>JAMWET010001722.1:0-14688 GCA_024036415.1 Prochilodus magdalenae | reverse complement strand
AACACATTCTACACGTATATACTACTGATGCTGTATCTTATAGTACCTGCAGGCCACCGCTCCCACCGCTAATACACATGATGTATTTTCGTTCCTTTACTGTAAAGGATGCAGCGTCTGCCTCTCTCTGGGGGAGTTAAGACCATGACCATGCCATTGTAGACATGGTCATTGCTGACAGTGGAATAAAACTTAGAGAAATTCAGACTGAATGATGGAAAATAAGCAGGTACAGTATTTCACATTGTGGAAAACATTATCCTGACAACCACTGGCCCGGACTCTGACCAAATACAGAGTTCACATGAAGCAGTTGTACACAGTACTTCTGAAAGGAACAGTGAGAGGGTTAAGGAACTCCAGCAGATATGTCCAGGTGTGGTGTCTATCCTATATCCCTGTTATATCGTGTGATATAGAGAGTTTACACTACACCACCCTGCATGGAAACATGAGCTACAGTACGTACAGCAGGACAGACTGAAAGTGTGTTCAAATACTGTGTGTGATTTCTTTTAGAGAGTCATGGAGTTGGAAGCTGATCGGACCCCACATGAACCCATTAATGTGGACGAAGCAGGATTTAACCCTTTCTAACCGCCGGTGGGGTAGAAATATCACTGGGGAAAGAGCCACATTAGTGTACCGGGTCAGAGAGGAGGAATAGCATAACGTGTGCTGCAATCTCAAGTGCTGGTTTGGTCCTTCACAGATGCCAGATTGGTCCCCATAACAGTGACCTCCTTTATTTGTTTTTGGATGAACTCTACCAACAACTGGTGCCAGAGGTAAAAGGGAAACATGTGGGAGGAAACATATGTAATTACATGGGACAATATACCATTCCACCATTCCCATGTCATTACAAACTGGTTTACAGACCATCCAAGAATGCTGTCCTCTTTCCTCCTGCCCTACTCGCCTTTCCCTAACCCCACTGAGGAATTTTTTTTCAGCCTGGAAGTGGAAGGTGTGTGATCATCAACCATATAACCAAATGTCCCTCCTGGATACAATGGATGCTGGCTGCAGAGACATTTCAGCTAAAGACTGCCGGGGGTGGATAACGCATGCCAAGAGTTTCTGTCCCAGGTGTGTGGCAAAGGACAATATCAGATGTGATGTGGACGAAAACATGTGGGCAAATGCTGAAGACCGTTCAGATTAACAAGACCCCCCTGCAGTTTAGTTTTTTGACAGTGGTTGTGCAGTGATTGACTTTATGCTCCTCTTGAACAGAGACTCTGTGCTGGTGCTCTGAGAGAATGACTGGATACTGAACCAGGTTTGCTGTGTTGTAACAGAGTTAGTGTGTATAGAGAAAACTGTGTTTGAGTTGTGAAATGTGGAGTTGGTGTTTAGTTAAGAAGATGTGCTTTTGAACAGAATCTTCATCACAGTGAACACAACCCATAGATTCTAGTTCTGGGTGGAATCTTTTCTCAAATCTTTCCTAAAATTATAATTATTATTTTAAAGACTGAAAAGGACAGAATCCACCAGAATGTCTTTATTAAAATGTTTTGCTCCCTCACATACATTCATCTCATATTTTATTTCAGTGTTCTGGTATCACACCTGTAGAGAACTGACACTGAGCAGAGATGCAAATTCTTAATATTTAAATTAAAGTGATGAAATGAAATGTTATTATAAGGTATTTTGTTTGTATCCATCTATTTTATGTGTCTGTGTCACAGAAACCACAATAGACCACTGGCAGTGAAAACTCTTCCCCTCTGTGAGCGCAGAACTCACAGATAATCCTCTACTGCCATCTAGTGGAGAATATTGTGTACTGCACTGATCACAGCACTTTCTGTAAGAGCTGAACTTCAATGATGTGTGTAAAAGTGAAAAGTTTAATGATTGTTATTAAAAGGTATTAAATTATACTAAAAGTATATTGTGTTTATTAAATTCATCGTAATTAATTAATTGCATTTGGTAAATAATTAGCTTGTTCTGTATTAGTTGTGATCATCCTTACACAAGGTGATACTCTCTGTATAGCAGAATAATTAAACCGCAGTATTTTCAGCTCAAATAAATAAAATAACTGTGAATAAGTTTTGTTTTATATTTACTCAGAGCTAAACTAGTTTTCTGAGTTTCTGTATTCTACCCTGCACTGTGTGTGTGTGTGTGTGTGTGTGTGTGAGTGAGATGGTTATCAGTGTGTCTCTGCAGGTGCAGCATTAGCGCTGTATTACACTGGAGGGTTTCCTCTCTGAAGTCAGTCTCCTGTATGTTGGTGTGTCTCTCCTCACACACACTCCTCTAGAGACGGAGGTGGAGTTCTGTTCATCAGCGCTGACGCTCTTTTGATATATTTGGAGGGAGAGAAAATGCCTTCTCTGATTTGTCACTGAAAGTGTTTGATGATTTCCTCTTCTCTTTCTAATAAGGTAATAGTGAGTGTGATTGGCGGCTGTGGGGAGCTTCTCCCCCCCACTTCTCTCTGTCTGTCTCTCTCTCTCTCTCTCTCTCTCTCTCTCTCTCAGTATCTTCAGTCTCTCTGGGGTAGAGGAGAGGAGCTTGTTCCGCTGCTGAGTTGAACGGACTGTGTGCAGGTCAGAGGGAGATGGACAGCTGTGTGGTTCTCATTCTTCTGTTCTCCACAATCACTCTCTCCACAGCTGGTAAGGCCTCTCTCAGTAAAAAATTTGAGATATAATTTCAAACCTCTATCTTTCTCTATGTCTATGTCTCTCTCTCTTAGTTAGTTCAGTGTCTCTGTAAGTGGGTTTAATCCATGTATTATATATTATATGTTTATATTGATGTGTGTCTGTGCTTGTGTTCTGTGTTGTGGATCACTGACTCTGTATGTTGAACTTGTTTAGGTTTATGATGAGAGACTTTAAGTCAGGAGCACTTTAGGATAACTGGGACTTCTTTCTGTGACTGATCTGTCATATGATGTTTTAAACTTAACCGAGGAGGGAAAGTCTAAACTGTTGTAGGGTGAATAGTCAGTGTGAATACATTGGTTGGTGTGATCACAAAAGCTGCACACTCAGAATGTTTGTTTCCGCATGTCTATTTCAATATACAGACTGTACAGACTGGCGAGTGAACAGTAAGTTTTAAAACTACATCCCTCTTTCATTTCAAACTGTAAACACCAGGTTTTCCATCATATGGTCTTATGTGAGTTAAAGCACATTGTCTCTCTCGGTATGTTTGGAGTGTTGTATACATTCTGTTTGTGGACTACTGACTACTGACGTGAAGACCACTGTATGAAGATGGCAGTCAGGCACAGATCATCCAGTTATAGGACACTGGACCAATTTTCTGACCATAGGCTGGGGTTTGTGGTATTAAGGCATCGACACAGACTTCTGCTGACAGCAGTGCCGTCATCATCCTGCATTTTTAACTTTTCAAAGGTTAGTGTTACTGAGAGCAGGAGAGTTAGTTATAGAACAGATTAATAGAAATAATCCAGTTGTGTTGTGCCACACTTATTACACATCTGAACACTAAAATACTGTATTATTATGTATTACAAACAAATAAAATATTACCTTTAATAAGGTATCAGATCATTCTGTGGTTACTGGCAGTTTATTAATATTAAACTTGGCAAAAAACTGATCATATCACCACTTACCACTGAAGCCTGGTGGACAAAATCAGGGCTGTGAAAGATTTTCCAGATCAGCGTATTTGACTGAGGCCTGCTTTCATCCCTCTAGATGGTCAAATATTTGATGACATATGCAGTGATCTCTGAGTATCTGGTCTGTTAACTGAAATACTCTATTAATGTGCAGGACAATGAAAACATAGCTGTATATAGAAATATGCTGAACTGTCTGTCTGTTTTTATTAATCAGATGCGGCACAAATCCAGCTAAATTATACATATAACTTTCAGCTTCATAGTGCAAAAGCTTATCAGTAAACGACTGAGAGAAAATACAACTATAAAAGACATCACAGTGTATTGCTGTCCTCGTTCTGCACTGCTATGGAGTAAAACTATGCTGACTATACGTAGTGGTGTCGTTTAGGTTTAGTTTCTACTAACACAATGTTTTAGCACTGAGGAGCTTAAACTGGTCAGATTCTAAAACCCGGAGTCATGCTTTACTACAGCGTACAGCGGCAAAGACTCATGTGCACTGTCCCCGAATCGATTGGTCCTCTACTCAATGCATTTTGCCTGTGACTCCAATAATGTATTTGACAGTCGCTTTTTAATCCGTATTCATAACTAAGAAGTCGTGTCCATAATAATTTAAGCTGTATGTGTTTATAATGTTTATATTTGTAAATTTTACAAGTTGTATTCTACCAAAAAACAAATCAAAGCAGAATGTATCAAAATAGACTCCTTCTAGTCTTAATCTTACTCTTAATCATACCTTTTCAGCATTTAAAATGATATGGATTAAAACAGGAGATGAGGTCACATTACTTTACATGTTGAGTGGAAACAGAGCTGTAAAACGTAACCATAGAAATTAAAGGCACAAATCAGAATCATCTTAATATAATTTAATTACTGCAAAGAATTCTAAATATTCACAATCCATTCTCAGTAGGAGCTCACTATCTTGTATTATAATTGTAGCCCGGTTGTAAAGTTCATTATTATTGTTTAAATTCTCGCATTTATATGTTGTTTTTGTGATGATGTTTCCTCTGTGGACGGTAGGGGGAGATCTCTTATTTCACCATACTGGAACCCATTTATACTGTTAATAGGTTAACCAGTATGTCAATCAATCACTCTACAATTTCTGTTGGTTGAGGGGTGGGGAGTCGAGAGGAAACGGGGGTCAGAGTGAGTCAGTAGGTGGGGAAGACGAGAGAGAGAGAAGGGGAAAAACCTGGCTAGCCAGAGAGAAGGGCCAAAGTAATGTTTTACCAGAGATGGCCACAAGTCACAAAATACCAGGTCCAGGTCAAGTCACGAGTCTTTAGGCTAAAGTCCAAGTCAAGTCTTAAGTCAATTTACACAAAACATATAGTAACTGTAGCATAAAGTGTAGATTAAAAAAAAAAAACACACACAACCGTATTTTTTTACAGTCCTGCTACATATTTCCTTACAATATTTACTCACAAAAAATGACATGCTCTACAACTCTCAAACACAACGAACTAGAAGCAATATCACTTTTTTTTTCCGGGCCATACTCTGCCTCAGACACTTCTTGTCTCAAGCCAGCTTAAGGGCTAAACGGCTAGCACAAACCTATCCGGGTGTGTTTTCAGATGCTTATGAAGTTGGATGTGGTTGATCCAGTGTCTTTAATTTGTTTCCCACACTCTCTGCACGTCTGTTATATGCTAGGATTTCGAATTCAGATTAAACCAAAGGCTACCACGTACGGCGCTCCCGCCGAAGCCATGCTACAGTGTCGTGTTTACACTTGGCCCCGCTCACTGATATCACGCACGCGCTTATGTCGGATGTTGTGATTCGTCCGTGGGCCGTGTCCCACATCAATGAAATAAAGTATACATACACAAAGGAATTATTTTTTTGTAACGTCCGCACACCGTGCCTGGATGGTAATGGAAAGAAACTTGACGTTCATGTGTTATTTTGCACCGAGTCCGAGTCGAGTCGGGAGTCATTATAGACGAGTTACAAGTCAAGTGTGAAGTCTATTTATATGCAACTCAAGTGCGACTCGGAAGTCAAGTCGCTAATTCGAGTGCCCATCTCCGTGTTTTACCGTTTCTTTTCTTAGCGAAAGGTGAAGAGAGTTCAGGTATTTACTGTTAATACCCTAGAGGTTCAGTTTGTGGTAGCTGCTAACTTGGTTGTAGCAGTTTAGCGGGTTGTAGCTAGCCGGCTAATGCGAGTCGGTGGCCGTTTTAACCGCGCGCTTGAAAATGGCGGCACTCGTGACGTGGACTGGCTAGTAGTACTCCTCAGGATCCCGACAGTTCGGAGGACAAGGTCAGACAGACCACACAGCAGCCAAGGAGCTTTGTGGGTCCGCTGATAAAGTTTCTACTGCCTTCATTGCTGCGCTGTTGGGAGGATACCACAGGACTCTGGCTTAACTAACGCTGGTGCTAGGGAAAGGGGTGCTACATAATTTAATGCACAGATTTACCTGAAGCACAGAGGCACCAGAGCAATTCAGGGCCCCTGCATGGCCAATATTTCCCCTCTTTATGAGCTGAACCTACCCAGACTGTCCACAGGCTTATCCAGTAGAAGGGAGGAAGAAAACAGTATGTTGCTGAACTGGGGTGCGTTTCCCAAAACCATCGTTGCTAACTACGTTAGCAACTTACATAGTTGGAACGACACAGCTGCGACGCAAGTGTTTCCCAAAACCATGGTTCAAACTATGTAGGTAACCACGTTGGTAACTTACATAGTCCGAACCATCGTTAAGCGACACAGGTGTTTCCCAAAACCGTAGTTCCACCGAACTCCGGTAAAGTTGGTTTCATATTGGCATATTCGGGGTGCTTTCCTCAATAGCTTTCGATCGGCTCGTGCTAAAGGGCTAAAACTTACAAGTTGTTGTTGCTGACATCCAGGACAAGCAGCTACAACTTAGTTTATATCGGAAATGTTTGCCTTTTGAAAACCACGAAACACATAGATTTGTACAGGCTGCTGTGGGCACCGCGAGAGCTAAGGGACTGTCTACAAATTACATGACGCAATAAATACGCAGGTGAAGATCAACTGGGAAAAGCACCTCACTGTCCATTGTACTATAGATGAGCTTTCTTAGCCACAAGAGTCTTATTGATCTGTTAACAAATGTTTATTAGTACAGTATTCACCAAAGCTGCTCCTGCATATGACCAGTACATTACATATTTCATACATATTTAATATTTCATATTTCATTAATGATATAGCTGTCTCTCCTTTCCCACTGATCCAAAATCTGTGTACCATCTTCGATCCAACCGTCTCATTTAGTGCCCATATCAACTCTGTAGTCAAGACATTTTTCCATCAGCGCAACATCACCAAAAGCAGACGTGCTTTTGGCATGTCTCTCTCAGTCTGCAGCAGAAACCCTTATCCATGCTTTAATTTCCAGCCGTTTGGAGCATTGTAACTGCCTTCTAGCTGGCGTCAACTCTTCTTCCATTTCCAAACTCCAGATAATCCAAAATGCTGCTGCCCGTCTCCTCACCCACACCCGCTCACACCACCATATTACGTCCTTTCTCCAGCATCTCCACTGACTTCCTGTACAATTCTGCATACAATTCAAAGTTCTCCTGCTCACTCACAAAGCTCTAAACAACCTCGCTCCCTCTACCTGTCTGACCTTCTTCTTTCTTACAAGCCCTCTCACTCTCTCAGGTCTTCTACAGCTGGGCTGCTAACAATTCCTTCATCCAACCTGCATGACTTTAGTGACTGAATATTTTCCAGACTTGCTCCTCGACTCTGCAACTCTCTCCCACCACTTGTCAAGCAGCGTAGTGTAATTTGTAGACGTTCCCTTAGCCCTCGCGGCACCCACAGCAGCCTCTACAAATCTATGTGTTTCGTGTTTTTTAAAAGGCAAACATTTCCGATATAAACTAAGTTGTAGCTGCTTGTCCTGGATGTCAGCAACAACAATTCGTAAGTTTTAGCCCTTTAGTACGAGCCGTTTAAAAGGTATTGAAGAAAGAAATTCGAATATGCCAATATGAAACCAACTTTACCGGAGTTTCCACCAAACGTTCGCAAACACTGTCGTTAAGTTGAGTAGTTGGAACTACAGCTGTAGAGCTGTGGTTAGAAGCTTAGTTCCTGGTGACTACGTCATCGATGACGCAGGACGCCAGGTAACGTGTCAGTAAGATGAAAATTTACATGAAACTCCGGGTACCAACATTTATACTGTCAAAGGCTTTGAACGTGTAGTTCCCAACACACATCTCAGTGTATTTCTCTGTTTAAACTTTTAGCTGCATTCTTTAAATAATATCGCTATAATCCATGCGCATGTTAGCTGTGTAACTATAGACAGGCTCCGCCCTTTCAGCATTATTTCACTCTCAGGTGTTTCTGTGGTATCACTGGTGGAGCAGGAGGCGGTTAAATAGGCTACATGTTGCTGGTCCCCGTTCAAGACATGTTAGGTTGTAGGGTAAATCGTTCAAGCAAATATAGCCCTAGTATTAACACCCAGTCATCACTTAACACCTTCTAATACCTCATCATGTGTTCTGTTTTTAGACCTGATGTTTCAGAACTAGGAGTGACCATTATGAAACAAACTAATAAAATGTGCGTTTTAACAGAAGGAACAGGAGAGACTAATTCTGATTAAAGGATTAACAGCTGTTGTTTCCTGAACACTGTGTTGTGGTTTTGTGTATTTCTCAGCTTGTCTTATAACAGATTATTGAAACAACATGACATTATAGCTACATGTTGGAGTATAGTAATCAAAAATCTAGTAGTTCAAGATGAATTTAAAATATTTTATTTCCAATTTACCGAAGGAGCCCCAACATGGCTCTGTAAACAGATACATTATACACCTCCCACGACTAGAACAAGGGGAAAAGGATGGGTAGAAGGGATGGGGATGCAGGAGGGATCACTCAGGGTCTGTTAAAGAAAAGAATTGCTGTTTATGCCACCAGTATATAATGCAATGCAAATAAAGCGGAGAAACGGATCACATCGCTATCGCATGGCGTTTTCATCAGATTAGCCCACTGCGCCAATGAGACACAGCTAAAAGTTCTTCCATTTGTTCCTTTTAAAAGAAGCGTTGCATATTATTATCATGTTTATAAAGATAATGATGCACATTAATATGTTATTAATACTTATATTCATTATTGTTATTATTATTATTATTATTATATTTTTTATTAGCATTTGATTGTTGATTCTATTAATATTATTGTTGGATTTTTATCATATGAATAAACATGGGTTGCCAAAATAATGTGTTCATTACATGATTTCGGTCACAACTATCATTTTCTGGTT
The DNA here is from genome assembly GCA_024036415.1 of Prochilodus magdalenae. NCBI lineage: Eukaryota > Metazoa > Chordata > Actinopteri > Characiformes > Prochilodontidae > Prochilodus > Prochilodus magdalenae. Next base: position 5,744 of record JAMWET010001722.1, on the reverse strand, counting down.
TAATCTTGCCGGTTCGTGAGCTTTCCCGCAGTTTCCCGCTGTGAAAGTCCGACCGAACACATCTGGAAACATGGTGGTTCGAGCTATGGTGGTTCAAACCAACATGGTTCAAACTACTGTGGTACTAACAAAGTACGACGCTTTCGGGAAACGGTCGTACTTCAGATGTTTGTTAGTTTAACGATGCATCGGACTACGTTAGTTCAGTGCTAACCTCCGTCGTTGTACGGGAAACGCACCCCTGGTTAGGAAAGTGGTCATGGACTAGTTTTCTTTGAGTATCTTCAGTGTACTATGGCCAATCAAAACTTTACGTCAAGCCCAGCCCCTTGACAGTCCACCAATCACTGCCCTGGAACCGCTGCAGCCCTTAGATCGTAGGTATTTGAATTCTAAACTCGAGAAGCGGTTAAAGGGGGAACTGGGTGTGGATCAGTGAGACTCTGCTCTGTAGAGTCTGCTGTTCTATAGCCAAACACAAAAACACTGTCCCTGTGGAACGGCTAACAGTGACTCAGTACTGTCAGGCTAGGACCTAAACAGATAATGCTCATGTCCGCCATTGTGATTAGGTTCTGGTTTGTAGTTTAGCGGAGCTTCCTGACTATGTCCATGTCAGCGGTCAGAAACAAACCCACATGTACTAACATGACACCAACTTTACCGAAGTCTACAAACGAGGGTGAATCAAACTGCCGTTACGGTTATGAATGTGTCCCGGCCAGGAAAACCACGACAGGGCTCAAAGACACCAGCGGGAGGGAGCCAGATAATTTTTTTTATAATAAACGAGAAAACAAAGCAAAACAAAAACGAGTACGGCTACTCAGCCTTTAGTCACGTGTCCTTCCTGTAGACTCATACACGCTCTCTCCAGCGTTCAGCATGTAGGCCTGAGTCCTTCCTCTATAGAGAGCCTATTCTTAAAGAGTCTGCACTCCCTCTGATTCTCCACACCTGTGCGTGATCAGCGGGGAAGGACGGAGATAGATGGCGACTCTCACCCACCACAATGAAAACCTCGAAGAAGAAGCCAAATTCAGCTTCGTGAAGGTGGACGTTGTCAGAACTGATATATCCATCTACTGAGTGAGAGCGGTGGTGTGTGCACCTTCATTAAGCACAAAGATTTTACGTATTGTGTGTGTTACTAGACTAATAGGCTCAGGACCACCTGAGCCCAGGAGCACTTCAACCCGCACTTATCCGTTTGTCTTTCTTTTCTCATCCCCTTTTCCTCCGATAGAATCCCAGTCTTTTTTGGGCATACCTAAATCCTATGGTGTCTTTTCACTGAGAGTCACGAAATTCCATGTAGTCACTCAGGGCAGACTCCCAAACAGTAACCCACAGCCGTATTGACCCCATTCCTCTATGTTATTCATCCCTCGTTCCTGTCATAGCAAGCTGCGCAACCATCCCGCGTTTCCTTCAGGACATTCACTTCCATTCATTTCATATTTACTAGCTGAACCCATTCTCACAGCTGCTACCCTCCACGTGTACATGAGTTAGACCGTAGTTAAGCTCTAGCGGTACAGAGAGCAGACGGATAGAAAATAAAAATGGTAGGATAACAACAGAAGTTTCTGCAGAGGTCACAGAGGAACATGTAATACAGGGCCTGTTTCTTAAAAGCCCAGCACGAACCTGACTGTTACACTGTCTCCACCTTCTTTACACCTTGGCTTTACCTCACACACTTTATAAAGTCACAGGATGTATGATTTATCTAGCTCATTTATTCCAAACTACACCCGCCCTGTTAGAATGTACTAGAAAAATCTAGTAAATAGTTTTATTAAATGGGTGTGATTTTGAAATTGAATACCATGTAACATGCCTTTTACCTCTCTCTCTCTCTCTCTCTCTCTCTCTCTCTCTCTCTCTCTCTCTCTCTCGTACAGACAGTGTGAGGTTGGTGAATGGTAACAGTCGCTGTGCTGGGAGAGTGGAGGTTCTGCGTGATGATCAGTGGGGAACAGTGTGCGATTATAACTGGGATATGAGAGATGCTGCAGTGGTGTGTAGAGAGCTGGCCTGTGGAGAGGCTGTAGATGCACTAAGTGCAGCTTACTTTGGGCCAGGATCAGGACCAATCTGGATGGATGATGTGAACTGTACTGGGTCAGAGACTACACTGAAGAACTGCACGTTTACAGGATGGGATGAAAGTTACTGTGGTCATGAAGAGGATGCTGGAGTCATTTGTTCAGGTAGTCTTCACTACAGTGCTTTTATAAATAACTCTTAATACAGCGTTACTTGACTTTAGCTCAGGGTGAGAATGAGGTAGTAGTTTGATTGTACTTATTACAGGTTTTGGAAGTGTAACCATCTTCAAACCTTTTAAAACCTCATAATTATGTTTTTGTTTTGGGTTGAAATATGTGTCATATTTTAGAAAGAAAATAAAGTGGAAGAGGGTCAGCTGATGATGTTATATTCCCAAATCTAGGACAAACATCTGTTCAGACAGACCAAATCTAGGGCGTCCTGAATTTCTACAGTGTAAATATCCTGTTTTACAGAAACCAGTTTCCTGTAGTAGAATTGCAGGATTGTCTTTTAAACAGCTGCAAAACCAGCAAATATTAGTCTATGTTAATTAAGTGGAATGTTTAATTATCAGTTAGAAGGGACAGATATAAATATAAATAAAAAATTAATAATAAAATCTTACAGGTGCTTGTTAACAAAAGATCTAAAATATAAGGATTGTAAACATTAAAACACTTATTATAATGTTCTGGAAAATGTCAAAGTAGATTAAGAGCTGAACACATTTCTGAGGTTTATCATAGACTACAAACACATTTATAAACTTAGACATAGTTCCTAGATGTAGTTCTGTTTTGTTCATTTGGAAAGACCTAATCATAAACAATTTACATTTTGGCTGCTTTTTTTTTTTTTTCAAAAAGAAACATTCATAAACACTTTGCTGTCAATTATAAACATACACATTCTGTGATCTCTGTTATCTCATGCTAATTATGTAGGAGGAGTCAGGCTGATTGGTGGAGCTCGCTGGCTGTTCTGGAAAGAGTCGAGGTGCTTCATTAGATGAGACCTGGTACACAACGGTGTGTGATGCTTGACCAGCAGGATGCAGAGGTTGTGTGTCGAGAGCTGGGCTGTGGGCTTCCTGTGGAGGTGCTGGGGAGGAAAGCTGCTTTTGGCCAGAGGGGAGGGTCAGGTGTGGTCAGAGGAGCTTCAGTGTAGAGGGGCATACGAATCTCAGATTCACTCCTGTCCCATCATCTTCACTCAAACACAACTGCTCCCGGATGACAGTGATGTGGGACTGGTGTGTGTGCTGGTAAGAGGGGGATTGGCATCTTCACAAAACTGGGTTTTTTAAAAATCATTTTACTGATTGTCTGCAACGCATGATGAGTAGCCCACATTTACTTTTTTCTTCGTCATCCTGTGTATCATGTAACCAGAATCATTTTTGTTTAAAATGCCAACTGCCATATATTTTAATTACACTGGTCAACTTTATAATCTTTATATTTCTATTTTATGACTTTATACTTTATACTACACTTTATTACTCCTATTATCCCTGACATTTCTATCTACTGTCCATGTTCTTCTATAAAAGTAAGTCTCTTTCTCTCTCTCTCTCTTCTCTGACTTCTCCTCTCTCTCTCTCTCTCTCTCTCTACATGCTCATCTCTTCTCTCTCTCTCCTCTCTTCTCTGCCTCTCTCTCTGTTCATCGGTCTGTCTGTGTTGTATAGCTGAGTGTGAGGTTTAGTGGATGGTGACAGTCCACTGTGCTGGTCGAGGAGGAGTGGAAGGTCCTTCATAGAGAGGACAGTGGGAAACAGTGTGTGGTGATAACTGGGATATGAGCGATTGCTGCAGTGGTGTGTAGAGAGCTGGGCTGTGGAGAGGCTGTACAGATTTGCACTGACTGATGCTCACCTTTGGACCAGGATCAGGACCAGTGTGGATGAACAACGTGAGCTGTACTGTGGGCATTCAGAGTCTAACCTAAAGAACTGTAAATCAGCAGGATGGCTTGAATATAACTGCAGTGGCATTCTAAAGAAAGCTGGAGTAATGTGTTCAGGTACGCTTTACTTTATGTATGTACTGTATGTGACTATTTATTTAAATTTAAAAACTTTAGGCAATTACTTGGTTTTTAATCATTAGCAATTCAGAAATTGTCATTGAATTTGCCATCTTGCATCCTCACTGCCTCTTTCTGCATCTTTTAGGTTTTTACAAAAATACGTGTTTTGGGGGAAAAGTTTTTGTACATTTTACTAAAAAAAATTATGTTAGCAGAATTAAATAATTGAAAACCCTGAGTAATCTCCTACATTTCAGGAGTCAGACTGGTGGGAGGTTCCCGCTGCTCTGGGAGAGTGGAGGTGCTTCATGGAGAGACCTGGTACACGGTGTGTGATGCTGACTTTGATCAGCAGGATGCAGAGGTTGTGTGTCGAGAGCTGGGCTGTGGGCTTCCTGTGGAGGTGCTGGGAGGAGCTGCTTTTGGCAGAGGGGAGGGTCAGGTGTGGTCAGAGGAGCTTCAGTGTAGAGGGAATGAGTCTCAGATTCACTCCTGTCCAACATCACCTTCACTCAAACACAACTGCTCACATGGCAGTGATGTGGGTCTTGTGTGTGCTGGTAAGAGTGACATTTTTACAAACTGTAATTAAGCTTATTATTATATAAGCTTATTGATTTGCTGTATGTGATGGTTACCTCATACTTTCTCTCTAATTCTGTGTAGAAATGTGTCTCTCTTTCTCTCTGTTGTACAGTCAGTGTGCGGTTAGTAGAACGTGTCAGTCGCTGTGCTGGGAGAGTGGAGGTTCTTCATAGAGGACAGTGGGGGACAGTGTGTGGTGATAACTGGGATATGAGAGATGCTGCGGTGGTGTGTAGAGAGGTGGGCTGTGGAGAGGCTGTTAATTCACTGATTCAGTTTAAACCAGGATCTGGACCAATTTGGATAGGTGATGTGGACTGTAATGGATCAGAATCCTCAGTGAAGAGCTGTAAATCACCAGGTTGGGGTAAACATGACTGTGACCATGCTAAAGATGCTGGAATCATCTGTTCAGGTATGTTTTACTAAATCTCAGTATTCTAATGAATGAGATCATATATTTACTATATAAATGCGTTTTAGTAGCTGTTAAATTTGCTGTTATAATGATTCTTAGTCTTCCTGTTTGTCTTTCAAACTGGATTTTTTATACTTTCCCCTTTAAAAACATGCACACTGTCATGGTCAGGTTATAAAATTGACATTTTGCTATCTGGAACAAATCTGTAGTATCATAAACAATTATATTTCAACAAACATTGTATCAGGAGTCAGGCTGGTCGGAGGTGGTTGCTACGATGTTCTGGGAAGAGTGGAGGTGCTTAATGAAGAGAACCGAGTACACAGTGTTGTGATGCTGACTTTGACCCAGCAGGAGCAGAGGTGTGTGTCGAGAGCTGGACTGTGGCTCCTGGGATGTGCTGGGAGGGCTCCTTTTGGCTAGAGGGGAGGGTCAGTGTGGTCAAAGGAGCTACAGTGTAGATGCAACGAATATCAGATTTCCTCCTGTCAACATCACCTTCACTCAAACACAAATGCTCCCATAGAGTGATTTTTTATGGGACTGGTGTGTGCTGGTAGTACTATATTGTAGCCGGATGGGATTTATATCTGTCCTGATTTTTAATGTAACACAATCTTTTTCTCTACTACTTTACTATTACTTTAAC
>JAMWET010001721.1:162500-210858 GCA_024036415.1 Prochilodus magdalenae | reverse complement strand
TTGCGCCAGGGGCATCTTTCGCCGCTGAAGTTAGACAGAAGCTGAAGAGGAAACAACAACACAACACAAGTCGGGCTCAGCGACGCCCGCCGACTTCAAACGGGTTTCATGAGAAGTCCTCGTTTAGAACAAGCGAAAGACATGAAACCTCGCAGAGGAAAACGTTCAGAGCGAACAGTGACCAACACCGCCACCACCTCCTCCTCCTCTTCGCGCAACTCTCCACTCTCCACCTCGCCCTCAGCCTCCGCTCTCCTGTCCGCTCGAGCCGTACGCTCTCTCATTTCCGCTTGCACGCGCTTGGAGCCTCCCCATTGGCTCAGGCGCCCGTCAATCCGCGACGTCCTCCCCCTGCGTCACCCTCAGAGGGCGGGGCGCAAGCTGAGGCGCGCATCCTATAGGCAGGTGAGTCACCCACTCGCAGGTATGCGAGGACCGGTTATTCATGAAATGCTTCCCCGAGCGTCCGTTTGTGCCCAGCCTGATGTAGCCAGCAGGGAACTGGCCAGGCAGCCCTGTCTGTTTCTCTCTTATCTAATTATGCAGCAGTTCATAATTGTCAATAAAGTCCCCTCAATTGCCGGGCACTCCGGTCATGCATGATCTCTTGCGACACCTAGAGGCTGGACACTGAACTACAGGAACATCTTCCTTAGGGAATGGCTAGCCTAACCAAGGCAGGGGATGTTTTAGGGGAGGTTTCTGCATAGCTAAATGCTTATGTTGAGATCTACCACCCTCTAGAGTTCAGCTCCAGGCCTGATCTAACACACCTAGGCCTTCTGCAGCATCTGAGCCAGGAGTGTTGGAGTTGGAGCTGCCCTCTCCATGGTGGTACATTTCCAGGACTTGGCATCCCTGGTATGAAGTGTTTCATAGTGGCTTGATTTGGAAATATTTGTTTTGGAGTCCCTGCAAGCTGGAAGGAAAAGTGACTTAGGAGAGAAGTGAATGAGTGCTATAGTCAGAATTCCTCACAGCGGTGGTGATAGGAAGCAGCTGTCAGAGTTATTCGATGAAAAAAGATGGTGCCGTGCCAGACTGTCACGGAGTGACTCAGAATGGCAGCAGGTCATCTTCAGTGACAAGTCCCGCTTTTGTCTTGATGGAGATGTCCAATGAATCTGTATGTATAGGCACCATGGTCAGCACCAAGATGAATGGTTTGTGATCACGTTACACGTCCAGAAGGCCTGGTGTCACTCCACCTCCACCCCTAACACACAATCTGCAGGAGCTGTGTGGGAATATTCAAGCTGCATGGGATGGATTATCACAGGGCTCTGTTAGCAACCTCTACAGCTTCATGCAGACACCTGGTATGTCATACTGAGAGACATTCCCTCTCTCCCCCTCGTATGTGTAGCTCAGTAAATATTGCCCATGTCAGTCTAAATAATTTATTAGTCATCATGTATTGTTCCTGGTAACCTTTATCTTCCTACCCAATAGCACTGCAACCCCACACTTCCTTCTGGGTGCAATTATTATTTATTATTATTTGAGGGGTGTTTTCCCCTCTGCTTCTGCATATAAATAAATTATATATACAGGGGTTGGACAATGAAACTGAAACACCTGTCATTTTAGTGTGGGAGGTCTCATGGCTAAATTGGACCAGCCTGGTGGCCAATCTTCATTAACTGCACATTGCACCAGTAAGAGCAGAGTGTGAAGGTTCAGTTAGCAGGTAAGAGCACAGTTCTGCTCAAAATACTGCAATGCACACACCATTATGGGTGACATACCAGAGTTCAAAAGAGGACAAACTGTTGGTGCACGTCTTGCTGGCGCATCTGTGACCAAGACAGCAAGTCTTTGTGATGTATCAAGAGCCACGGTATCCAGGGTAATGCCAGCATACCACCAAGAAGGACCAGCCTCCACCAGCATCACGTAGTGACCTGGCCACTATCCTGCAAGAAGAATGGCTTAAACTCCCTCTGACCACTGTGCAGGACGCAGTATATGTCATTCCCAAGACCAACTGACGCTGTATTGGCCGCAAAAGGAGGCCCTACACCATACTAATAAATGACTGTGGTCTAAAACCAGGTGTTTCAGTTTCATTCTCCAACCCGTGTATATTAGCAGGAAACATGAAACAGTCAACAGCACAGAGTAAATACATTAGGTGAAGTTAGAGAAGTTTATTGAGACATGCTCAGAAATTACTAAGTGGATTCTCCATAATACAGCCTACTGCTTTGCAGTAACTGAACAGCATCGGCTTGTTGTGTAAAGTGCCGTATATGCCATGGAAAGAGATGAGCATTTGTTTATTGCTCCATCGTATGAACAGAATTAACAAATTAATAATAATAACCAACATTTTACTGCCAAATAAATGCCAAAAGAACATAAAGGTTTTGTTTTCTTCAAGACAACTTGTAAACATGAGGTTGCCACTACCAGACCATATCCTCTCAGGCATATTTCTCTTTCCAACCAGATATCAATATCTGTAGCATTAAAACACTCTTCTCAGTCCTCTATTAAAACAGGACACACGATCACAAAGACAAATACATCTGAGTGCATTCAGGAATGTATAATACTTGGCGCTTGGGATTTTGCTAATTTCATCCCAGGGATTTGTGCGTTTCCAGTTAGGTAACATAAACAAAGGATTTTGGACCTCAGTGCTGAGGCGGATAAGACTGCAGTGCTGGCTCTAAGGTGCTCTCTAGCAAGAACGTCCTGCTCATGTCAGGATGAGGGCAGCAGGTGATTTTTTTTAGCTGACGGACTTGAGCTTGGACCAGGGGTTGGTGCCACGCACCTCCATGGGTGGCTCATTATAGAAGATGTGGTTGCATAGCTCGTCCAGCGGGGGCTCGGGGTCAGACGTGGCAAACTGAGCCGCCTCCTCAATCTCCTTACGGATCTCCACGTCAATTTCCTATTTTGTGAAAGAAAAACAACATGAGTGATGGGTCAACCCATAAAAATAGGTCTTTCAACAGCAGAAGATTCGCCACCCACCAGCTAGGTCTTCACCCAGTTGGAAAAGCGAGGCCTAGCACGTGCCACCATATCTTTTCAAAGTGCCATCATGCTTGGAGGAGAACACTAACTACCACTTCTGTTACCTCAACCAACAGACGCCCAGTTTCACTACCATTACCTCAAAGCTTTGACAGCTGCTCTATCAGGGAGCACCTATTTCATGGTACAACCTAATAAAACATTGATACCGATATCCTATTATTGTGACATTACTGCCACTTGGGTAGGTATAACTATGGGCTGAGAATTCAGCTAGAATGATCCTATCAAGGGTCGTTTTAACCATATACAGTGGTGTACAGTACACAGTGAAACGAAATAACGTTCCTCCAGGACCAAGGTGCTACATCTAACAATAGACTACACAATACAATACAACATAAAGTGCACGTGTGCAAGTGCGCAAGACAATATACTATAAATACACACGACCATTTACAAGACAATCAATAAATACAAGAGAGGGAAAACAGTGCAGTTGGCCCCTAAGCAGTGGGAGCAGTAAGGTGCACTAATGTGTGTACTGCTGAGGGACACTTGCCTGTGTGGCAGTTTATGGAAGGTAAATGTCAGTAGAGCAGTATAACGTCAGGTTTTAGATAAGCAGCAGTAAAAAACGCTCACTGCTAAATCTGTAATGCCAGTATTTTAAAAGGGAGGCCTAGAAGTAGGCGATTGTCACGCCTCCGCGTCTTCCCCTCTTCGGGACTCCACTTCCCAAAGGGCCAAGCCCGATGACGTCATGTCTATGCGCCCCCGTCCAGACTCCGTGATGCGCTCTAGGTCGCCTGAGTTTTAGCCACAGCTGTTAGCTGCAATCACTTACTTCCTGTATTAAAGCCGCACACAAACACTCACACTTTGCGAAGCTTTGCCAAACTTAGTTTAGCCATTCTGAGTGTTTCTTTCTCGTGTTGTCCCTTTCTGGTTTTCGACTCCCTTCGTTTCTCTACTACTCTTTCGCTTTATCCCTTTGTCTTGGACTCTACGGTATGTACCTGTGCTTCCTCACTTTGATTTTCCCCTTCGGTCTTTCCCTGTAAACCTGTTCGCCCTCGCTGCTTGTTCTACCTGGTTCTGACCTCCGTCTGTCTGACTCCGATTTAGCTTCTCCCTTTGCTTCGCTGTTTACTGGTGCCTGCTGGGATTGCCTGTTTGTGAAGAAAACGTTCCTGGTTTTTTAATTCTGCAAATGTCGGTTTTGAAGTCTTTTGTCTAACAGCGATATACTGGTTAAAATTCTCCCTAATATACTGACCATATCGTTGAATATTCTCACACAGCCCCTTTAGATTTTGCGGTAGGAGTAGAGGTGGAGTGACACCAGGCCTTCTTTATGTGTGACGCATGATAATAAAGCCATTCATCTTGGTGCTGACCACGGTGCCTCAACAACCGGATTCATTAGTGATCTTCACCAAGATAAAAGCGGGACGCCACACTGAAGATGACACGCTGCCATTCTGAGTCACTCCATGACAGTCTTGCTCGACACCACTGCAGTCTTTGGTGATGTTGTGGTCTTAGGGGCAGTCATCGTAACGGTCAGCGTGCACGCTTGTCTGCCTCGTGCAGCCGTCTGCCAATGGTGCTGACACTATCAGGATGGCTCATGGAGGGCATCGCTGCTTGCTGAATGTCCGTAGTTGTGATACTGGGTCAGGCAGGTACAGAGATAAGGCCTGTGTTTGGCTATGTCAGACTTACCCACCAAGTTTCATACTGGTCTGTTGATTCCTTCTATATCTATAGCTACTATATCAGTGTATAGTTTATCTGAATCAACAATCAACTATTAAGTCTGAATAGAAATAAATATTTTTTGCATAAAGTATCAAACATGGCATCTCTTTTAGGGACCTAGTCATGTGTCAGCAGCTGCACAAGTGTATAATGTTGAGCTCACCTTTATTTCCTCCAGACTAGCCATATTACTGCTGATCATCCGGTCCTTCAGCATTGAGATAGGGTCACTCTTACTGCGCACTTCCTGGATCTCCTCACGTGTTCGATAACTGGAGGACACAAATACAGCTTAGAAGGAGAACACCACGAGTGCAGGCAATGAGGAAAGAAAATGTCTACGGTGCTAGAAGCTATATCTACTAGCAGGTGGGAGAAGTGTGGAAGAGTGAGGGTGGGGCCAGGGAGGTTGGGTTTAGGCGTACTGGTGGACGGCACCACAGGAGGGATGAGCGACTGGGGAAAGGTCTAAGGCTAACCTCACCTGACCCCGGGATCGCTCATGCTGTGTCCATGGTAACGATAGGTCTGAAGTTCCATAAGAATGGGACCCTGAAGCAGACGGGTCAGGAGCGGGTCAACAAAGAGCCCAAGAGTTACAGATTTGTTCTCCCAAATGCAACTGTCACCACACAACACTACAGTCTAGAGCTTGTTACTGATGTTGTGGCTGATGCAAAGTATCTGCACTGAGCTCCAGCTCAAACGTACCTTTCCTGATCTGCAATGGTCAGCTGCGAACTTGGTAGCTTCTCTCACACACAGCACATCCATCCCGTCCACCTGAAAGACAGAGACTGAATGTAGTCCCTTCCCTGGTTCACCTTGCACATTAACTGATGGGCTGTAAACCTGCAAAGTGAACCTACAGTGACCACTAAACAATCCACTAGACCACTCCAGGTGTTTGATCCTGGTGGGCAAGCTGCAGAGCAGGGACAGAGATGGCGAGGCAGAAGGGCAAACTCTCTCAAATCGGAAAACATCCGAGAAAAATCAAAAATCGCAAAATCTGAGTTTCTGGATGTAAGCTACATCAATGTTGACACTCTTGAATCAAAGAACTGCGCATCCAACGGTGACGTTTACCAGATTTGGTGGATGCCTTCCCTGGCACATTCAGCCAATGACAATTTCCTGTAGACCCGTACGACTGTATGCTTTCATACACCTGCAGATTCAGCTACTTCCTTCACACTATGGTCTTTGGCCACACCCACATGCAGTCACTCCTTTTAGCCAATCATTAACATCTGCTCTGGAGCCATTTACCACACATGCAACGAGACGTTCACTGCACCGTACCACCTCTTCTTAATCTATGAACCGCATCACTCACAGCCCACAGGCATTTATAACCCCATCATCCTCGTGCAGCGCCATCTGCAGGAGCCTGAAGTTACTTCCACCTTAAACATGAAGGTGAGAAACATAAAAGGTGAGCTTATGAATTATGAGCTCAATTCATTTTGCAGTATGTACATTTCTCCTCTTAAAGGTCTCTGAATTACACGGTTGTTAAACAGTCAAAATATAAATACTCCTGTGCACTGAAATGACATAAGACTGGCAACCTCACTGAAATCTCAAAACACCACATACAAACCAGCGCACTGTATGGGGTCAAGGATGGGAGTTAATCTGCTTTGGCAGTAGCAGCCTACAGTTTGAGTAGCTGGTGCTGTTGTGTAACAGGGCTGAAGTACAGCACTAGGCGTACTTTCATGCAAGGTCAGGTCAATTCAACGTGCAGGACTGTTAGCTTGCTTGTAGCATGTAGCATTGTCACGATTCCTGACCTTTGGGTGCACGGGCTCCCGCCACTGCCTCTTGCTTTTATTCTAAGTGTTAAATACTTACTGCCCAGAACAATAGCTCAGCATATCATCATCTTAGAAACCTTTTTGTCACAGCACTGTATATGCCAGGGGTTGTGTTTTTGGTACACAAGGACACAACCTTTGGTGACACCGCACTGCTGAAAACCCTGTGCCAAGACCTGACTGATGTAAATGAATAAATTGAGTCCACTAAACCTTAAAGTAGAGAGGGAAGCCGTACTACCCAGCTACTCTATAAATGAAACTAACCGTGTTCCAACCACAAACACAGCCGATAATTAACATCTGATGGATTTTTTTTAAATCCACCAGACATGCTGTCTCTGCTGCACCATTAGATCATTTCAGGCCCTGATGATGTGTTATGCCACCAGTAATTACAGGCCAGAATAATGTGATACGCTGATAATCTTACTGTGTTCAGTGTGATGGATTTCCTAGTGACAGAATTCTGACTCTGCAAATGTAATTTGTGAATTTACAAGTCAGATATTTACTTTTAACCACACAGAAGTCTTGGGACATTACTGTAGCTTTGCTGAATGATTTGTGTGCTATTACATAACTAATACATAATTACACTGACTTTCTGCAAAACCAGCCTGTCTTCCCAACAAACGGTCCTGTACGCCAGTTCTGCATATCATTTCAGAATCTGGGGTGTTAACCTCCGCAAGTGACCTACAGAGAGACTGGCGAGCGGTGGCTGGGGTGAGATGCACAGCGAGCATGGTTCTAAAAACAGGCTTCTGGAGGTCATTAGTGATTTTCTAACAGATCTAATACAATATCTGATCTAGAGTTTGGGAGACATGCTTCCAGTAGTGTAGAGAATAAAACAGAACTGAGGAATTTTGGTCCAACACAAACCCAGAACCTGTATAACTAGAGACACTGATCAGTTTGAGGTGGTCTCAAATTTTTCCAGAGGTGTATATATCGCTATATTTACCAAACGACTTGAATCTCAATATCTAAAAACTTTATTTACTGGAAAATGACAGGGGTGACAATAAAAACTATATATAAGCTGGGAAATGACTTTTTACCACTCCTGTGAGTGCGAACCTTGTTTTCTTTAACTTTAACGCTCTACAATTGGTTTCGGTGTGCCAAAGACCAAAGCCGGTAAGGGACCACCAACACAAAACAAAGTGGTCTCAGGACACGCCCCGGTATATCTCATTCACTAGCTACCAAGTCTATGCTCACACTACCGGGCTTAAAAGTGCACACATGTGACACCGGTGTGATTTAAGGCCACACAGCGTGATCTTCTCAAATCAGATCTGAGGTTCTTTTGATATGTATCCTAAATCCGATAAGGCCTGTGACCTTAACAAGAATGGCCAGACTGGGAATTAACAGAACTGTGGAAATCATGGAACTGCACATGTGCCCATCACTCACACCCATAATGTGGCAGCAGTGCCAACCTGAAATCAGTGCCAGTAATCAATGCCAATGCAAAATCCATCCATATCACCCTTTTTCATTACCCTCAGTCCAGGAACGAAGTCTCCTCTCTTAAAGTAGTCGGTGCTGGCCGAGGCTCGCTCCACTGAGGTGCCCATCCCATACTTATTGTTCTCGCAGATGAAGATGCACGGGAGTTTCCACAGTGACGCCATGTTGAAAGACTCAAATATCTGACCCTGGGAAGCACAGAAAGAATGATAGTAAGTGGAAAGCATTAGTCACCGTCTTCCTACTAGAGAGGTCACTTTCGCGAAGAGCGTCTGACCTGGTTGGCAGCTCCGTCACCGTAGAGTGTGACGCACACCTCGTTACTACCCTTGTACAGGCATGCAAGAGCCACTCCAGCCCCAAGAGGAACCTTCGAGGGATGAGACACAGAGACACATCTCACAACAGTGGAATCACAAATGTACAGTGCACATATGCGACTGATAGGTACCAGATTTAATGTGGATAAATTGATAAACTATAATCAGGAATGACTATATAATATAATATGCTGATTAATGACTGTTAACTACAACATGTCCAAGACGCCCGTCAGTTCTGAGGTCCTCCTTTCCTTAACTCACAAAATAAAGCCCTATTCAGACAGGATTAGTTTCACATGAGGAGGTGGAGGTAATGATATTTTAACGGTCATCCTTCAGACATTTTACAGAAAGCCCACTAATCCCCCCCAAACAATGACAGGCCCTGGATCTGAGTTTTGGATTTTGAACTTTATTTTGGCAACAACCTGATGGTCCTTGTCTTCCTGTGGCCAGAGAACACAATGTTGGTGAATCAGAGGGTAACTCTGACCACTATCCATGGTTCTTTTGCGCATCAGTCAATTTTAGATGAGCTCCAGCCCAGAGGTCTATATGGACATATGGCTTCCCCAGCACAGAGTATAGTTGTAACTGTTTTTTCTGGATGCAACGATGTTTACTGTCAACAGTTTCCCATAGCATTCCCAAGTCCATGTGGTGATACCCATTACAGAAGCTTGGTGGTTTTATTGCACTGCTCTCTGAAGGGCCAAAGGTCAGAGGCATCCATTATGGTTTTCGTTCTTGCCTTTTGTGTGTCGCGATCCCTCTCGATTTCCTTCTGTTATTATGCACTATAGTGGGTGAAATACCTAAACGATCTCTGGCTTATCATTATTAAAAAAAAAAAAAAAGTTATTTGTAAATATTATGTATAGCCAATTAATACATCAGTCAAGTCCTTGTGAAATACTGGGTATGATGGGACTATTGACGTTACAATACAAAGGATAAATGAATGTCACCTGGGCTCCCACGATTCCGTTTCCACCGTAGAAGTGGTTTGCATACATGTGCATAGATCCTCCCTTGCCTTTCGCTACTCCGCCCCTTCTGCCTGAAAGAAGTTCCAATGCTCAAATTGAAATACAAGCAGTGAGAACACTGTAGAAAATGATATCTTAAAAAGTTAAATGATCTTAGATCTTAGAACATACTCATTTTAAAATTTTTAGCTAGTTTTTAGCTAATTTCAGGACTATTTTGCTTTTTGACCAGATATTTTACACGTGTTTGAAGTGATTTTGCTAAGGCATATTTTCTCACTATTTTAGTGGATAATTTGACTGGTTTCAAAATCATGGGCCAATATAGTGAGAGAATTTATCTTACTAAAGCAAGTTTTTTTTTTTTTAGATTAGATTAGATTAGATTAGATTCAACTTTGTCATTGTGCAGAGTACAGATACAAAGCCAATGAAATGCAGTTAGCATCCAACCAGAAGTGCAAAATACACTATTATTTACATAAAGTAAAAAACAGAATGACTAACAATTTGAGATTATTGTACATGTTGTGGTATATAAATCAATAATAGAATGTAGGTGTGCATAGAATGTGAGATAAGGGGGTGGTATATAAAATAGAATATGATTTACTATACATATATACAGTAAGGAGTGAAATGCAAGATTGCTCAGAGCAGCATATGATGAGCAAGTTGTAACAGTGTAAGCAATAACTACAGGTATAAATAGTGCAATATGAACAGAATTGAGAATATAAATAGAACTGTACAGGTATGAAATTTCAAAAAAAGATGTGCAGAATGAGTAGTGCAAAAGTAATAGTGCAGTGCAGTGCAGTGAGTGCAAAAATGTGACGGTGTAGAGTTCAGCAGGGTCACAGCCTCAGGGAAGAAGCTCTTCCTGAGTCTGTTGGTGCGGGAGTAAGCAAGTAAGCAACATCTGGAAAAAGACGTTAAATAAAATGACGAAAAAAAGTTAAATAACCTTAAAATGAATCGAACCCTGAACGGACAGTGCCCTTGAGCAAGGCACCCCCAACTGCTCCCCACACAGCCGTGTATAGGGCTGCCCACCGCTCCGGGTAAGTGTGCTCACTGCCCCCTAGTGTATGTGTTCACTAGTGAGTGTGTTTGTGGGTGTGTTCACTTCACGGATGGGTTAAATGCGGAGACTAAATTTCCCCACTGTGGGATCAACAAGGGATTTAAATCTTAAATCTTATATCTTAAAATGATCATGTTGAGATTGTTGGAAGCTCATTTTATTTAACGTCTTTTTCCAGATGTTAAATATCTATTTGATGCAAGTTCATTTTACTTGTCAAGGTATCGTTGCTTGGAGTGCAGGTATAACTGATCCCTGGTGAACAGGCTCTTGAGAAGCTTGACTAAATCCTTTCCCTTTTAAAGTATTCTGTTTGTTAAACCTTGCTTTACAACACCTCTGTGCAGGCTATCTGATGCTTGCACATATAGAAAGAGTCTTTGATAAACATCAGATGTTGGTTGTTCTACATCTTAAGGATTCTGGGGAATCTATTATTGGGAAAGCTCTGATGGCTCTTTATGCAATTATACAGGAATCTTCATTCATTTCTGATTTCCAGCGAGCTTCATTATAGCTGTCTTCTTGGTGGTGGACCCTCCAGCTCTAGCTTGTCATTCTCATATGAAAGAACTGCAATGGGTTCTTTACCACGAGCTGGTAAGCGCTTAGACCAACAACACACTAATATATCATACCTTCCTACACGGCACGTGCTGAATACTGCAGTATGCCTTATTACTAATTAACAGCTTCACTGACAATTCGTTTTTACTGAACCATGTTTTAAAAAAATATGTTCTGCATAAACATTTACTGAGAGCTCAGCAACTGCATGAAGGCTGCAGTGGAGTTCCAGTCAGGGGGCTTTCGTTTCTACTCTCAGTAAAGGCCAATATGCTGAAATCCTTGTCTGTATACCACAGAGACAGAGATGAGGTTGAGGAACTGATCATTTTAGATTGCTTCAGTAGTAACTGCTTCAGTGCTTCAGTAAAGTGTAGCTCTATCATTTTGAAAGTCTGAGTTACATTCACTCTGTAGTCTCACATCTAAAGAGACAAACCTGTGAGCTCAGCCAAAATCTCCTTCACAGACACGCCTCGAGTGTAGGTGTACCCATGAGCGCGATACGCTGTGATCAGGTGGTCAGTGGGGTTAATGCCTGCTTCGATGCCCACAGCACAAGCCTCCTGAGAGGAAACACAGGTATAGTCGTCAGAGCACTTAGCACACAAGGATTTTTTAAAGGTTTTGCAAAAAAGGTTAGACATCAGACGACGGCAAAACAGGACCACCTTATATAGACCTTCAGGTACAGTGATAAGGCCCATTCTTGCTTATGTCACATGTGTGGCCGAGCATGAAACTTGAAAGATTTGATCTCATGATGTCAAACCTACACACAGGGTTTCAAACCTGTCAGCTTCATAGTACACATATACAGGGGTTGGACAATGAAACTGAAACACCTGTCATTTTAGTGTGGGAGGTCTCATGGCTAAATTGGACCAGCCTGGTGGCCAATCTTCATTAATTGCACATTGCACCAGTAAGAGCAGAGTGTGAAGGTTCAGTTAGCAGGTAAGAGCACAGTTCTGCTCAAAATACTGCAATGCACACAGCATTATGGGTGACATACCAGAGTTCAAAAGAGGACAAACTGTTGGTGCACGTCTTGCTGGCGCATCTGTGACCAAGACAGCAAGTCTTTGCGATGTATCAAGAGCCACGGTATCCAGGGTAATGTCAGCATACCACCAAGAAGGACCAACCTCCACCAGCATCACGTAGTGACCTGGCCACTATCCTGCAAGAAGAATGGCTTAAAATCCCTCTGACCACTGTGCAGGACTTGTATATGTCATTCCCAAGACCAACTGACGCTGTATTGGCTGCAAAAGGAGGCCCTACACCATACTAATAAATGATTGTGGTCTAAAACCAGGTGTTTCAGTTTCATTGTCCAACCCCTGTATATATTTTTCCATACATGAATCAATATCTACTGTAACTGCTGAATAGTGACGTTACTGAATCTGTATCTTGTAACCACTGTGGCTGCCAAATCTGGATACAAGTTTTGAGATGACTGTGATCGGATTTATAGTGTTCAAGGTTATAGGGAATCTTTGGTGATAGGGTTAAATGATTGGCCTGCAAATAAACCTACTTATGCTTGTTGTGTAAATGTTTTATTCATCAAACAAACCACCAAAAATGACCCCCTGAAGGCACAGCTGGAATATACAAGCTCAGTCAGAATGCTCCCACCAGGAAACGAACAGACTAAGGAGCTCCTTTGCACATTGCGGTCTTCTGAGACATCAGTACGGCAAAGGCCAATATTTCACAGCCCTGGTGGCTATTCCAGGCTACAGTTCTCACCTGTCCGTCATACAGGTGACAGAAGCCTCGGATGATCTTCTGCTTGTACAGCTGGTCGGCTTTCAGCTCCATCCGTCTCATGGTCTGCATGATGCGGTAGTACTTCAGCCCCTGCTCCCTTGTCAGCAAAGCCTGAGTGGGTGGGCCCTGGTCCAGGCGGTGCAGCTCACAACTCTAGAAGGAAAGAGTGAACAGCACAAGACTTAAAACAACGGAAGTCTATCCATCAAAGATGCTCAAACGGTTCAATGGCTCAAATCATGCCTCATTCCAGGAAAGACTTTTCTAAAACTGTCATGAAATTTTCATAACTTCAAAAACTGGCAGCAAGAATGGAGCATCTAATGCACAGCCTGGCCAGCCACACTGCTGACATAGAAGGACTCCCAGCGAAACCTGCACCGTCCTGATCCTGACCTCGGAGCTCCAGTACTGGCAGTATTAGCACACAAAGCCTTGCCAAAAACGTTTGTGAGGCAACACTACAATGTCACTGTTAGATCTTAACTATGTATCTAATTTACCGTTTCCACGTTTTCAGGTTCGCTATACTGGAAAACAGTGGCTACATGTAAACAGCAGACACCAAGGGGCACTGTAGAACACCCAGTACTATACCTTGATGTCAAAGCTGGCCTGGGGAGTGAAGTCTGCATAGGAGTGGGTTGAGACCACCAGTCTGGAGCCCTGCAGAACAAGAGAGTGGTTAACCAGGAGTTTTATGAAGAAGCTGTACAATGAATTACGTTCCTATTGTCCCTTTCAGAGTTCATTTGAACATGTTTGCATTTCATAATTAATATGCGCTATAATTTAGTCATTAGAACAGTCATTTTATGAAATCCATATTTTCGTCCCATATTCCATAATCTTTTACGCATTTGAAAGACTACTCATTTAATGAAAAAAAAAAAAAAACACTCTTAATACTGCAGGTTAATCAGCAGCCCAGCGTGAAGAACGAACGTTAACAGGGAATGAATGAACACCCACAGACAGCAATGTCTCCGCAGAGGAACAGTTCCATATGAGAGATTAGAGCGACGTGCTCAGCTGAATGATGGCATCATATTTGAATAGCTAATATGATCTCCTATGCGTGCTGAATATGCATGAAGTCATTATTAGAATGAAACTGCTGATCTCCGAGAAACCCTTATTATAATGATCTACAGTGATCTTGTTCTGGTACTAACTGAGGGCGGGGGACGCTGCAGTGGCGTTGCTGGATCACGCAGTGAGGTTAAGTCAGCAAGCTCAGACATGGTGGACAGCAGCTGTAGGATATGTGTGGACGACTGGAGAGAGAAGAGCCAGCCAATGAGGCTGGTTTAGGAAACAGCCTAATCATTGCATCCCCCCCACTACAGCAGCAGGTAGATTCCATACGAGAGCTTTCTCAAGCACACATTTCTCTATAGGAGACTTACTAAGGTTCACAGGACACCGCAAATCCCACAGCTAATTCACTTGGTCATCTCTGACTAATGACTGGAGAGTGAAGAAATGTGGCAGGACAACAATTTAGCCAAATACAACCGATCTGACCCTGATGGGAGGACAACCCTGTTTCCAAAGAAGCTGGGACCCTGTGCAAAATGTAAATGAAGACAGAATGCAATGATGTGCAATACATTAAACCCTGTACGGAAGTAAAACCAGCGGCTTGCTGAGACGGTTTATTCATACACTAATTTAAGAAAAGGTTGTGACATCAAAAGGCTGATAAAAAAAAAACATGACTAATAAAAAATAACATGACTGGGTATAAAAAGAGCATCCCAGAGGGGCGGAGTCTTTCAGAAGTGAAGGGGTTCAGTGCTCGGCACGGGCAAATAATGCATCAACTGAAACATAAAACAGCTTTTCTCAGCATCTACAGCCCATAATATCATTCACGGATTCAGAGAATCTGGAGAAAGCTCTGTCTGCAAGGGAAAGGCCCAAACTAATCCCGGACGGCTGTGATCTTTAGGCCCTCGGGCAGCAGTGCACTTAGAACAGACATGATTCTACAGTGGAGATCACCGCACGAGCTCAGGAACACTTACCAACACCCTCGTCTGTGAACACAGCTCACCACTGCTCCACAAATGCAAGGTAAACTCTACCATGCAAAGAATAGACCTGATCCAGAGATCCTGCCACACCGCCGGTCCTTTTCTGGACTCGGGCTCATATCAGGTGGACCCAGACGAAGTGGAAAGTGTCCTGCTTGCTAGCTATCCAGCTAGTTATCAATGCCAGCATTCATGATGGTATGGGTGGGGCACTGGAGCACATGGCACGGGTTCCCGGCACATCTGTGAAGCTCTGTTAATGCTGAACAGTATATACAGGGTTTAGAGCATACGCTGCCATCCGGAAGACACCGGAAGACTTCAGACCACATACAATGGAGTACAATGGAGTTAACTAGTCCAGGTGCTTAACTGGGCGGTCTGCAATCCTGACTGGGCCACTTGGAATCCTATTTCAAGCAAACGTGGAAAACATTTTAACTTGCATAACTATAGCAACTGATCTCCTCAAGTCCCGAACTGGGCAGCCACAGGATTTAAATGATTTGCTGATCGGTGCATTCCGTTTTCTTTATTTACATTCTGCTCAGCGTTCCCGATCCCGTTTTTTGGAAACAGGGCTGTAGGATATACAGAACAAAAGAACGAATAGACAGATTTATAGCAAGTGGCACTAGAGTTATGAGTACAGCACTGCACTGAAGCACTACAGCCTCACTGACATCTTACCTCCGACACTGTCTGGGCACCCTATAAGGCAACCACAGAAAGAAAACAGAACACGGAGAAGACTTAAGAGGGGCGCTTTGATTCGCAGGACTTACCAAGCACTTTCTACACACTACACATTGTACTACAGTAGCTGTGGTGTCATGATCTGTAAGGCCAAGGCAGGTCTGACAATGCATCCCGGTGTATACAGGGGTTGGACAATGAAACTGAAACACCTGGTTTTAGACCACAATCATTTATTAGTATGGTGTAGGGCCTCCTTTTGCGGCCAATACAGCGTCAGTTCATCTTGGGAATGACATATACTGCGTCCTGCACAGTGGTCAGAGGGATTTTAAGCCATTCTTCTTGCAGGATAGTGGCCAGGTCACTACGTGATGCTGGTGGGAGTTCGTCCTTCTTGGTGGTATGCTGACATTACCCTGGATACCGTGGCTCTTGATACATCACAAAGACTTGCTGTCTTGGTCACAGATGCGCCAGCAAGACGTGCACCAACACTTTGTCCTCTTTTGAACTCTGGTATGTCACCCATAATGTTGTGTGCATTGCAGTATTTTGAGCAGAACTGTGCTCTTACCTGCTAACTGAACCTTCACACTCTGCTCTTACTGGTGCAATGTGCAATTAATGAAGATTGGCCACCAGGCTGGTCCAATTTAGCCATGAAACCTCCCACACTAAAATGACACGTGTTTCAGTTTCATTGTCCAACCCCTGTATGTCTGGCTACAGAACATTTTCTCACACTGCTCACATCTTAGTGTAGATTTGATACCGTCAGATCTGGATTTGGCTCCTTCATACGTTTATATACTGAAAGCTGATTAGACGTGGCCCTCAGGAGCTTCAGGGCCTTTACCAGGACTGGCTGCATAAAGAGGTTTGTGCCTCTTCCAACTTCAGCACCGGTCAGTAAATGTCCCCATCCTGCCGATGCTTTAGTAAACAGCAGCATCTGCTGGGCAGCTCTGTATATGGTGAGATGTCAACTAAGTGAAGCTGTTCAAACCCTCTTTTCCAGATAACAGTTAGGACCTGGCGCCCGCTCACATGTTAGTCAGGCATGCTAGCGCGCTGTTTGCACATTAGCTAGCTAGAAGGCTAGTATAAGCCAAGGTCAATGGATTTAGCTCGCTAGCCAGCTAAGCCTCACTTGCTAACGTTAGCTGACGAGCTAGCTGGATGGTTTCTGCTTCAGTGATAACGTTAGCTCGTACAGTCTAAACACAAGCACACAATACCATACGTACAGTTTTGGTGGCACCGCCTCTCAGCACGTTAGAAATGAATGTCAGCATGTTTTGCATGCTAAACAGCTAACGGCCGGTTAGCGCAAGGACCTCCACCGGCAGAAGCTTAACCAGTGATGGGGAGTCGGTTCCGGAAGAATCGGTTCTACGAATCCAATGGGTCTTTAAGGACGGAACGACTCTTGGCCAAAGACTCGAAAGAGTCGAAATGCTTGGAGTCGACTTCGTGTGAGTTTGTGTGATTTATTGTTTTTCATGGTTCATTTATTCGAATATATAGACCAGCAGCGGGATGTTCCAGTCTGACAACAGCTAGATAAATAAATAAAATAAAATAAAATAAATTACAATGTTCTGCATATATAGAATTAAATTAAAAGTATTAAAAGTTTTTGTACATTTAATTCAGATATATGATTTAAAAAACAGTGGAATGGAGATTATAAAACAATCACTTTGTAAAACACAATCACTTTTTGTTAAATGCTATAAAAACAACAAATGTTAATTCAAAATTATAATAAATTATTACTAATAATTACTATTATAACTAATTCTTTTAAACCTTTACTTATCTGGCAAAAGAATAAAGAAAATGTTTTCACAGAAAAACTGCATCATATTCTGTAAACATAAACAAATTTAGAATTTAATGTCTGCAATACACTCATAAAAAGCAGGCACATTATCAACACGTTTTAGAAGTTTGGGAACTGAAGATACTGATTGTTTCAGTTTTGTAAATGGAATTTCTGTGCATTCTTGCTCAATAGAAGACTTGAGCTGCTCAACACTCCATGGCCGTTGTCTGATTCTCCTCTTCATGATGCTCTATACGCTTACAATAGGAGGCAGTTCTGGGCTGTAAACACTCAGTGTCCACGTAGCCATGGTGTTGTTGCGCATGCACAGCGAGGCCTGCTGAAATAACCTTGCGTGCACTTACCAGGAAGAAGCATGGCAGCATAGGTCGCTCTGTAAAATGCCAATGTGTGCCCCTCCACATACACTGTTTTTCAGACCATCATAGGAATTGATGTAGGGACTGTGTTAAGTGACAAGTTGTTTTCCGAAGTCCAATTGTAGTCATGTGTCTAATAATTAGACACATGGACTACATTGGTACTTCGGACAACTTGTCACTTAACACAGTCCCTACATCAATTCCTATGATGGTCTGAAAAACAGTGTATGTGGAGGGGCACACATTGGCATTTTACAGAGCGACCTATGCTGCCATGCTTCTTCCTGGTAAGTGCACACAAGGTTATTTCAGCAGGCCTCGCTGTGCATGCGCAACAACACCATGGCTACGTGGACACTGAGTGTTTACAGCCCAGAACTGCCTCCTATTGTAAGCGTATAGAGCATCATGAAGAGGAGAATCAGACAACGGCCATGGAGTGTTGAGCAGCTCAAGTCTTCTATTGAGCAAGAATGCACAGAAATTCCACTTACAAAATTGAAACAATCAGTATCTTCAGTTCCCAAACTTCTAAAACGTGTTGATAATGTGCCTGCTTTTTATGAGTGTATTGCAGGCATTCAATTCTAAATTTGTTTATGTTTACAGAATATGATGCAGTTTTTCTGTGAAAACATTTTCTTTATTCTTTTGCCAGATAAGTAAAGGTTTAAAAGAATTAGTTATAATAGTAATTATTAGTAATAATTTATTATAATTTTGAATTAACATTTGTTGTTTTTATAGCATTTAACAAAAAGTGATTGTGTTTTACAAAGTGATTGTTTTATAATCTCCATTCCACTGTTTTTTAAATCATATATCTGAATTAAATGTACAAAAACTTGTAATCTATATATGCAGAACATTGTAATTTATTTTATTTTATTTTATTTTATTTATTTATCTAGCTGTTGTCAGACTGGAACATCCCGCTGCTGGTCTATATATTCGAATAAATGAACCATGAAAAACAATAAATCACACAAACTCACACGAAGTCGACTCCAAGCATTTCGACTCTTTTGAGTCTTTGGCCAAGAGTCGTTTCGTCCTTAAAGACCCTTTGGATTCGAAGAACCGATTCTTCCGGAACCGACTCCCCATCACTGGTTAAGCTTCTGCCGGTGGAGGTCCTTGCGCTAACCGGCCGTTAGCTGTTTAGCATGCAAAACATGCTGACATTCATTTCTAACGTGCTGAGAGGCGGTGCCACCAAAACTGTACGTATGGTATTGTGTGCTTGTGTTTAGACTGTACGAGCTAACGTTATCACTGAAGCAGAAACCATCCAGTTAGCTCGTCAGCTAACGTTAGCAAGTGAGGCTTAGCTGGCTAGCGAGCTAAATCCATTGACCTTGGCTTATACTAGCCTTCTAGCTAGCTAATGTGCAAACAGCGCGCTAGCATGCCTGACTAACATGTGAGCGGGCGCCAGGTCCTAACTGTTATCTGGAAAAGAGGGTTTGAACAGCTTCACTTAGTTGACATCTCACCATATACAGAGCTGCCCAGCAGATGCTGCTGTTTACTAAAGCATCGGCAGGATGGGGACATTTACTGACCGGTGCTGAAGTTGAAAGAGGCACAAACCTGTTTATGCAGCCAGTCCTGGTAAAGGCCCTGAAGCTCCTGAGGGCCACGTCTAATCAGCTTTCAGTATATAAACGTACGAACGAGCCAAATCCAGATCTGACAGTATCAAATCTACACTAAGATGTGATCTGACGTGAGCAGTGTGAGAAAATGTTCTGTAGCCAGATATACAGGGGTTAGACAATGAAACTGAAACACCTGTCATTTTAGTGTGGGAGGTCTCATGGCAAATTGGACCAGCCTGGTGGCCAATCTTCATTAATTTCACATTGCACCAGTAAGAGCAGAGTGTGAAGGTTCAGTTAGCAGGTAAGAGCACAGTTCTGCTCAAAATACTGCAATGCACACAACATTATGGGTGACATACCAGAGTTCAAAAGAGGACAGATTGTTGGTGCACGTCTTGCTGGCGCATCTGTGACCAAGACAGCAAGTCTTTGTGATGTATCAAGAGCCACGGTATCCAGGGTAATGTTAGCATACCACCAAGAAGGACGAACTCCCACCAGCATCACGTAGTGACCTGGCCACTATCCTGCAAGAAGAATGGCTTAAGCTCCCTCTGACCACTCTGCAGGACTTGTATATGTCATTCCCAAGACGAACTGACGCTGTATTGGCCGCAAAAGGAGGCCCTACACCATACTAATAAATGATTGTGGTCTAAAACCAGGTGTTTCAGTTTCATTGTCCAACCCCTGTATACACCGGGATGCATTGTCAGAACTGCCTTGGCCTTACAGATCATGACACCACAGCTACTGTAGTACAATGTGTAGTGCGTAGAGTGCTTGGTAAGTCCTGCGAATCAAAGCTCCCCTCTTAAGTCTTCTCCGTGTTCTGTTTTCTTTCTGTGGTTGCCTTATAGGGTGCCCAGACAGTGTCGGAGGTAAGATGTCAGTGAGGCTGTAGTGCTTCAGTGCAGTGCTGTACTCATAACTCTAGTGCCACTGGCTATAAATCTGTCTATTCGCTCTTTTGTTCTGTGTATCCTACAGCCCTGTTTCCAAAAAACGGGATCGGGATCGCTGAGCAGAATGTACATAAAGAAAACGGAATGCACCGATCAGCAAATCAATTAAATCCTGTGGCTGCCCAGTTCGGGACTTGAGGAGATCAGTTGCTATAGTTATGCAAGTTAAAATGTTTTCCACGTTTGCTTGAAATAGGATTCCAAGTGGCCCAGTCAGGATTGCAGACCGCCCAGTTAAGCACCTGGACTAGTTAACTCCATTGTACTCCATTGTATGTGGTCTGAAGTCTTCCGGTGTCTTCCGGATGGCAGCGTATGCTCTAAACCCTGTATATACTGTTCAGCATTAACAGAGCTTCACAGATGTGCCGGGAACCCGTGCCATGTGCTCCAGTGCCCCACCCATACCATCATGAATGCTGGCATTGATAACTAGCCGCATAGCTAACAAGCAGGACACTTTCCACTTCGTCTCGGTCCACCTGATATGAGCCCGAGTCCAGAAAAGGACCGGCGGTGTGGCAGGATCTCCGGATCAGGTTTATTCTTTGCATGGTAGAGTTTACCTTGCATTTGTGGATCAGTGGTGAGCTGTGTTCACAGACGAGGGTGTTGGTAAGTGTTCCTGAGCTCATGCGGTGATCTCCACTGTAGAATCATGTCTGTTTTAAGTGCACTGCTGCCCGAGGGCCTAAAGATCACAGCCGTCCGGGATTAGTTTGGGCCTTGTCCCTTGCAGACAGAGCTTTCTCCAGATTCGTGAATGATATTATGGGCTGTAGATGCTGAGAAAAGCTGTTATACGTTTCAGTTGATGCATTATTTGCCCATGCCGAGCGTTGAACCCCTTCACTTCTGAAAGACTCCGCCCCTCTGGGATGCTCTTTTTATACCCCGTCATGTTACTGACCTGTGGACCATTAACATAGCAGTACTGAGATACTCCACTGCTACTGAGATACTCCACAGATGTCCCAACCTTTTCTTAAATTAGTGTATGAATAAAACGTCTCAGCAAGCCGCTGGTTTTACTTCCGTACAGGGTTTAATGTATTGCACATCATTGCATTCTGTCTTCATTTACATTTTGCACAGGGTCCCAGCTTCTTTGGAAACAGGGTTGTCCTCCCATCAGGGTCAGATCTGTTGTATTTGGCTAAATTGTTCTCCTGCCACATTTCTTCACTCTCCAGTCACTAGTCAGAGATGACCAAGTGAATTAGCTGTGGGATTTGCGGTGTCCTGTGAACCTTAGTAAGTCTCCTATAGAGAAATGTGTGTTTGAGAAAGCTCTCGTATGGAATCTACCTGCTGCTGTAGTGGGGGGGATACAATGATTAGGCTGTTTCCTAAACCAGCCTCATTGGCTGGCTCTTCTCTCTCCAGTCGTCCACACCTATCCTACAGCTGCTGTCCACCATGTCTGAGCTTGCTGACTTAACCTCACTGCGTGATCCAGCAACACCACTGCAGCGTCCCCCGCCCTCAGTTAGTACCAGAACAAGATCATTGTAGATCATTATAATAAGGGTTTCTCGGAGATCAGCAGTTTCATTCTAATAATGACTTCATGCATATTCAGCACGCATAGGAGATCATATTAGCTATTCGATTATGATGCCATCATTCAGCTGAGCACGTCGCTCTAATCTCTCATATGGAACTGTTCCTCTGCGGAGACATTGCTGTCTGTGGGTGTTCATTCATTCTCTGTTAACGTTCATTCTTCACGCTGGGCTGCTGATTAACCTGCAGTATTAAGTGTTTTTTTTTTTTCATTAAATGAGTAGTCTTTCAAATGCGTAAAAGATTATGGAATATGGGACGAAAATATGGATTTCATAAAATGACTGTTCTAATGACTAAATTATAGCGCATATTAATTATGAAATGCAAACATGTTCAAATGAACTCTGAAAGGGACAATAGGAACGTAATTCATTGTACAGCTTCTTCATAAAACTCCTGGTTAACCACTCTCTTGTTCTGCAGGGCTCCAGACTGGTGGTCTCAACCCGCTCCTATGCAGACTTCACTCCCCAGGCCAGCTTTGACATCAAGGTATAGTACTGGGTGTTCTACAGTGCCCCTTGGTGTCTGCTGTTTACATGTAGCCACTGTTTTCCAGTATAGCGAACCTGAAAACATGGAAACGCTAAATTAGATACATAATTAAGATCTAACAGTGACATTGTAGTGTTGCCTCACAAACGTTTTTGGCAAGGCTTTGTGTGCTAATACTGCCAGTACTGGAGCTCCGAGGTCAGGATCAGGACGGTGCAGGTTTCGCTGGGAGTCCTTCTATGTCAGCAGTGTGGCCGGCCAGGCTGTGCATTAGATGCTCCATTCTTGCTGCCAGTTTTTGAAGTTATGAAAATTTCATGACAGTTTTAGAAAAGCCTTTCCTGGAATGAAGCATGATTTGAGCCATTGAACCGTTTAAGCACCTTTGATGGATAGACTTCCGTTGTTTTAAGTCTTGTGCTGTTCACTCTTTCCTTCTAGAGTTGTGAGCTGCACCGCCTGGACCAGGGCCCACCCACTCAGGCTTTGCTGACAAGGGAGCAGGGGCTGAAGTACTACCGCATCATGCAGACCATGAGACGGATGGAGCTGAAAGCCGACCAGCTGTACAAGCAGAAGATCATCCGAGGCTTCTGTCACCTGTATGACGGACAGGTGAGAACTGTAGCTTGGAATAGCCACCAGGGCTGTGAAATGTTGGCCTTTGCCGTACTGATGTCTCAGAAGACCGCAATGTGCAAAGGAGCTCCTTAGTCTGTTCGTTTCCTGGTGGGAGCATTCTGACTGAGCTTGTATATTCCAGCTGTGCCTTCAGGGGGTCATTTTTGGTGGTTGCTTTGATAAATAAAACATTTACACAACAAGCATAAGTAGGTTTATTTGCAGGCCAATCATTTAACCCTATCACCAAAAGATTCCCTATAACCTTGAACCCTAGAAATCCAATCAGAGTCATCTCAAAACTCGTATCCAGATTTGGCAGCCATAGTGGTCACAAGATACAGATTCAGTACCGTCACTGTTCAGCAGTTACAGTAGATATTGATTCATGTATGGAAAAATATATACAGGGGTTGGACAATGAAACTGAAACAGCTGGTTTTAGACCACAATCATTTATTAGTATGGTGTAGGGCCTCCTTTTGCAGCCAATACAGCGTCAGTTGGTCTTGGGAATGACATATACAAGTCCTGCACAGTGGTCAGAGGGATTTTAAGCCATTCTTCTTGCAGGATAGTGGCCAGGTCACTACGTGATGCTGGTGGAGGTTGGTCCTTCTTGGTGGTATGCTGACATTACCCTGGATACCGTGGCTCTTGATACATCACAAAGACTTGCTGTCTTGGTCACAGATGCGCCAGCAAGACGTGCACCAACAGTTTGTCCTCTTTTGAACTCTGGTATGTCACCCATAATGCTGTGTGCATTGCAGTATTTTGAGCAGAACTGTGCTCTTACCTGCTAACTGAACCTTCACACTCTGCTCTTACTGGTGCAATGTGCAGTTAATGAAGATTGGCCACCAGGCTGGTCCAATTTAGCCATGAGACCTCCCACACTAAAATGACAGGTGTTTCAGTTTCATTGTCCAACCCCTTGTATATGTGTACTATGAAGCTGACAGGATTGAAACCCTGTGTGTAGGTTTGACATCATGAGATCAAATCTTTCAAGTTTCATGCTCGGCCACACATGTGACATAAGCAAGAATGGGCCTTATCACTGTACCTGAATGTCTATATAAGGTGGTCCTGTTTTGCCATCGTCTGATGTCTAACCTTTTTCGCAAAACTTTTAAAAAATCCTTGTGTGCTAAGTGCTCTGACGACTATACCTGTGTTTCCTCTCAGGAGGCTTGTGCTGTGGGCATCGAAGCAGGCATTAACCCCACTGACCACCTGATCACAGCGTATCGCGCTCATGGGTACACCTACACTCGAGGCGTGTCTGTGAAGGAGATTTTGGCTGAGCTCACAGGTTTGTCTCTTTAGATGTGAGACTACAGAGTGAATGTAACTCAGACTTTCAAAATGATAGAGCTACACATTACTGAAGCAGTTACTACTAAAGCAATCTAATATGATCAGTTCCTCAACCTAATCTCTTACTGCTGCATCTGTAGTATATAGACTTTCAGCATGTTGGCCTTTACTGAGAGTAGAAACGAAAGCCCCCTGACTGGAACTCCACTGCAGCCTTCATGCAGTTGCTGAGCTCTCAGTAAATGTTTATGCAGAACATATTTTTTTAAACCATGGTTCACTCAAAACTAATTGTCAGTGAAGCTGTTAATTAGTAATAAGGCATACTGCAGTATTCAGCACATGCCGTGTAGGAAGGTATGATATATTAGTGTGTTGTTGGTCTAAGCACTCACCAGCTCATGGTAAAGAACCCATTGCAGTTCTTTCATATGAGAAGGACAAGCTAGAGCTGGAGGGTCCACCACCAAGAAGACAGCTATAATGAAGCTCGCTGGAAATCAGAAATGAATGAAGATTTCTGTATAATTGCATAAAGAGCCATCAGAGCTTTCCCAATAATAGATTCCCCAGAATCCTTAAGATGTAGAACAACCAACATCTGATGTTTATCAAAGACTCTTTCTATATGTGCAGGCATCAGATAGTCCTGCACAGAGGTGTTGTAAAGCAAGGTTTAACAAACAGAATACTTTAAAAGAAAGAGGATTTAGTGAGGCTTCTCAGGCTGTCTTTTTAAGAGCCTGCAACGATACACCAGGCATCATATTTATCTGGACCGTGCACTCCAAGCATTTTAAGATATAAGATAAGATTTAAATCCCTTTGATCAAGTAAAATGCAACTTACATCAAATACACTCATTTAACATCACTAGGGGCAGTGAAACCCGGAGCGTTAAATACAAAGCAGTGGCGAGGAACTGTCTACACCGTCATTTTAAGGTTATTTAACTTTTTTTCGCACGTCAGATGCACTGCACTCCCGTACTATCACTTTTTTGCACTCACTGCACTACTGATTACTTTTGCACATCTTTTTTTGAAATTTCATACCTGTACAGTTCTATTTATATTCACAATTCTGTTCATATTGCACTATTTATACCTGTAGTTATTGCTTACACTGTTACAACTTGCTCATCATATGCTGCTCTGAGCAATCTTGTATTTCACTCATTACTGTATATATGTATAGTAAATTATATTCTATTTTATATACCACCCCCTTATCCCACATTCTGTGTACACCTACATTCTATACACCATGTACAATAATCTCAAATTGTTAGTCATTCTGTTACTTTATGTAAATATAGTGTATTTTGCACTGGTTGGATGCTACCACATTGGCTGTACAATAATCTCAAATTGCTTTAGTAGTCACTATATTCTGTCTTATCAAAAATGAGTATGTTTAGATATAAACACGTGTAAAATATCTGGTCAAAAAGCAAAATAGTAGATCTAAGATCAAGATCATTTAACTTTTTAAGATATCATTTTCTGTATTTCAATTTGAGCGTTGGAACTTCTTTCAGGCAGAAGGGGCGGAGTAGCAAAAGGCAAGGGAGGCTCTATGCACATGTATGCAAACCACTTCTACGGTGGAAACGGAATCGTGGGAGCCCAGGTGACATTCATTCATCCTTTGTATTGTAACGTCCATAGTCCTATCATACCCAGTATTTCACAAGGACTTGACTGATGTATTAATTGGCTATATATAATATTTACAAATAAGGTTTTTTTTTTTTTTTTTTTTTTATAACGATAAGCCAGCGATCCGTTTAGGTATTTCACCCACTATAGTGCATAATAACAGAAGGAAATCGAGAGGGATCACGACACACAAAAGGCAAGAACAAAAACCATAATGGATGCCTCTGACCTTTGATCCCTAAGAGAGTAGTGCATTAAAACCACCAAGCTTCTGTAATGGGTATCACCACATGGACTTGGGAATGCTATGGGAAACTGTTGACAGTAAACATCGTTGCATCCAGAAAAACCAGTTACAACTATACTCTGCGCTGGGGAAGCCATATGTCCACATAGACCTCTGGGCTGGATCTGAAATTGACTGATGCACAAAAGAACCATGGATAGTGGTCAGTTTTACCCTCTGATTCACCCACATTGTGTTTTATGGCCACAGGAAGACAAGGACCATCAGGTTGTTGCCAAAATGAAGTTCAAAATCCAAAACTCAGATCCAGGGCCTGTCATTGTTTGGGGGGATTAGTGGGCTTTCTGTAAAATGTCTGAGGGATGACCATTAAAATATCACCTCCACCTCCTCATGTGAAACTAATCCTGTCTGAATAGGGCTTTATTTTGTGAGTTAAGGAAAGGAGGACCTCAGAACTGATGGGCGTCTTTGACGTGTTGTTGTTAACAGTCATTAATCAGCATATTGTATTATATAGTCATTCCTGATTATAGCTCATCAGATTTTGCACATTAAAGCTGGTACCTATCAGTCGCATATGTGCACTGTACATTTGTGATTCCACTGTTGTGAGATGTGTCTCTGTGTCTCATCCCTCGAAGGTTCCTCTTGGGGCTGGAGTGGCTCTTGCATGCCTGTACAAGGGTAGTAACGAGGTGTGCGTCACACTCTACGGTGACGGAGCTGCCAACCAGGTCAGACGCTCTTCGCGAAAGTGACCTCTCTAGTGGAAGACGGTGACTAATGCACTTACTATCATTCTTTGTGTGCTTCCCAGGGTCAGATATTTGAGTCTTTCAACATGGCGTCACTGTGGAAACTCCCGTGCATCTTCATCTGCGAGAACAATAAGTATGGGATGGGCACCTCAGTGGAGCGAGCCTCGGCCAGCACCGACTACTTCAAGAGAGGAGACTTCGTTCCTGGACTGAGGGTAATGAAAAAGGGTGATATGGATGGATTTTGCATTGGCATTGATTACTGGCACTGATTTCAGGTTGGCACTGCTGCCACATTATGGGTGTGAGTGATGGGCACATGTGCAGTTCCATGATTTCCACAGTTCTGTTAATTCCCAGTCTGGCCATTCTCGTTAAGGTCACAGGCCTTATCGGATTACCAGTAGTGTGAGCATAGACTTGGTAGCTAGTGAATGAGATATACCAGGGCGTGTCCTGAGACCACTTTGTTTTGTGTTGGTGGTCGCTTACCTGCTTTTGTCTTTGGCACACCGAAACCAATTGTAGAGCATTAAAGTTGAAGAAAACAAGGTTTGCACTCACAGGAGTGGTAAAAAGTCATTTCCCAGCTTATATATAGTTTTTATTGTCACCCCTGTCATTTTCCAGTGAATAAGGTTTTTAGATATTGAGATTCAAGTCGTTTGGTAAATATGGCAATATATACACCTCTGGAAAAATTTAAGAGACCACCTCAAACTGATCAGTGTCTCTAGTTATACAGGTTCTGGGTTTGTGTTGGACCAAAATCCCTCAGTTCTGTTTGATTCTCTACACTACTGGAAGCATGTCTCCCAAACTCCAGATCAGATATTGTATTAGATCTGTTATATAGAAAATCACTAATGACCTCCAGAAGCCTGTTTTTAGAACCATGCTCGCTGTGCATCTCCCCCCAGCCACCGCTCGCCAGTCTCTCTGTAGGTCACTTGCGGAGGTTAACACCCCAGATTCTGAAATGATATGCAGAACTGGCGTACAGGACCGTTTGTTGGGAAGACAGACTGGTTTTGCAGAAAGTCAGTGTAATTATGTATTAGTTATGTAATAGCACACAAATCATTCAGCAAAGCTACAGTAATGTCCCAAGACTTCTGTGTGGTTAAAAGTAAATATCTGACTTGTAAATTCACAAATTACATTTGCAGAGTCAGAATTCTGTCACTAGGAAATCCATCACACTGAACACAGTAAGATTATCAGCGTATCACATTATTCTGGCCTGTAATTACTGGTGGCATAACACATCATCAGGGCCTGAAATGATCTAATGGTGCAGCAGAGACAGCATGTCTGGTGGATTTAAAAAAAATCCATCAGATGTTAATTATCGGCTGTGTTTGTGGTTGGAACACAGTTAGTTTCATTTATAGAGTAGCTGGATAGTACGGCTTCCCTCTCTACCTCAAGGTTTAGTGGACTCAATTTATTTATTTACATTAGTAGGGTCTTGGCACAGGGTTTTCAGCAGTGCCGTGTCACCAAAGGTTGTGTCCTTGTGTACCAAAAACACACAACCCCTGGCATATACAGTGCTGTGACAAAAAGGTTTCTAAGATGATGATATGCTGAGCTATTGTTCTGGGCAGTAAGTATTTAACACTTAGAATAAAAGCAAGAGGCAGTGGCGGGAGCCCGTGCACCCAAAGGTCAGGAATCGTGACAATGCTACATGCTACAAGCAAGCTAACAGTCCTGCACGTTGAATTGACCTGACCTTGCATGAAAGTACGCCTAGTGCTGTACTTCAGCCCTGTTACACAACAGCACCAGCTACTCAAACTGTAGGCTGCTACTGCCAAAGCAGATTAACTCCCATCCTTGACCCCATACAGTGCGCTGGTTTGTATGTGGTGTTTTGAGATTTCAGTGAGGTTGCCAGTCTTATGTCATTTCAGTGCACAGGAGTATTTATATTTTGACTGTTTAACAACCGTGTAATTCAGAGACCTTTAAGAGGAGACATGTACATACTGCAAAATGAATTGAGCTCATAATTCATAAGCTCACCTTTCATGTTTCTCACCTTCATGTTTAAGGTGGTAGTAACTTCAGATGGCGCTGCAGGAGGATGATGGGGTTATAAATGCCTGCGGGGTGTGAGTGACGCGGTTCATAGATTGAGAAGAGGTGGTACGGTGCAGTGAACGTCTCGTTGCATGTGTGGTAAATGGCTCCAGAGCAGATGTTAATGATTGGCTAAAAGGAGGGACTGCATGTGGGCGTGGCCAAAGACCATAGTGTGAAGGAAGTAGCTGAATCTGCAGGTGTATGAAAGCATACAGTCGTACGGGTCTACAGGAAATTGTCATTGGCTGAATGTGCCAGGGAAGGCATCCACCAAATCTGGTAAACGTCACCGTTGGATGCGCAGTTCTTTGATGCAAGAGTGTCAACATTGATGTAGCCTACATCCAGAAACTCAGATTTTGCGATTTTTGATTTTTCTCGGATGTTTTCCGATTTGAGCAGAGTTTGCCCCTCTGCCTCGCCATCTCTGTCCCTGCTCTGCAGCTTGCCCACCAGGATCAAACGCCTGGAGTGGTCTAGTGGATTGTTTAGTGGTCACTGTAGGTTCACTTTGCAGGTTTACAGCCCATCGGTTAATGTGCAAGGTGAACCAGGGAAGGGACTACATTCAGTACGACACTGAGTCTCTGTCTTTCAGGTGGACGGGATGGATGTGCTGTGTGTGAGAGAAGCTACCAAGTTCGCAGCTGACCATTGCAGATCAGGAAAGGTACGTTTGAGCTGGAGCTCAGTGCAGATACTTTGCATCAGCCGCAACATCAGTAACAAGCTCTAGACTGTAGTGTTGTGTGGTGACAGTTGCATTTGGGAGAACAAATCTGTAACTCTTGGGCTCTTTGTTGACCCGCTCCTGACCCGTCTGCTTCAGGGTCCCATTCTTATGGAACTTCAGACCTATCGTTACCATGGACACAGCATGAGCGATCCCGGGGTCAGGTGAGGTTAGCCTTAGACCTTTCCCCAGTCGCTCATCCCTCCTGTGGTGCCGTCCACCAGTACGCCTAAACCCAACCTCCCTGGCCCCACCCTCACTCTTCCACACTTCTCCCACCTGCTAGTAGATATAGCTTCTAGCACCGTAGACATTTTCTTTCCTCATTGCCTGCACTCGTGGTGTTCTCCTTCTAAGCTGTATTTGTGTCCTCCAGTTATCGAACACGTGAGGAGATCCAGGAAGTGCGCAGTAAGAGTGACCCTATCTCAATGCTGAAGGACCGGATGATCAGCAGTAATATGGCTAGTCTGGAGGAAATAAACGTGAGCTCAACATTATACACTTGTGCAGCTGCTGACACATGACTAGGTCCCTAAAAGAGATGCCATGTTTGATACTTTATGCAAAAATTATTTATTTCTATTCAGGCTTAATAGTTGATTGTTGATTCAGATAAATTATACACTGATATAGTAGCTATAGATATAGAAGGAATCAACAGACCAGTATGAAACTTGGTGGGTAAGTCTGACATAGCCAAACACAGGCCTTATCTCTGTACCTGCCTGACCCAGTATCACAACTACGGACATTCAGCAAGCAGCGATGCCCTCCATGAGCCATCCTGTTAGTGTCAGCACCATTGGCAGACGGCTGCACGATGCAGACAAACGTGCACGCAGACCGTTACAATGACTGCCCCTAAGACCACAACATCACCAAAGACTGCAGTGGTGTCGAGCAAGACTGTCATGGAGTGACTCAGAATGGCAGCGTGTCATCTTCAGTGTGGCGTCCCGCTTTTATCTTGGTGAAGATCACTAATGAATCCGGCTGTGGAGGCACCGTGATGCGTCACACATCCAGAAGGCCTGGTGTCACTCCACCTCACTCCTACCGCAAAATCTACAGGGTCTGTGTGAGAATATTCAACGATATGGTCAGTATATTAGGGAGAATTTTAACCAGTATATCGCTGTTAGACAAAAGACTTCAAAACCGACGTGTGCAGAATTAAAAAACCAGGAACGGTTTCTTCACAAACAGGCAAGCTCAGCAAGCACCAGTAAACAGCGAAGCAAAGGGAGAAGCTAAATCGGAGTCAGAGACAGGCGGAGGTCAGAACCAGGTAGAACAAGCAGCGAGGGCGAACAGGTTTACAGGGGAAGACCGAAGGGGAAAACCAAAGTGAGGAAGCACAGGTACAAACCGTAGAGTCCAAGACAAAGGGATAAAGCGAAAGAGTAGTAGAGGAATGAAGGGAGTCAAAAACCAGAAAGGGACAACACGAGAAAGAAACACTCAGAATGGCTAAACTAAGTTTGGCAAAGCTTCGCAAAGTGTGAGTGTTTGTGTGTGGCTTAAATACAGGAAGTAAGTGATTGCAGCTAACAGCGGTGGCTAAAACTCAGGCGACCTAGAGCATATCACGGAGTCCGGACGGGGCGCATAGACATGACGTCATCGAGCGTGGCCCTCTGGGAAGTGGAGTCCCGAAGAGCTGGGAAGCCGGGACGACGCGGAGGCGTGACAATCGCCTACTTCTAGGCCTCCCTTTTAAAATACTGGCATTACAGATTTAGCAGTGAGCGTTTTTTACTGCTGCTTATCTAAAACCTGACGTTATACTGCTCTACTGACATTTACCTTCCATAAACTGCCACACAGGCAAGTGTCCCTCAGCAGTACACACATTAGTGCACCTTACTGCTCCCATTGCTTAGGGGCCGACTGCACTGTTTCCCCTCTCTTGTATTTATTGATTGTCTTGTAAATGGTCGTGTGTATTTATAGTATATTGTCTTGCGCACTTGCACACGTGCACTTTATGTTGTATTGTGTTGTGTAGTCTATTGTTAGATGTAGCACCTTGGTCCTGGAGGAACGTTATTTCGTTTCACTGTGTACTGTACACCACTGTATATGGTTGAAATGACCCTTGATAGGATCATTATAGCTGAATTCTCAGTTGCCCATACTGATACCTACCCAAGTGGTAGTAATGTCACAATAATAGGATATTGGTATCAATGTTTTATTAGGTTGTACCATGAAATAGGTGCTCCCTGATAGAGCAGCTGTCAAAGCTTTGAGGTAATGGTAGTGAAACTGGGCGTCTGTTGGTTGAGGTAACAGAAGTGGTAGTTAGTGTTCTCCTCCAAGCGTGATGGCACTTTGAAAAGATATGGTGGCACGTGCTAGGCCTCGCTTTTCCAACTGGGTAAAGACCTAGCTGGTGGGTGGCGAATCTTCTGCTGTTGAAAGACCTATTTCTATGGGTTTACCCATCACTCATGTTGTTTTTCTTTCACAAAATAGGAAATTGACGTGGAGATCCGTAAGGAGATTGAGGAGGCGGCTCAGTTTGCCACGTCTGACCCCGAGCCCCCGCTGGACGAGCTATGCAACCACATCTTCTATAATGAGCCACCCATGGAGGTGCGTGGCACCAACCCCTGGTCCAAGCTCAAGTCCGTCAGCTAAAAAAATCACCGGCTGCCCTCATCCTGACATGAGCAGGACGTTCTTGCTACAGAGCACCTTAGAGCCAGCACTGCAGTCTTATCCGCCTCAGCACTGAGGTCCAAAATCCTTTGTTTATGTTACCTAACTGGAAACGCACAAATCCCTGGGATGAAATTAGCAAAATCCCAAGCGCCAAGTATTATACATTCCTGAATGCACTCAGATGTATTTGTCTTTGTGATCGTGTGGCGTGTTTTAATAGAGGACTGAGAAGAGTGTTTTAATGCTACAGATATTGATTGTTAATGTGTTTTAGACATCCAGGATAGAGAAATATGCCTGAGAGGATATGGTCTGGTAGTGGCAACCTCATGTTTACAAGTTGTCTTGAAGAAAACAAAACCTTTATGTTCTTTTGGCATTTATTTGGCAGTAAAATGTTGGTTATTATTATTAATTTGTTAATTCTGTTCATACGATGGAGCAATAAATAAATGCTCATCTCTTTTCCATGGCATAAACGGCACTTTACACAACAAGCCGATGCTGTTCAGTTACTGCAAAGCAGTAGGCTGTATTATGGAGAATCCACTTAGTCATTTCTGAGCATGTCTCAATAAACTTCTCTAACTTCACCTAATGTATTTACTCTGTGCTGTTGACTGTTTCATGTTTCCAGCTAATACACAGGGGTTGTACAATGAAACTGAAACACCTGGTTTTAGACCACAGTCATTTATTAGTGTGGTGTAGGGCCTCCTTTTGCGGCCAATACAGCGTCAGTTGGTCTTGGGAATGACATATACTGCGTCCTGCACAGTGGTCAGAGGGAGTTTAAGCCATTCTTCTTGCAGGATAGTGGCCAGGTCACTACGTGATGCTGGTGGAGGTTGGTCCTTCTTGGTGGTATGCTGACATTACCCTGGATACCGTGGCTCTTGATACATCACAAAGACTTGCTGTCTTGGTCACAGATGCGCCAGCAAGACGTGCACCAACAATCTGTCCTCTTTTGAACTCTGGTATGTCACCCATAATGCTGTGTGCATTGCAGTATTTTGAGCAGAACTGTGCTCTTACCTGCTAACTGAACCTTCACACTCTGCTCTTACTGGTGCAATGTGCAATTAATGAAGATTGGCCACCAGGCTGGTCCGATTTAGCCATGAGACCTCCCACACTAAAATGACAGGTGTTTCAGTTTCATTGTCCAACCCCTGTATATATAATTTATTTATATGCAGAAGCAGAGGGGAAAACACCCCTCAAATAATAATAAATAATAATTGCACCCAGAAGGAGGTGTGGGGCTGTGGTGCTATTGGGTAGGAAGATAAAGGTTACCAGGAACAATACATGATGACTAATAAATTATTTAGACTGACATGGGCAATATTTACTGAGCTACACATACGAGGGAAAAGAGAGGGAATGTCTCAGCATGAAGCTGTAGAGGTTCCAAACGGAGCCCTGTGATAATCCATCCCATGCAGCTTGAATATTCCCACACAGCTCCTGCAGATTGTGTGTTAGGGGTGGAGGTGGAGTGACACCAGGCCTTCTGGACGTGTAGCGTGATCACAAACCATTCATCTTG
Source organism: Prochilodus magdalenae (assembly GCA_024036415.1). Lineage (NCBI taxonomy): Eukaryota > Metazoa > Chordata > Actinopteri > Characiformes > Prochilodontidae > Prochilodus > Prochilodus magdalenae. The sequence goes on along the minus strand of JAMWET010001721.1, from coordinate 176,806 downwards.
GTGCTGACCATGGTGCCTATACATACAGATTCATTGGACATCTCCATCAAGACAAAAGCGGGACTTGTCACTGAAGATGACCTGCTGCCATTCTGAGTCACTCCGTGACAGTCTGGCACGGCACCATCCTTTTTCATCGAATAACTCTGACAGCTGCTTCCTATCACCACCGCTGTGAGGAATTCTGACTATAACACTCATTCACTTCTCTCCTAAGTCACTTTTCCTTCCAGCTTGCAGGGACTCCAAAACAAATATTTCCAAATCAAGCCACTATGAAACACTTCATACCAGGGATGCCAAGTCCTGGAAATGTACCACCATGGAGAGGGCAGCTCCAACTCCAACACTCCTGGCTCAGATGCTGCAGAAGGCCTAGGTGTGTTAGATCAGGCCTGGAGCTGAACTCTAGAGGGTGGTAGATCTCAACATAAGCATTTAGTTATGCAGAAACCTCCCCTAAAACATCCCCTGCCTTGGTTAGGCTAGCCATTCCCTAAGGAAGATGTTCCTGAAGTTCAGTGTACAGCCTCTAGGTGTCGCAAGAGATCATGCATGACCGGAGTGCCCGGCAATTGAGGGGACTTTATTGACAATTATGAACTGCTGCATAATTAGATAAGAGAGAAACAGACAGGGCTGCCTGGCCAGTTCCCTGCTGGCTACATCAGGCTGGGCACAAAGGGACGCTCGGGGAAGCATTCATGAATAACCGGTCCTCGCATACCTGCGAGTGGGTGACTCACCTGCCTATAGGATGCGCGCCTCAGCTTGCGCCCCGCCCTCTGAGGGTGACGCAGGGGGAGGACGTCGCGGATTGACGGGCGCCTGAGCCAATGGGGAGGCTCCAAGCGCGTGCAAGCGGAAATGAGAGAGCGTACGGCTCGAGCGGACAGGAGAGCGGAGCAGAGGGGAGGTGGAGAGTGGAGAGTTGCGCGAAGAGGAGGAGGAGGTGGTGGCGGTGTTGGTCACTGTTCGGCTCTGAAACGTTTCCTCTGCGAGGTTTCATGTCTTCGCTGTTCTAACGAGACTTCTCATGAAACCCGGTGGAAGTCGGCGGCGTTGCTGAGCCCGACTTGTGTTGTTGTTGTTGTTTCCTTCTTCCTCAGCTTTCTGTCTAACTTCCAGCGGCGAAGATGCCCCTGGCGCAACTAGCTGACCCTTGGCGGAAGATGGCCATTGGGAGCGCAGCGAGCGAGGTAAGTCACGAAGTAAGTTGCTGCTCCACTTTCCAGGAGCTCCGTGCTTTATTTAAGGTGTTACTGTTATTAGACATGTCTGTCGTGTCTGTGAGGCGAGCGTCCAGGCGCGCGCGTGTCGGTTATTCCTGTACCTCTGGTGTAAGTGCGAGGAGCCAGGACAGAAATGTATTAGTTCATTAATTCATTCATTATTTCATTAATAAGCCTTGACGTTGTCCTTAACTGACACCACAGTGGCAACGACTCCGGCGCCATAGTTAGGTAACATGACATGTTAGCCTGTTTGAGTCAAAGGGGAAGTTCTGTTTCGGTGTCAGAAACGAGCACCTGGCTCGCTCCAGGTTCATTACTGCAGCTGAGCTGACGGTGGACGTCATGGCATCAATGAATCACAGAGTCTTGGCTATCTGATTCATGCTCCTACCTTGACTCTGTGAAAATCCATCAATGGCACTTAGTCATTTCGCCCCTGCCACATCCACAGCACTGAAGATAAGTGCACGCGTACTGTATGTATACAGAGGTATCCAGATCCAGATTCCAGGCTACTTCAGAGTGCACTCATTGTTGACTGACACAGGTCATTAACTGTGCACTCGGCTTCGAGCCTCCTTAGGAAAGCACTGGCAATCGAACGGGACGCTTCCTCAGCGCTCCAAGATATGTGTGCACATGCTGTATATTCCCAGGCACATCCTGACCCCTCCGATTCCAGCCTACTTCAGAATCACTCATTGTTGACTGACAGGTCATTGACTACTCACTCAGCTTCAGACCTCCGTAGGAAAGCATTGGCCATTGAACGAGACACTCCCATAGCGCTTGAAGATATGTGTGCACATGCTGTGTATATATAAAGGCATGTCCTGATCCCTCCAGTTCCAGGCTTCTTCAGTCTGACACAGGTCATCAAATACACGCTCAGTTCAAACCTCCATAGGAAAGCATTGGCAATTGAACGGGACACTCCCATAGCGCTTGAAGATATGTGTGCACATGCTGTGTATCTATATCCAAGCACATCCTGATTCCTCCAGTTCCAGGCTTCTTCAGTCTGACACAGGTCATCAACTACACGCCCAGTTTAAACTTCCATAGGAAAGCACTGGCAATCGAATGGGACACTTCCATAGCGCTCCAAGATATGTGTGCACATGCTGTGTATTCCCAGGCACATCCTGACCCCTCCAATTCCAGGCTGCTTCAGAATGCACTTACTGTTGGCTGATACAGGTCAACGACTACACGCTCTGCTTCAATCCTCTGTAGGAAAGCATTGGCAGTTGAATGGGACACTTCCACAACCCTGAAGCTACATGTGTGCATGCTGTATATGTCCAGGCATATCCTGATCCCTCCCATTCCAGCCTACTTTAAAGTGCATTCATTGCATACACTGGTTCAAACCTTGCATGCGCATTTTGAATGGAATGCAGCAGTGCATGGAGCAGCCGGAGTATAAAGGCCCCCAGCCTTGGGCTGTGGAGCAGTGGGTCTGTTTGAGCTCCATCCAGTGCGTTTATGGCCCAGAACTAATCATCCAGCGTCAGTACCTGACCTCACTAACGCTGCTGAGCATTAGTCCATCAGCTAAAGTCCATCCCAGAAGAGTGGAGGATGTTACAGCAGCAAAAAGGGGGATTACAAAGACCCTTGATTTTTAGGGGGGTAACAGTGCATCGTGAATCCGTGATGCAACACTGTCACAACAGTGTGTATTTTGGAGAATGTGCATTCTATTAACTTTGCCATATAATATAGCTGCACTGATTAAACACTAATGCTTGTGCACATTCAGCACCAGTCAGCACCTCTCTCCAGCGTACCTCCCGCCTCCCAACTCCAGAGACATTAGGAAGACACGCAACAGCATTATTCCTTTGAAGTATGTTCCTTTGAAGAACGGTGGACCCAGTGTCCTTACTATTGTGGGTATCCCTCCTTGATTTCTGAAGGAATGTTGGCGTCTACAAACCTTCAAGCCTGTAGTTAACCAGTTTCTCCCACCTGGATTAAGCCTAAGCCTAGGCCTGAACTAAACATAATCATTTTCCATGATGATTCACCGGTGACGGTGCACTTCAGTCTAAGATTGGGCTAAATTTATGTCTGGGGAAGCAGGCTCATTGTTGACGTGACGTAGAGAGGCTGTAAAACATGCTGTTTGTGGTCGTGCTGAAGCTGTAATAAGGTGGTTATTACACAGTATTCACCCTGAGTGATGACGCATGGGGTTGCAGTTGTCAGGTTTCTCCCGTTCACCGCCATAGCCTGGCGAGAAAACCCAGATGAGAGAAGATGCTCAAGGTCAAATTTCTATTCACATAATGCACTCTCACATTAAATGATAGATTGTAATGTTAATATCACGTGTGCCGTTCTAGTTTGTTTGTGTCTCGTCTGTCCTGGCTCTGCTTGTCCACATATGTTAATCTAAGGTTTTTCATTTCTTAATGAATTTCTTAAAATCACCTCCCATTCCGTCACATGGTAATGTATCACGTTGCCGGCTTGTGTGTGTGTATCGTATTGCGAGGGCACCTGCCAGTTTCCGGCTAGATTTACAATGTTAGGATCTGAAACATTCCTGATGTCTAATTTGGCGCGGTGTAATATATTTCCATGTTGACCAGATGTCCTTCGCAGGCTGTAACGAAATTGCGTGGGATGCCAGTGCATGCTGTAGCGAAGTGCTCTGCAGAGCGAGCGGTTGTGGCCGAGGCAGTCAGCAGATGGAGAGGGGTCATCAGTCAGTCTGCTGATGATGCAGTGACAGAGAGGCTTGTCTGAGGCGCCGCCCAGTTTAATGTGTGCTTAAACGCTCCCTGTATGCCTAACAACGTCGTGCTGCATTATCCAAACAGTGCACCTTTCCGCAGTTAGTTCAGCCCCTGAGGCTGATCCTGCTCATTAAACACCATGTACTCCAGCCTCATCTCCCGTGGTGTAACACTTCACACAGTTCTGGATTCTGTTCAATGAAATACAGTGGGATCCTGGTTCAGTGCATTTCTTGAGATCTCAGGGTTTCTAGAATAGGTCTATGTAGAAGTCTTTTTCCATTTCCCCACCTGGAGATTGAAAATGTAAAGTAAGGCCTCAGTAAGTAAATACACAGTCGAGTCACGTTATTATGACCACTTACTACTTTCGATGGCGGCAGTAGTGTATTGCTCATAAAGGAATTCACATGTTCCTGCCATTCTCTGGGCCCACTCATCCCATTTGGGTATGAATCCATCCTTGCAGGTCACGTACACCAATACCCGTCTTCCCTGGGGCATATGGGATCCTCTAGCAAGACAATGCTACATGTCACATGGCTAGAAATGTCCGACATTGGACCAGACTTGAACCCAAATGAGCATCTGGGGACCACCTCGATGGTCATGTTTGCTTTATGGATCCTCCACCATGCACCATCCAGCAGCTATGGGATGTACTGCAGTCAGCATACCTGTGACAAGCTACCGGACCTTATTGGGTCATTTCCGGCCCATCTAGCTGCTGTTGCTGTAGTTACTCTGGATTTAAGCTGGTGGTCATAACAGTGTGACGAAAAAGCAGTGTATCGATTCTGAAACCACGATGTTCACAGCTGTATGAAAGGCAAAGTCATGATAAACTCCACCCCCCAGTACCCCACCTGCTGTGTCCGCTGCTGCTGGATGCCTGTTGAGCTCCCGTTACCTTCATTTTGGTGAAGTTAATCTCCCATCTACTTTAGGGTTCCTTTTTAATAAAACCCAGAATTAAATAGATAACTGAATCCCCTTCACAGTTTTTTTTCGTTCACCCCCTTCCCCCAGGTGCAGGAGGGGCTCTGTACTCTATTATTTTTGGTGTACAGTACAGTCTCTGGAACTCCACAAAGCGACACTTGGTGTCCATGCCTCCACTGCTGCGGAATTCTACCCATTCTTCCGCTCCATGGTGGAATATCTGTCTAGCCATTGTCTATCTACTGCAGAGATGCAGCAAAAGAGCTTCTGGATGGCTACACATCCTTTCAGACCCACAGTGGTGAGTTGTGTTCTGTCAGTTGAAGGATGGACAGAAACACCTGTGGATGTTTTCAGATATGCTTCTGCTCTCCCTCAAGGATGAAAGCTTTAGGTGCTGTTTATCTGACGGGGGATCGTTTTGGTGGTCTACCAGGTCTTAGACGGTTGTCAGGAGTCCTGTTGTCTCTGCAGCCTGTAATCATCCTGTTCAGCAGTCTTCGAGTTTTCACTTCTGTCCCATGATTTTCCCCCTCGTTATACGTGTGGATGTACAGTCTCCTCAGACATATCCTCATTATTCAGTCACTCAGTTACGTTTAAAAACATGCGTTTAATTTAAACAGCTTTTCTGTGTCTGTTTTTCCATTTCTTGTTTTACCCTGCGTATGGAAGATTGAGGGTCTCGAAGGATATGCCAGAGGAGTGCTTTCATTTCTTGGGAGTGAGGGAAGCTGTTCTCATCCTCATCATATGAAGGATCCTACGAAATGGGACAGCCTTCAGTGATGTAACAGCTGAGAAACACAAGTTCTGTGGCAACCTTGGCTTTGGCGCGCTGCTATATTGTCGGTTACCTGTTTGGGAGCAGCTGTTTGTTGGGAGGTCACAGTCATAACTTGCTGGTTTTAAGATGGGAAGGATGGAAGAGTCAAGAGTAGCCAAATTAAATGCTCACATACGTCTTATTACACCTCGTGTCATTTTCTATCTTTCTTCTGACACAGAAAAATGAATAACCTGATGACTGTTTTGACTTAAACAGGGTGGTCTCTGATGTTTGCCCAGCGCTTTATACAATATTTGAGGCTTCAGAAGGACAGAGTGTCATCATGTCCGCTCGGGCTGGTTTCGTAGCAGCATAGAAACTCTGAACCAGTTTGATACTTCCCCAAACGCTGTAGCCATGAGCTATCATGCAAGCCACAACACCAGAATATTACACTCATCATCAAAAGAAGAGTTGCACCCAGGAGGAAGTGTGGGATTGCTGTGCTATTGGGAAGGAAGATAACGGTTACCAGGAACAATGTGGTGTGTCAGTGTCAGTGTGGTGCCGGAGTAACACCAGGCCTTCTGGACGTGTGACCCGTGACAACAAACCGCTCATCTTGGTGCTGACCACGGTGCCTCCACACACAGGCTCATTGGTCGTCTCAATCAAGCAAATGTGGGGCTTGTCACTGAAGATGACCTGCTGCCATTGTGAGTCAGTCTTTGGTGATGCTGTGTTCAGTGCATGTAGGCCTGCAACGTGCAGTCGTATGCCTATGGTGTTGGCACTAACAGGAACGTAGGTCATTCGCATGTCTCACAATGTCAAACCGACCCACCAAGTTTAATTCCTATTGGTTACTTCCTTCTGTGTGCAGCTATTGGTGTAGCTATTCATTTGACGATGGGTGTATACTGTGGAGCAGTGTGTTTGGTCCTGGAACCCCCCATAATTTTTACAGTGTACTGCTTTCCGCACTCCCAACACACCTGATTCAACTTATCCGCTCATTAACAAGCCCTGTCAGAGTTCCTGGGGGTGTGTTAAAGCAGGCAACCCTCTAAAATGTCCAGAACAGGGTGCCTCCAGGACCAGGGTTGAGGAACATCGCTGTAGCTCGTGCAGCTGTAGGCACACAGAGGGTCATGGGAAGCGCCAGACTCGCCGTAAGAGAGACCCTAATCATGTAAATGGTTGTGGCCGTCAGCGTAAAGATGTGCTAATGTGTTCCTTGTGCTATTCTGTGCTGGGCTGAGGGGTAGTGGTGCGGTATCATGGAGAGTGGTATGGCTAGAAGTGACCTGCTTGCTGTCTCGGCTGGTTCAGGCCCTGACGGGCCCAATGCAGGAGCCTTCACTTACAGCACTGTGTTAGTCTCCTTCTTTGCCAAGAGGTCAGAATATGATGAGCTGCTCTGTTGCATCACTGCCACTCTCTTGATGATGCCTCCGTATCACACAGTCAGCTACCTCAAACAGTAATTTGGATGTTTCGCTTTACATAATGAGGTTCTGTAGTTATCAGAGTTCAGACATGAAGGCCCACGTCTGATCGCTCTCCCTCTCTCTCTCTCTCTCTCTCTCTCGCTGGTTCAGCACCTGCACGTGAGCTTCCTCGGTTTAAGCCAGTAAGTTTTCCGTTGCTCTGTAAGGAGAGGGCTGTTACTGTGTGGTAATGGACTGGTAGCTGCAGATGCAGCAGATGGGGATTAGTCTACTCCTTTAACCACTGTCTGCTGAGAGAACAGTGACCCGCGCTCTGTGCCCGTCAGAGCAGGTCACCGGGAGTCACTGTAGTCCAGGTGGAGGTCGTCTGTGGTTGTGCTACTCCTGTTGGTCTGGGAGATCATGTTTGAGTGTGGTTTCTCCTTCTCCCTGCAGGACGCTCATCACGTGCTGGACGATTCCTTAGGAGAGGAGGATAACCTGTCATCTCAGGTGAGTCTCACTCTGTACTGCCTGTTTATCTTCCTTCTCTCTCTCTCTCTCTCTCTCTCTCTCTCTCTCTCTCGCTCTCTTTCTCTCTTTAGCTCTCTCTCTCTCTTTCTCTCTTTAGCTCTCTCTCTCTCTCTCTCTCTCTCTCTCTCTCTCTCTCTCTCTCTCTCTCTTTAGCTCTCTCTCTCTCTCTCTCTCTTTAGCTCTCTCTCTCTCTCTCTCTCTCTTTTTCTCTCTCTCTCTCTCTCTCTCTCTCTCTGACCCTCTCTCTCTCTCTCTCTCTGTCTCTCTCTCTCTCTCTCTCTGTCTCTCACTCTCTTTCTCTCACGTCTACCTTTTTCTTTAGCTCACTCTCCTCTTGCTCTTTATCTCTCTCTAGAGCTTTCTCTATCTCTATCCCTTTCTCTCTCTCACATTTTTTCTTTAGTTTCTTTCTTTTCTCTTAATTTTTTTCCTTTTATTTCTCTCTCTTCCTCTTCTCTTTAGCTTTCTTTATTTATTTTTTCTGCTCATTTTCTCTCTTTAGCTCTCCCTTTCTCTTTCTCTGTCTCTCACCTTATTTTACCTTTCTTTCTTTCTTTCTTTTCTGTCTCAGTGTTTTTTTCATTGTTTGTTTTCTGTCTCTTCCTCTGTCTCTCCATTTTTCTTTTTTCTATTTCTGATTTTCTTACATTCTTGCTCACATTTTCCTTCTTCTGTTTCTTTGCGTTGTGTCTGTCTCTTATCTGTCTTTTGTTTTCTTTTTCATTTTTTTCTTTCTTATTTCTTTGTATGTTTCCTTTTCTCCTTCTCTCAAACGGTCTGTTCTGCTCTCTGCTATCTTCTCTTCTTTCCATTTCTTTATATCTTTTACTCTGCTTGTTTCTCCTGCACGGTTCTCCTTCTTTCTGTGTCTCTTCTTTCTTTCTTTTTGTTTCTTCATGCAAGTGTACACGTTGTAAAGCACTGGTTAGCAGGGTGGCGGCTGCATGCTCCGTGTGCATGTGCTGATGTCTGCAGAGGAGAGAAGGTGACAAATGGAAGTTATTGATTATGGAATCCCTTCAGACAGAGACGCCATTGATCTGGTTGGGGCTCTGAAAGGTTTGGTGAACACAGGCATGTGCTGGAGTCGTCCGCTGTTCCGCTCTGACACAGACTAGACGGTTATCTGAGTTGGAGTGTGTCTGTTTTCATGTGCCAGCTTTCGTGGCTGGTATTAATTATTATAAGCCGGCTGATTATTATCAGTGTAAACTAAATAACAGTCTGAAAAGGAAAATTGAACAGGAGTGAAGCATGTGAGGCTTTATAAAGTCTGGAGTGGACATAATTAGAAGTGGAGGCAAAATATTATAATTTTTATATGATGCTAAACCTTATATTAAGCATCCAGTACATGGTCTGACTGTAGCCCGCTGAGTTTCTTAGATTCTGAAACTGTTCTTGTGTGGGTGGGGGAGTTTTGTCCGGACTGTGTTTTGTTTGGATCCAGTCTAGGGCAGCAACAATTGACTATTTTTATTGAACCATCGATCAATCTGCTGGTTATTGGAATTTGAAATCGATCATTCAGAACAATCATTTAGCAATTAATAACCTGAGGTTGTTGTGTACATGTTGAACACCTCATTTAAAAACTCACTTTCCTGCTAATACAGAAGACACTCCTTCTATAACGTTTTCCCCTCAGTATTATTTAGAACTAAAGATGTGTAAAAGCAGCAGCAACAACATTAAGTAATCTTTTTTTTCCCTTTAAAAAAATGTAAATTTAAACAGTGTGTTTGGGGCTTTCTGCTGTCTGTCTGCAGTCTATTACTACAATCCCAGATCTTTACTGAAATGGAGGAAGTGATGTCACCAACTAATCAACTATCAAATTAGTTGGCAATTAATGTGGTCACCAGTTTTAGTCCACCAAGTCAGTTAACCGTTTCTGTTCTAGACCCAGCTCTGGACCAAACAGTGTAGGTATGAAAGCAGTTGTAATGTCACAGCACAGGTGATTCTGTTGGTCTAGCTCATCCACATTAAAACAGCAGCTTTGGTGGTTTGACATTTGCACTCAAACTGTGAATATAACATAAACAAGATTCATACGTCATCTCCTAATAGACACACATACCTCTTGGCCTGTCTCTCTGTATCTCTCTCTCTCTCTCTCTCTGTCTCTCTCTCTCTCTCTCTGTCTCTCTCCCCCCTTTTCCTTCAGTTCTCCAGTGATGCTGAAAGGCATTGATTTTTAAATGCAGGGGAGATGGGCCTATAGATCTTATGAGGAAAGCTGGGATGTCATTAGAAATGTCTCCAGAGTATTTGTTTTCTCTCCTGAAAGTACACGCGCACATGTGCACAGATTGACTGAGCACCGTTTTGTTGCTGGTCAGTAGAAAGACAGGTCAGCTGCTGTTTTTGTCAACTGCAGGCTCCGTCGTTGACCTCTACTTTCAGCTCGAATAGACTATGTCGAAATCAGGTCTGTCGTAGAGGCGTGGAACAAAGAGCTTCTCCCCAAAAGGCTCACCGCTCTCCAAAGAGAAACAAGTACGTCTAGAATGGCAGCTTTACAGGAGAGGGCCAAACATTCCTTACTGCCAGTGTATCAGATGCAGCGTTCTAAACCTCAGGGCTGAAGTGAGCATAGTCCACCACCAGCATCCTGTGACCACTGATGAAGGACTAGAGGATGACCAACACTAACTGGGCAGCAGCAGATGAGCTATCGTCTCTGAGTTTAAATCAGCAAGGTGGACCAGCAAGGTGGTGGTGTCTAATAGAGGGGACAGTGGGTGGACTGCTGCATTCATACCACACACTAACAGACCTCCACCCAAATACTGTAATACCTCCTCTGGGGTGGTCCTGTGGGGGCCCTGACTATTGATAACCAGGAAAGCAGGGCTAATAACTTCTGCAGAGAAACAGATGGACCACAGCCTGTAATTGTAGACGTGGTCAGTGGAGCTGATAAATGGATGATGAGTGTAGTAACAGGTGGAGTTCCTAAGAAAATGTGTATGTAGTACATATTGGCCATTATATTACATGTTCAGTACTGTGCTGAAGTCCGAGTTCACCTCACAGTGTGAACTAGGAACAACAGGGAACAGGAGTGAGTCAAGATCAACCATAAGACCCAGCAAATAAACGCTGTGAGAAAAAGGAGAGCAATAACAGTCAAAAGCATTTAAGCAGAGCTTAGCGGATATTGGCAGTTTTGGTGGTCTACCAGGTCTTGCAGGTGGTTGTTAGGAGTCCCTTTATCTTTATATCTTTACCTTTTTCACTATACGTTCCTTTGACGTTCCTCTTCCTTATGTTTATGGATTACCTCGTGTCTAGTGTCCTCAGAATAATCTACTGGGAAAATAAAGAACTCTAATGTGTTTAATGTATATAGGACAAATGTATAACTCCACATTTACGTAAAGGAGCACGGATGTGTGCGGGTACCAGGCAGAATGTGTTTTTTTGACGCCGCGCGTGAGGGGACATACATTACGGCGAGTTAAAGCGCGTTAATAAGTGAGTGAGTATGTTAGTGCAGTGCTGATGAGTCGAGTTAAGTGGCCTGAAATCAGGTCACTCTTCCTACTTTGTCACGTCTCCTCTTGCTGAAGGCCTCTAGACAGAGTGGAGTGAATGAGGGACTTGGGGGAGAGTGCATGTGATAGACTTTATTCAGATGAGGGTGAGTGTTGTATGCGGCTTCATTCGAATGGCTTCACACGATGTTTTAGCCTCATGGATGAGACTGCGCTTTAAATATACAGCAGTTTTATCTTTTAGAGAGAATAAGCAGTGAGACGCCATCCGTGTGCGTGTGTGTGTGTGAGAAAGACTCAGGTGTTCACTGGCTATTTCTGTATTGGGATGGAGCTTTTTGTTTGCACCTGGGGCTGCTGGCTAACTCCTGTCTGGGGCTGCACAATGCACATGAGTGTTGACATGAGAAGTGATAAACTGTTTTCGGGTACCACTTTTTCCTCGTTGATACTGACAGCTTGATTCTGGTCAGTTAGCTAATCAATCAATCAATCAATCAATGTTTATTTGTATAGCGCTTTTTACAACCAGTGTTGTCTCAAAGCAGCTTCACAGAAAATCAATTTGCTTTATATAAGAGAAGGAAAGAAAAAAAAAAACCACAAAGTTAATGTACAGACATTTGAGGGCGGAGGGGTGGGGAAAAACTGGGTCCAAGCCCCCCTTGAGCAAGCCAGAGGCAACAGTGGTGAGGAAAAACTCCCGTGAGTAAGGAAGAAACCTCGAGAGGAACCAGGCTCAAGGGCGGAACCCAACCTCCTTAGGTCGAACCCAGATGAGATAAGAAGGACAGAACTAACAGGAGAAGTACATCTATTGGATCTATTGGATCCAGTCTGAAGCTAAGTGTTGGCCTAGACAGAGTAACAGTACCGGTACCTGATTAGCCCATCACATTTATACAGGTCCACTCATCATCAAAGGAATAGTTGGAGCAAGAAGGAAGTGTGGGGTTTCAGTGCTATTGAGATAAGATAAAGATAAAGGTTACTAGGGACAATAAATTAGGATTCATTTTGACTGATATGGGTAATACTCACTGAGCGACACATACAGAAGTACTGTCTCTATTATCACGTCAGGCCACCATGTTTGCTAACTCAGCTTGCCAAACGTCATGACGTGGTAAGGCCAGTCGCGTAACGGTCTGTGTGCATGTTGTCCTGTGTCATGCAGCGGTCTCAGCCAGTGGTGCTAGTGTTGGGTCTTTGCACATGTAAGACAATTTGTTGGTTCTCTGTCTTTGTGGTTTGTGTAGGAAGAGGGAGGGGGATCCTTCTTGTGGAAGATTGGTGCAAAAGGCGTTCTTTTATTCCACTGCCAAGAAAAAAAGTGGAAGTTATGGGAGACAAGCTAGAGAAAGGGGCAGGGGGGGAGTATGAAAACAAGGACTCCAAGAGAAAAAAAAAGCAGAGGCCTTCTAGAAAAGGCGTGAAAGGAAAATATAGAGGGAAATACAGAGGAAAAAAAAAGAAAGTCAGAAAGATTTGAAGATGATTAGGCAATATAGGGGAAAAGTGAATAACTTTATTACTGTAGTTGTAACTTTGTAGTTTGAGCAGTAGAACAGGGGGAGTAGTAAGGAAATAGAGTTTCTTGAAATCAGTGAGGCAGGTTCGCATCAGAGGAGGCAAGGGGTAAGCTGAAGGGAAATGTCTAATGATTAAACGAAAAGACTTCGAGAAGACCGGAGGGGTGAGATAAGAAAAAAAAGAAAAGAAAAAAAGGGAAGATTTACAACAGGTAAAATTGGAAGGGGGTACCGTCAATAAAGGGAAGCGTGGCCCCTCTGGGAAGCTGAGAGTCGGGGGAAGAGCGGAGGAAGCCGAGGTAAAGAGGAAAAAGTCCGAGGGGGCAGTGAAGCAAATTATTAGTCTGTAGAAAAATTGTTGTAAGGAAAATTTAAAAAAGGGGAGGAGAAGGAGGAAAAGGGGAGCACCTTAGGGGAATTCTGGAAAGGGAAAAGAGGGGGGGCTGCTGTTTGTCTAAAATGTTCCTAGAGAAAAGAATAGGGGAGGGAAAATTGAAAGGGCCATGTGACGAAAATATGTCATAGTCCTCTTGTTTTGAGGGGAAGCTGTTCTGTAGGAGGGGTAATCATTATTTAGAGAAACAGTCGGGTCTAAACTACGTCTACAGAGGGGGGAAGGGGAAAAAGCAGAGAACAGATGTTGTATGGATGCCTGGAGGAGTGGGTTTTTTTTTTATCAAAAAAAATGACAAATTAAAAGGTTTAGTGGAAGGTAATCATTAAAGAGTTTAACAGGGGGGGGGAGGGGGACGAAGGGGAAAAGGGGGGGGGGAAAAAAAAAACCAAAACCGGGGAGAGGAATAGGGGGGAGGGTCAGTGCAGGGGGGGTGTTGATAAGGAAAGGGGGGGGATTTGAGAGGGCCTCTCAAAAGAAAGGGGGATATGTATCTGTGTTTTCTGGGAGGGCGGGAGGAAAGAGGGGGGAGGGGGCTGAAGGGGGAAGGGCACCAATCTTGGGGGGAAGGGGATTTTCAGTAGGGGGCATAAGGTCAGGGGGGGGGCGAGGAAAGGTGGAGGGTGAGGGGAGGTGGGAAGAAAAAGCTGAGAGAGGGGGAGGGCATACGGGAAGGGGGGGAGGGGGAAAGGGAGGCGGGGGGGGGGGGGGGGTGGGGGGGGGTAACTCGGGGGGGGGGGAAAGGGAGGGGGAAGGGGGGTCCAGGAAAAAAGGGGGGAAGGACCCTTCCTTAAGAGGGGAAAGGGAGGGTAAATGGGAAGTTTTTGAAGCTCCCCACTGGATAAAAAGGAAGAAAGAAATAAAAGGGATAGGGGGGGGGAGGGGAAGGGAGGGGGAAAGGGTGGGGGGGGAAAAAGGGGAGAAGGAGAAAAAAAAGGAGGGAGGGGGGGGAGAGGGGGGGGAGTGGTGTCGAAAGGGGGAGGAAATTTTCTGGGCGGGAAGTTTTTCAGCGAGGAAAAAGAGGGAATAAAAAATGTGTTTAGTTGGAGAAGGGGTTTTGGAAGGCTTTGGTTTTTGGATCTCAATTAGGGGGATGGGGGGGGGAGGGAAAACGGGGGGGGGTCAACTCTCTCGACCCTCAAAAAAAAAATCAACGCAATTAAAGTAGGGATTCTCTCCCTCTAAAGGGAGAGGAAAGGAGGAAAAAAAAGGGGATTCTC
>JAMWET010001721.1:67500-155000 GCA_024036415.1 Prochilodus magdalenae | reverse complement strand
GTGTGTGTGTCTGTGTGTGTGTGTCTGTGTCTGTGTGTGTGTGTGTGTGTGTGTGTTTAGATATTTGGACTATGCCTGCTAGTCCATTCTGCTTCCCAGAGGACCTCTCTCCAATCTGTCCATCATCAGTCAAAAGCCAAATGATATCCTGCCATATGCTGCCAAAATCTCTAATAGCTTCTAAATAGGTGGTGTTTGGAGGGGGCCATATGTTCCCAGCTCCTGTAGCCATTTGAAAGGGTTAAAGGATCACATTAACTGTAATGAGTTCATTGATGGACTTTGCCATTTGGGAAGTACCCTTAATATACGTAGCACTGCTACAGGGGGATCGATATTGTGTTTTATGGGTTCTGTTCCTCAGTAGTTTCCATTCTGGCTGCAATGGAGGATAGCGCAACTAGCAGAAGGTCCTGCATCCTCATATATCTAACTGAGATTTAGATCTCAATCCGCTTTTCTAAGAGTAGGGCTGGAATGGTTAGGGCAGCTTCCCATAGTTTACTGCATATCGTTGTTCAGATACGACGTTATTTGTTGGGGGGTGTTATTGATAACTTAATAACCCAAACATAATGGCTTTAAGGGGAATTCTGGCCATCACAGTATCTGTTGTAAACATGCCCACTTGAATCTTTATGGGTTTGTTGTTTTAATATAGAAGGAAGCCAGATAGCTAACATCTCTGCTAGGTATGTTGAATGTCTTATTGCAGCCGTATAACTGCAGTAACTCTTTTTTTAATATCAGTATCATCATTAATGATCATGTTAATGGAGAGAATGGATCTTTTAACAATTCCCAGTTTGCCAAAAAACCCTGTCCCCAGGAAATTTTATTTTTTGAGACTCTGAATTTGAGGCATGCTTCCCAAGAATGCAGTAATCGCGGCACCTCCATTGCCCGTGCACTGTTGATGTGCATGGCCAGGCACCTCTTGCCACTCCCCGTGTGTGCTTCATTCACAGTGAAGGTCACAGAGGGGAGATTTATTTACTAGGTTTGCTACTACAGCTACGTATATCAGAGCTCAGTCGTATAAATTAGAAGAGAATTCTACAACCACAGAAGCGCTAACTCTGAAGTAACTAACTTTAGAAGTTAGTGTTTACAGTTAGCCCTTCAGCCATTAAGTGTTCTCTGTGAAGTAATATAACTGACCTTCTAAAGAAATCTCCCCTTCAGATTCTTCATTTTGAAGCATCAGTGTCTGGGATCAGAGGTGCCGTGATTGCTTGCACCTACAGTGTATAAAGTACAAGTCTCTACTTAATGAGTGATCTTGCGAGGGTGGAAAGCAAAAATTTCTTATATGAACATTGCAATGTATTGCTGTTCAGGCTGCTCAGAGTTTTGCTAAGGTCAGTCTCAGTCAGCAGCTCCGCTGACAGCAGTGCACACCATGAACCTAGATACTAGCACTTTTGTTAAGAGTTTGTTAGACATAATGTACGTGAAAGTTTCCGAGCCATGATATAAACGGATAGAAGGGCTTTATAGATATATACATAGATATGTGGTTGGTGTAGCTCAATGGATAACACACTACCCTCCAGGGAACCATCACATGTGGGAGACTAGGGTTCGATTCCTGGTCTAGGTGACTGTGCTGTGCTACATCAATAAGAGTCCTTGGGCAAGACTCCTAACACCACATTGACCTACCTGTAATATGATTACCCTTGTAAGTCTCTCTGGATAGGAGAATGTAAATATGGTAACCACGTTACCCTCATAAGTATACTATGTGGTGAGCCCACATTCAGTATTATGTCTATTGCTTGTTCCTAATTAACTGAGGAAACCAAAAGACCTAATCAAATACTCACCTTAATGGCACAGTCCTGCTAAGAGTAGGCCGGCCAGCTCAGTGGGGAAGCTGACTGAGCCACAGGCACTCCATTCTCATGTTTTAACCTACTGACTAACGCTGTTCTGAATAAGGCCATTCTTAAAACGTTCCACTGTGAGCACAGTGAGGCACCCTCTTCAAGCGTCCCACGCTACCGGGACACAAAAGCAGTGAGGCGGCTCCGTGTGCGTGCCAGAGAGGCCGAGAGCACATCGGCGTGGGCGTGTGTGTCACAGCCGCAGGGTGTAACTGCGTGGAGGGATGAGACGGCTCCAGACCCCGCGCTGGTTAACCTCCCCTCTTTGTTCTTCACTGAATAGGAGTGGGAGCGCTCCTCTGACTCCACCGTTGGTTCACTCCCATTCCTTAGCTCAGGAGCAAGATCAGACAGCCGTTAATGTGCTATATAGCCTCACCTACTGAAGGTGCGGGTTTGCTTTTCCAGAAGCGGGTTCTCAGAAAGTGGTCTTTGGGAGCATGGCTGTGGGTTAGAGGTCTGCTCTTTGGCTCAAGTCCTAAGCAGGCCTACAGGATATCGTTTCGGGCCTGCTTCTGACCAAGCTTAAGCTCAGTTTATGCTTGAAGGGGTTCAGTTGTTTCATTGTAGAACCTGCCAGGCCCAGGTTCGCACAGCTAGAACGTTATGTTGATATGGGCTCATGAAAGAGAGAGAGATAGGATGAAGCCAGAGCAAAGGAAATGCTGATCTAGAAGGATCATTTTGCAGTGGAGGCAGAGGAAC
This sequence comes from Prochilodus magdalenae, assembly GCA_024036415.1. Lineage (NCBI taxonomy): Eukaryota > Metazoa > Chordata > Actinopteri > Characiformes > Prochilodontidae > Prochilodus > Prochilodus magdalenae. The sequence continues at coordinate 152,406 of JAMWET010001721.1, read as the reverse complement.
TGAACAGCAGAGGTACTTTACAACCTCTTTCAAGCCAATAAAACAATGTCAAGACGTAACATAGGTTGGGGAAGACGGAGCGCGAGTGCTCTGCCGCTAATGCAAATGCCTCTTTTACCTGCACTAATTCTACATCTCCCGTTCAGCAGAGTCATAAAGCTCCTCCCTGTTAGACAGCAGTGGCTCGCTGCCATAATAGAGGATAATTGCGAGCGGCTCCTGCGAGGCTTTCGATAAGGAGAGGCTGAGGACTCAGCAGAGACACAGAGAGAGAGAAAGCAGGGAGATGGGACGGGGAGATGCTGCTATGTTGTGCGGGTGCCCTGTCTGGGCTCTGTCAGGATGAGTAAGTGCTGTCCTCTGTGTGTTAATGAAGGGCACCGTCGCTGGAACACCACCAATCATCCAAAGGGCGCCGTCATGGCTCCCGCAGGTCCTGGGCCCAAGCCAGGGCCAGTGCAGGTTTTCCCAGCCCGAAGGGGTCCAGTGTAGTAACCACAGCAGCCGTTAGTATGGGGTGTAAATATCTGACCTCATAACAATCTGCTTCAGTCCTTTACAAAACGATTCAGTCCTGGAATTCTTCTTCGTGGTACACATTTTATGTCTGCTAACTAGTCCTACACTTTTCTTGACACAAGGTCTTGACACTTTTCCAACTCCGGAATATTTAGTCTGATCAGGAATAGGGTGCTTGTCTTGCACTCGTCTGTTTGCCTTTATTCCTGTCGCTCTGAGTTCCATTCCTTTTTGGCTCCTATCCAAACCATGTTGATTATTTTACACAGCAGCCACTAAACTGATGTACTCACTTAAGGCAGATCCCCAAACTCTAATCCACAGCAATACTGACCAGCACGCCTCTATGTGTCGTTAATTCATCCCTTATTCCTCCAATATTCTCCCATTCATTTTTGGCACAAGTTAGCAGCTAGCAAGCAGCAAACATGTGCTGTGCGGTCACTCTTTATGTTCTTCAGGTAATACACTGTTCTAGTTATTATTATTATTATTATTATTATTACACTCATTGTTAATATGATAATAAGTATGGCTGCAGCCAGAAGGAGGTGTGGGGTTGCAGTGCCATTGGGAAGGAAGATATGGGTGAAAACTTACTGAGCTGCTCGTACAGACGTAGTGTCTTTCAGTATGGCCTCGGGCCGCTATGTTTGGTAATGCAACATGCTGGACATCTTAGCATGGAGTTGTGGAGGTTCCTAATGGTGTCCTGTCATAATCCATCCCATGCAGTTTAAGTATCCTCACACAGTTCCTGCAGATTTTACGGTAGGGGTGGAGGTGGAGTGACACCAGGCCTTCTGGACATGTGACAACAAACTTGGTGCTGACCACGGTGCCTCCACTCATTAGTCGTCTTCACCAAAACAACAGCAGGACTATCACTGAATATGACCCGCTAGCATTCATAGTCACTCCATGACAGTCTCTCACGACACCATTGCAGTCCTTGGTGACGCTGACGTGGTGCTACCGACAGTTGTTGTGGCGGTCTGTATGCATGTAGTCCTGCGTCGTGTTTCCATCTGCAAATGGTGCTGGCACTAACCGGATGTCTCGTGAAGGACATCGCTGTTCTCTAAATGTCTGCAGTCGTGGCTGTTTGGTCAGTCTGGGTACAGCTATAAAGCCTGTCCTTGCTTATGTCACATGCACAGCTGAGCGTGAAACTTGAATCGTTTGCATGTCTCACAACGTCAGACCTACCCACCAAGTTTCATTCCTGCCGGTTGATTAATTCTGGGTGCAGCTAACTAACCATATAACTATTGTTTTGACGATGAGCCTATTATTACAAAGATGATCTGAAGTTGATTGTAACGTTCCAGACGGATGCCTGGCTGCTTTTTAACACCCCTAGCGTGGCTGATGATTTCCTGTATGTGTAAGAGAAATGTTTATGAGTAACCTCTGGCAGGCTTCCCTGCAGGAGTGAAGGACCGTGGGTACGGTCGCTTAGCCTCTGAGGTAGGGCTGATGTTTTTTTCCACATTCGCAGTAAAGTGTTATGGGACAGTCTTGGCACTGTGCCTCGTGTGTGTGTGAAGAGGATTTCGGGAGGCGGTGTGAGGTCGGTTGTTAGGTCAGGTTGTTAGGGTGATGTAATGCCTTCATCGGGGCGCCACGTTTCCTGAGTGCTCTCCAAGAACCGCAGGCATGCTGGGAGTCCTCCCCTCCGTCACTCCTCACAGGAAGTGCATTGAGCTGGCAGAACAAATACCGTCGCACCTTTGAACTCTCAGGAGCGCGGCCTGTTTCACCTCAGCCCGCGGAGGAATGTGGAAAGGCCAGCATCCAGCGTCAGAATAGGTTGTCACCCCTGTGTGTTATTTGTCCATCAAACAGACACAGCTCACAGCCCACTGAACCTGAGGTTCTGTCCAGGGTGCAGATTGTTTTGACCCGCACTCGTGTTTGTAAGGAGAGACGTTGTACTACGACCTGATGACATGTAACATCCATATATACTCTGTATTGCCAAAAGTATTCACTCAGCCATTCAAATCATTGACTTCAGGTGTTTCAGTCGTATAAAACCAAGCACCTAGGCATGCAGGTGCTTCTACGAAGGCAGAGAATGGGTCGCTCTCAGGAGCTCACCAGTCCGGTCATGAAATTTCTTCACTACTTACTATTCCACAGTCAGCTATCAGTGGAGCGATTGGGAACAACAGCAACTCAGCCACAAAGTGGTAGACCACGTAAAATGACAGAGTGGGGTCAGCGGATGCTGAGGCGCATAGGTTGCCAAGTTCTGCAAAGTCAGTCGCTACAAACTTCTAAACTCCACATGGAGTTTGGTGTGTGGCTCTCAGATGGTGGAATAAACTCCTACTGAGCGTCCGAACAGCGGAGTCTCTCGCGGTCTTCAAACGCAGACTGAAGACCCATCTCTTGTAATGCACTTAAGTGAGTGAGCTCTAGTAGAGATGTAAGTTGTGTGTATTGTGGTGCACTTATAATGACCTTTTCTCCTCTATAGGTATGAGCACTGGGCTGGGTTGCCAGGTAGTGCACTTTTTGCTTAATATATGTCTGTGTATTAATCTCTAGGTACCAGCACTGGCCCCCTGTTCGGGCAGTGTCTGAGCTCATGGTGAGTTTTAGACTCTACACTTCCTGTACTAGCTGGAATATTATTTAATGGAACACTAAGCACGGTTGTAAGTCGCTCCGGATAAGAGCGTCTGCTAAATGCCGTAAATGTGATGTAAATGTGTGGAAAAACTTGACTGGCCTGACCTTAACACGATCGAACACCTTCCGTGTGTTTCACCTTCTCGTCCAGCATCAGTGTCTGACCTAACAAATGCGTTTCTGGAAGAATGGTCAGAAAGTCCCATAAACACTTTCCTAAACCTTGTGGAAGGCCTTCCCAGAGAAGCTGAAGCGGTTATGGCTGCATAGGGTGTATCTAACTATATAATGAATTTGTGGCTGCACCTTTTTTTCAGATTGCATTACACACATTGTACGGTCTAAGCGTACGGTCATACGAGTCTACCAGCAGTGGCTAAAATCCCAGTCTACAGGAAACTCTCCTCGGAATTGTGCCAGGGAAGGCATCCACCAAATCTAACCCAACTACACAATTTTTTAACGCAAGAGTGGATGAACATTGATGTTGCTTAGATCCAAAAGCTTGGCCAGTCCATGACAAATCCAATCCCAGCTCTTATTGGTGCTCATGGGGGTTTTACTCGCTATTAGATATGTTTCAGATGTGACGTGTTTTTTGTTCGGTGAGCTTATAATTTTAAAGATGACTTGACTTTTACATCGGCCCACATTACAATGACATTCTCCATCTCCCCCTCTCCTCTACTGCAGCAGCTCATTTTCACTTCCCTGTCATCCTTCTTCTCCTATGATAGCCTGTCTCAGCTTCCTGTAATTGGTTACGGAAGTCCAGGTTCAGTTGGTTCTAGGCCGAGACCATCTCTTGGTCGCACAGAATGTAGGTCTGGGTCCTGGGCGGAGGCACCTTTCACAGCTATATTCTGATTCGGACCAATCTGGAAAATCCAAAGGTTGAATAGTATAGCAAATCAGTAGGATTAAGGTTGGCCTGTTTCAGCACCTCTCCTGCACCATCATAACCTTTACCGTTTATTCTGCATTATATTACATATACGGCCATCTCGGTATGTTTAGGGTTTGTTCTTTGTTTCTGATGCCGTAACAGTGAAGCTGAAGAACGGCCTCAGATTATGTTAGAGACGTATTGGTGATGCTGCATGCGTACAGTACTCTGTAGAAGTCCAACACAGCTGAGAGAGTTGCTTTAGTAAAGCTGTACGTCTGGGCAGTATAATTGTTGTTTGTTTATTGTAATGCTTGTCGTCTAGGTAAATGGTTTCCGGCACCTGAAACCTTTTTATATCAGTACATGTCATACCTACGACGTGTTTGGCTGGGCAGTAAAAGGCCTTTGAAGCTGCTTGTTCTTAGTTTCTCTGTTGGCCAAGCTGCTGCTGTTTGCCTTTGTAGGACAGCTGTAGAGTAAGAGGCTTTGAATGATTCTCTGTGTGTATAGAAAAAGAGTGAAAAGAGGGCATGGAGAGAGAGAGAGAGAGAGAAAGAGAGAGAGGGAGAATCTCTCCTACATTCCTGCTGAGGCTTGTAGATATCTGGTTCTGTCCATTCAGCACAATTTCATTGAGCAGGAAGTGTACCTCCGCTCCAGGCAAACTGACAGGAAACCGTGAGCAGCAAACGCTCTCACACACATGCACACACACATACGCACGCACACACACACACACACACACACACACACACACACACACACACACACACAAACCAGAACACAGAAATATTTAATGGCCTAAAGACTCACTCTATCTCTGTAATGGAAGCCATTTTCATCTTGACACCAAGTCTATGTTGACCTTGGTCATGATGATCACACACACACACAAGCGTTACAGCTTTAAAGGAGCAGTGTGTAACTCTAGCAATCAGGTTGCAACTTACTGAACGCCCCCCACCCCACCCCTCTATTAACTGGGATACTACTGTGGCTATCGGGGTTTCTGCTGTGGCCTCAGTGTCTGTTTTGCCCTCCTTAGCTTTGGTATGATGAACAACTGAACGAGCAGCTGGCAAATTAGAAGCTGTTATCGTAGTTTTAATCCTACTTGGACATTTCCACAAGGAGTCGTCTTATTTCTCATCCTTCAGTCGTTACTACAGCACCACCAAATTCAGGCTGCTGCTGAAGTGTAAAAACACGAAACCAGAAGGCCCTTCTTACATCCAGTGTGTGGTTTGTCCATTCTGGGCTACTGTAGGAACATTGTGGCTCTGGATGGCAGCCTCCATTGGAAGACGAGCAGCTCCCATGTAGATACGAAGGGCTCATTCTAAGCCAAATTTTAGTTACTGGTATTATGTACTGATTAGATCCACCCTAAATCTTACGCACTGCTCCTTTAATGGGAAACAAATTAGAATGTTCGGTTTCTATGTCATGTTTTCCTTGCTACTTGTGCACACCTCCTGCTTCAGTCTTAAAGCTGGCTGCATTTTCCTCTTCTCATTATCTCAGTTACACTCCAGAAAATCTCTGGTGTCCAGTTTTTGTGTGCTACTGCATACTTTCTTTTCAGTGACAAGCTTATTGACAGCTACATCCTTTTAGACCCGTAGCGTCAAGTTGTCTTCTTACACTGGAAGGACAGAATTGAAAAACCTCCCTCTCTCTTTTGGTGGTCCACCAGGTCGTAGCCAGTAGCTTTTTGGCCATTAATACCAAACACGTCTTGTCTTGGTTTGATTGGCTAGCAGAAAGTGACTGGCTTGAATCTGAAATCCCCCCCTTCCCTCCTCTCCATAAAGGTCAAAGAGATTCCATTGTAGCGGTGTCCATAATAAGACAGGGTCAAAAGGACATGCGGGAGAGTGGGTTGGTGTGAGGTAGTGGAAAGCTTTGAGAAGAAGGGTGAGATGCTCTCACTGGACAGCTGTGCCTCTTCCTGTGCAGATGTTGCCAGGGGAACAAGGACAGGACATGGTCTAATCGTGGCGCTGACCAGCAGCTCCAGGCCTTTCCTGGGCAGGCCCTTCCTCTGCTTTTCTTTTGTCCTCTGCTTTTTCTTTCTGTGTGTGTGTATGAATGCGCACGAGTGGAAACCCTTCTGTCTGGCGAGCTGTCCCAGCGTTTAGTCTTCACCGTAACTGGTTAGCAGCCGTAGCGCTGGGCCGATGGCATGAGGACATGAAGATGCTGAAGATGTTTCCAATGCGGATCAGGCATAGAATCACACAGGTAGGCTCTCGTTTGAGTCTTTGGAGGCTTTTCTGAAGTTTGGGCTGAAGGTCTGTATTTCTAGGCTTGTTATTCAGTCTTAGGGTCTTAACGTGTGTAAGCGCGATACTGATGGATTTGAGTGTTGGCTCCCATGTAGGCCGTTCGGGCTTAATGAAATGGCTTAGTTAAATAAAACCCATGTTGCTAACAATAAACGGAACGAACAACTTCCAGTCAGAACACAAATGACATCATGCTAATTTCTGCTAATGTCCTCTCACTTTTAGCCATATTAGCATACCCCCAAAATGGCAAATTTACAGGCGAGGGCACCTCATTTAACTGTAAGTCAATGGAGCCAGACTTTTGCCCAAGCCGTTTGGGGCCATTTCTGTTGGCTTATTTATCGTGAGAATTTCCCACCTATATAAACAGCAGCTGCTGTGCTCAGATGCTACCTAAAAGTAAAATTCAACAAAAGTGGAGATACATGCCTTTCTCTGGACAGAGACGATACATAGTCAAGCTACTCCTTTAAGACGCTGAGACATAAAGCGTTTGTTTTGTATCAGAGTTCCTGTTGATTGGGAGGACAATGCAAAGTCTTTGTTAGAGGTTGTTTGGTTAGAGAGGATGAAAACAGAGGCAACTGAGTTTAGACTTTTCATCTGGGGGTCCCAGACTGCTGTACTTTTGGTGGGCCAACAAGACAAATGAGATTACAAATACAGTAAGCATATTTCACACATTATATAACTTTACGCTATGCTATATAGCTTTACTGCGAACAGTGTTTTAAAAAACGTAGAGAACTTGGGAAGGTACATGTACTATATAAGCATACACTGCCTGAACAAAGAGTCTGACTTAAATAAGCAAATACTCAAGAGGCTCTGATTTGATCATTTTGGCAGTGATTACTAGGTTTCAGCTGGTAACAGTTTGTTTAACTGTGACTGACACCGTCAGTAGCTTCTCATTTCTTAAACAATCATTTGAGAGGACACATGTTACGGTGTGGAGATTATTGGCCAGTATCAAGCAAAGAAAACAACTAAGGACAAAGCTGAAATGACTGGAACCGGGTTAGGAACTGTCCAGCGCATTAATAAAACCTGGACGGACAGTGGAGAACCGCCAACTTCCCAGAAGAAATGCGGTCGGAAAACAGCTTTTGAACATCCGTGACCGGAGACCCCTTAAACAAAAGCTCAATGTTACAGAATGGACATTAGGAAAGGTCATGTGGTCTGACAAGTCCAGATTTCCCCTACTCCAAAGCGCTGGACGCTATACGTTATGAAGGGATGCATAGGGTCCTCTGTACAAGCCTTTGGATGTAGTGTGGAGAGTAACGCAGTTTCAGTCCTCTGTATGTCTCGTACACTTATTAGTAATGATAATAAAACTACTTGACTTGACTTCACCTAATTTGACGATTAGTACAAGATCTCGGCCTTAATTAAAGCAACTCAGGACAGAAGTAACCGTTGACATGGTGCGTCAGTTTGTTGAAACAATGGGACAGAGAAAGTGAATGCGTACCATAATCAAAACTAAAGCCGGTCCGACCAGCTATGGGAATGTGCTTCTCCTTGGCCAGGCCAAAATATTTGTTCAGTTAGAACGTCTTACTGCTGTTCATGTCAAATAAAGGCCTTCTCAGGAAAAGTAGCCTCCACACACTGTTAGCACAGCCCAGGATCTGCTCAACAATTAGGCCAGCGACTGTATTTAAATGTATTAAACTATATTTAAATATGAAGTTTATAACCCTGTAGAATGTGGAAGTGCGTGATTTGACTGGATCTTGATGGAGTGAAGGCTTCGGCCATGCATGCACGTTTAGAAACTCAGCAGGCTGCAGAGGGTAGCATTTTGACAGACGCAAGCTGAACATCTAGTGTAGCCGGTATGGATTGAATGGATTCTGTTTGGTCATACGTAACCTTTTGATGGGCCGAATGAGGAGTCCTCACAGGCCAGCTTTGGCTCGCTGGCTCCGCTCTGGGCAGCTCTGGTTTGGGGTGTGTTGCCTCTGCTCTGTGGCAGTTTTGTGGCTCTCTGGCAGGATGATGTCTGGGAACGGAGGACCACATCAAAAGGCTCACACGTCCGTTTGCAAAAGAACGCTGGCGTGTAACGGAGCCTCTTTGCTTTGTGTTTGTTTTTGTTTGGCTCATGTCTTCCTGCTTATTCTATCCAGACACGTCAAGTCATCACCCTTTATCATTCCTTCTCGTTAGTCAAGTGTTGAGTGAGGAATGCTAGAAGATGGGGCTACATTCAACAGCATAGCAGTATAAAAGTAGACGGACAATAAAACCGAAGTCCAATAAATCAAAAATGGTTACTTAGCTTATCTACCGTACCAGTCAACAGTGTAGACACCACTACTCATAGAAGGTTTACCTGTTTGTAGGTTAATGCGTTTCTTAAAAGTGAAGACATCAAACTATTAAAATAGCTCTCATGGAATTATGCAGTCCACCTTAAAAAACTCCAAAATGGAACTTTATAGGAGGATATACCAGCTTTCCTAATTTGCAGTGGAGGTTGAAACTGAAAGGATAGTTTTTTGCTCAACCAAATATATACTAGAGGTGGTGATATGGCAAAAATGCACTCATAGTCAGATGAGTTGCACTAAAAGTTGCACCCAGAAGGAATCAGCTGACAGGAAAGAAACTTGGTGGGTAGGTTTGACATCGTGAGACATGCAAATGATTCAGGTTTCACATTCAGTCGTGCGTGTGACATAAGCACGTTATTGCTGTACCTTACAGCCACAATAGCGGACATTCAGTGAGCAGTGATCCCTCCATGAGCACCACTGGCAGCCGGCTGCACGACACTGAACTACATGCACACAAACCGTTACAACGACTGCTCCTAACACCACGTCAACATCACCAAAGACTGCAGTGGGTCATCTTCAGTGACGAGTCCCGCTTTTGTCTTGGTGGAGCCGACCAACAAATCAGTGTATGGCGATACCGTATTTGTTGTCACACATCACACGTCCAGAAGCCTGGTGTTACTCCACCTCCACTCCTACAGCACAATCTGCAGGAACTGTGTGGGAATATTCAAGCTGCATGGGATGGATTATCACAGGACACCATTAGGAACCTCTACAGTTCCATGCCGAGATGTCTGGCATGTTGCATTAACAAACGTGGCAGCCAGATGCCATACTGAGAGACACTACTTCGGTGTAGGTCAGTAAATATTGCTCATATCAGTCATCATTTATTGTTCCCAGTAAACTTTAACTCCCTTCCCAATAGCAGTGCAACTGTTTCTCTGATGATGAGTGTATGACATTGTGATACCTTAAGAGTATGTGTTGGAAGTGTTCTGTTTAAGCCTGTAGAGTCTTAAAGATCACCAAAAACCTCATTTAGTTGGGTGTCTCTAAACCTTTGACTGGTACTGTAAACTGAATGTTATTCCACATCATGGGCTGGAGGTTAGGGAACCAGCCTTGTGACCGGAGGGTCGCCGGTTCGATTCCCTGAACTGACAGTAACGACTGAGGTACCCTTAAGCAAGGCACCTAACCCCCAACTGCTCCCCGGGCGCCGTGGATAGGGCTGCCCACCGCTCCGCGTAAGTGTGCTCACTGCCCCCTACTGTGTGTGTTCACTAGTGAGTGTGCTTATGGTTGTTTCACTTCACGGATGGATTAAATGCGGAGACTAAATTTCCCCACTGTGGGATCAACAAGGGATTAAAATCTAAAATCTAGACCATTTCTGTTGCTTTTCTCCGAACCTTCAGAACCAGCAGCAGACAGTAGCTACAGATCTGTGGCCAATGAGATGGAGACCCAGTGCAGCCCACTGTCCTTATCAGCAGGAATATTTGTTGTCCATTTATCTCTTCTGACTTCAAGAGCATGGAAATCTTCCTGCTGAAAAAAGGCCTGGTCAGCAGTTCGTCCGGCCCATGTTGGCATTCTCAGATGGGCCTGTGCTGGGTGTTCTGTACTCAGTAATTAGGAGACATTCCCTCCCTCTTCTACAGCAGCTCTATTGAGTGTTGATGAAGCGCACAAGTTCCTAATGAATAGATGAGCTTCAGAGAGAGGGAGACATAGAGAAATGGAGAGAGGAGAAGTAGATTAGTGTAACAACAAACAATGCAGCCAGTGTTTATGTGTCTTTTTGGTGCTGGGTGTTATAGGGTGTGCAGCGTACCATGAACATGCAGTGGAAGCATATGAAAGCCTCAATGTACCAGAGCTTCAGTCGAGCCTGAAGTTGTGGTCCGAGCCCGAACACAGCCCGAGGGCTGATTGCATTGTGGGTCTGAACCCGACCTGAGCACAACAAAATGGTCTGAACCCGTCTGACCCTAACTATGTCATCAAGTCCGAAACTGATGAGAGTATTATAGAACTCTGGCTGAAGCTAACCCGTACTGACCCGCCTTTACCTAAAGCCCCCTACATAAACCTGAGCAGATAGTGCTGGTTAGCATGTAATGCCAATAATGGACCTTGGATAATGTACACCTTTAGGAAAAACAATATGAGCACAATATAAACGTATAATATAATAAAATAAAGTTTAAATTTCTTTTTAACAACTGTGTGACTCCAGGAGCGATTTTGAACAGTACCTCTAATAAAGACAGAGGCTAACAGAAGTTTACCCTACACAGTTATTTCTGCCTATTACATATTGAACATGTGACTTTGACCTGATTTGCTGTTTATGCCCCCATATGGACCTCAGTGCTGATTGGTGTTAGCAAATACATGGCCTCTAAACAGCTTTAGACATACAGTATAAATGAGTTTGATGTGCTGTACCACAGTTTGAGCACATCATCAGTTTCCTCCTCCTTCTAAAATTTGGGCACATCAAACGACATGCTCCTGGAGACTTCCATAACCACTGACCGCCCCTGCATTCCTCAAAGGATTGTCTACTATACATTTCAACCCTGAGTGCAAGAGCAGTCAGTGCACAGGGCCACGCACAGTGTGTGTAATAATCTGTAATGCTAGTGTGTTCATTTCACACACACACACACACACAGTGTCCACTGGTATGCTGCACAAAACGTTGATTAGACCATCTCACTTCCTGGAGCCGTACGATGCCACCCCTCTCCAACTCCTCTAAGCCTGACAAAGTTACCCCTCCCTATCACCTTTCTGAGTTACTCTGGCACAACACCATTGCAGTCTTTGGCAGTGTTGACGTGGTGTTAGAGGCAGTCGTCATAACGCTCTGCATGCAGCTGACAGCCAATGATGCTGGCACTAACAGGACAACCCATGGAGGGCATCACTGCTCGCTGGATGTCTGCGGGTCACTCTGCGCACGTCAGACAAGTTGTGGGTTCTCTCTCTCTCTGGTCTGTGTAGCTCTCCCAGAACCTCCATGTCGCTGATGTCTGCCTTCTTCTATCCACTACTGCCAAAAGCGTGCTATGCTAGTATCCACATAACCCATATAGCGCGCAGTACGTCAATAAGGCCATCCCGCTTCCCAGAGCCATACAGTGCGACCTCTCTCAAACTCTTCCAAACCCGACACATTTATATGGCAAAAGCATGACCTCCAAGCAACTTCAGACCTGCAGTACAAATGCACTTGATAAGGGGGACTCAATTTGAGCACCTCACTCCAACACAGATTTGTCTCAGTTTTCCTCTGTCTTTTAAAATCGTGCGTCTCAAACTACATATGAGACTGCCTTGAACAATGGCAGCAACCACATTCCTCAAAGGAATCTTAACTATACTAACTCCTTCTTCGTGACTTTTCAACCCTGAGCCCACGCGAGAGCAGTTGAGCGAGTGTGCGGGGCTACGCGCGGTGTGTGTAATAATCTGTAATGTTAGTAGCATGAATGTTAAATTGAGACACACACACACATACAGACACACACACACACACACACACATACAGACACACACACACACACAGTGGACGCGGTCATATCAAGGCTGCACCTGCGCTCGTGTATATGTCTGGACTTAAATGTCAAGAACTTTCCATAGCGTGAAATCTCAGATCATATATCACAGGCCCTGCCGGGGGTGTGAAGTGCATAATGCATGGAAAAATGTAGGATGGGTTCTTTGGACTAACCATTCTGTTAACCCTTTAACTGGCCAAGATTCACCAGGCTTCCATATCACACCTATAATATCATCCCATATCATCCTATAACCCGTATAACAGTAACGCTGCCTTTTCCTTTCAGTTCCTGAATAATACACTGTAGGATATAATAAACCTCGGAATTTTAAGGAGCTAAAGGAATACATGACTGGTGTTCAGCCTTAATCTCTACCTGTCCATCTGTATCTATCTGTAGCATATGGTCAGGTATCATAAAGAATAGCTTGAATCTGTAGACATTTTCAGTGGGCTTAGACTTGGCAGGTTTGGAACCTCTGCGTCACTGTTAGTGTGACTCATTAGAGGGAGCGGGAGCGCTGCCATCTGAACTTACTTCAGAACAGGTAGGCCTTGGTTCACTTCATTAGGAGCTCTGGTGTGACATCTCCACCAACCAAAGGCAGAGTGAAGTATGATTGATTCAGCTGTGGAGCTTATCATTCATATTGGAGCCATGTAGTGATCAGAAGGAGGGACTGTGAGCCTACGTCCAGGCAATTAAAGAGAACTGTAAGCGCTTGTTAGCGAACAACCTTCAAACCTCCGTATGAAGATGTACCTTCACTGCCCACCCTAATAATGTAAACGCTCCTTACTCCTCACTCTCCTGTGTGAGTTTATTGATCAGTCACCCAGCTTGGACTGTTTTGACAGAAGCAGCACCATCTCTTTCCATTCTTCATGCATGCGTGTGTCATCTGAGATGCGCGACGTTCCGCCCACAGCTGATAGTGAAGGAGCACTTTTCATCCTGAGTCATGTCCGTCTCACCCCCGTCTCGAGGCACTCTCCGTACAGGCCTTGAAGTTCACAGGGTCATAGGAATGAGGGTGAGGAAGCAGATTAGCTGTTTCATCCCACACAGGGGTGACAAACTTGCAGCAGTAATCCATGATGAGCTCGGGTTGTGATTAAGCCAGGCACAGCTTACATCGCTCCAGCTTGTTTGAACTGGAGGAGTGGAGGCTATGCTTTAGTCTGACTAGCCCTCACTGTAAGATGATTACATATGTCAATATGGTGCTGCATAACAGCCATTAATGAGTCAGTACAGGTCTGGATCATGTGACGTACGTAGAGAAATCAGTAATGAACATGTATAATGAACTTCAACTTTGGGGGGAGTCTCTAGAACAGTCTGCACGATGGCTGTCAAAACTTCAGCCGTCAGAAAGCTATTTACCCACCCGTCCCCGTCCCTCTCAACTCCACTTCTCCCAACGCCCCGCTATATCCCCCAACCCCATTCCTCATTCGCATGTCTCATAATGTCAAGCCTACCCCTGAAGTTTCCTTCCTGCCGGTTGATTCCGTCTGGGCGCAGCTGTTCATTTGAAGATGAGTGTGTTTAAAAGGCCAATAAATACCTTGTGTTATTTTACACTTTCCATCATTTACCTCCATTCCTGTAGTTATTTAGCTGCTCCGGAATAAATCACGATGGTGGTGTCGTATCGCCGAGTCCTGCTGTGAGCTCTAACAGAACAGAAATGCTGAAAGCACAGAAAACATTCCCACTCTTGTGACCTGAATTAGAGGGCTGTTTTACCTCCTTGTTTGAAACTATTTTTAGCCACAAAGTTATGATTCAGAGCCTTTCCGTCAGTGGAAACGTTCTAGAGAGAGCGCCGCTCCAGGCAGAGATCGTACCACGTGATTAGAGCAGCTCACTTATAATTGATTACCTAAATTGATCTTCCTGTCCTCTGCTCGGAAATGTATGAATAAATTATGCCTCCCTCTCTTCCCTGTCCTTGCCTCATACGGGATTATTTCGGTGATGTAAAATGTACATGACTGTGTGAGTGTAGTCCCCTCTATCACTTGCACAGGAGATGAACATGAGATGATCCGAAATTTTAAATCTTCTAATGCCCTAAATCACTCCAGTGTATTAGTCTCCCTCTGTTTTGTTTGGGTGCTAGCCTGGTTTTGTCTGGGTCTCTCTTTTAGTCCGCAAATGCCTCTGTTCTTTGTGTCCTGATTGTGGGGACTCTGTTTGAGCTGGATCCGGTTTTATCAGACGAGGTTCTGTAATAGATTTGTCTGGCCAAAGTACAGGATGAATGTATCTATCTATAAAAAATCCCCCCAGATGACCACAGATAGCCCGGACCGAACCACTCAAGCCGCAGACGTCAGCATTACGTCGCCGTGGCCTTCAATACTGTTCTTCATGCCCCCGTCTACTTTGCCTCAATATGTCCCCAATCCCTACGGCCTGGTCCATTACTGTATTTGCTGAAGTGACGTTTGTCTAATGACCTCGAAACGAAGAGTTCAGCAGCACAGTTAACCCAGAAATCTTTACAGTGTCTAATGCAGCTTCGTTTCCCAGCCCCATCAGCATAGCAGAGATATTGTTTTTATAAGCCTGAGCAATAAAATACATAAGATACTTTATTTCAGTACAATAAGATGCAGTTTAATACAGTTTAGCTGGTCTTTATAGCTTCCTTGTTAGCATTAAAGGAGCAGTGTGTAAAATGTAGGGGGGGTCTGTTAGCAGAAATGGAATATAATATGCAAAACTATGTTTCCCGTAGTGTATAATTACCTGTAACTACAGTTTGCTGTGTTTTTATCTTATTTAGGCCTCCATATCTCCTTAAGGGCGTACTTACAGGGGTTGGACAATGAAACTGCAACACCTGGTTTTAGACCACAATCATTTATTAGTATGGTGTAGGGCCTCCTTTTGCGGCCAAAACAGCGTCGTTTGGGCAGCCGTGGTTTTATGTTTTTTGGATACAATCCGGGTTAGCACCCGAACATCCCTTTCAGACAGCTTCCTCTTGCGCCCACAGTTAATCCTGTTGGATGTGGTTCATCCTTCTTGGTGGTATGCTGACATTACCCTGGATATTGTGGCTCTTGATACATCACAAAGACTTGCTGTCTTGGTCACAGATGCGCCAGCAAGACGTGCACCAACAGTTTGTCCTGTTTTGAACTCTGGTATGTCACCCATAATGTTGTGTGCATTGCAGTATTTTGAGCAGAACTGTGCTCTTACCTGCTAACTGAACCTTCACACTCTGATCTTACTGGTGCAATGTGCAATTAATGAAGATTGGCCACCAGGCTGGTCCAATTTAGCCATGAGACCTCCCACACTAAAATGACAGGTGTTTCATTGTCCAACCCCTGTATCAGCAACTGTTACTGGCATTAAAGGAATAATTGGCATGCTTTGATAGCCTAAGTCAGGCTATTAGGAAAAGTACTGATATTAAGCTGGCTATGAACTAACTTCATTAGACAGGATTTGTCGTGTTCAGTTCCTTAAAGGCTGAATGAGGTGAAAATATGTCAAATTAGGTAGAGTAAGTAGGATTCGTCAGGTCAGTTTCCTTGAAGGCAGACTGAACAGGATTTCTTGTATTGTGTTCTTAAAGGCAGAATGAGTCAAATTTGTTATGTAAGGTCCCAAGGTAAAATAGGTTGGCTTTGTCGGGTTAGGTTCCTTGAAGGCAGAATGTTCAGGATTTGTTGGGTTAGATTAATTAACGGCAGAATGGGTTTGTCACATTAGTTTCCAAGGGATAGATGAGGTAGGATTTGTCAGGTGAGGTTTCTTGAAGGCAGAATGAGCAGGTTTTGCAGTGTTGGGCTGCTTAAAGGCCGTATGAGCCGTAATTGTCGCAGTAGGCTCCTAAAAGTGGTTAGTGTAGCTCAGCGGGTAACACCACTACCCAGACTGCCATCTCTACATGTGGGAGACTGGGGTTCAAATCCCGGTCTGGGTGACTATGCTGTGCTACACTAATAAGAGTCCTTGGGCAAGACTCCTAACACTGCACTGGCCCACCTGTAATATGATTAACCTTGTAAGTTGCTCTGGATAAGAGCGTCAGCTAAATACTGTAAATGTAAAAGGCAAAATAAGCAGGATCTGTAATTTGCTAAACACCCTTCATTCAGGGTTTCATGACCCTTCAGCTGAATGAAAGGCCAAACCGAAAGAGCAGTGGTGGAGCTAGATAAAGAGGGAAGATAGAACTTTATGGTCCTTTCAGCATATTGAAAATTCTCCAGCCATCCTCTTTGCAGTTAGGGCAGTTTACTCCACAACAGCTCATCGTCACGGGTGCTTTATTCCATGGAGTGTGCCGCTTTGTGTTGCTTCTTGCTCTCTAGTTGTGGATGCGTCTCTATGATGGCACCACCGCACAGAAGCATATCTGTGCAAACTGTGACCACTGCACATACAGGCTGGATTCAAATCACAGATCCGTCATCAGTTCAATCACAGATAAAACCAATCCAGCCTAAATAAAGGGTTGCCCAGCGCCAGATTGTTTGACGGGTCGGACTCTGTTGTTCGGGCCTTCTGTCCTTGTCCTTGAGTGGAAAACATGTCAGTCCCTTTGGTCAGACTAACCTTTACAGATACAACAAATGTAACTGGAGTCTGGGAGGCTGCACAGCTGCTCTGCTGTGTTACATAACCCTATCGCCACACCGCACACACATCCCAAACTGATCATCTAAACCCCCCCACAGCACACCCCGAACAGAACGACTCATTTCTCTCTGCCCGTGTCTATTGATATCTGGTGGTGAATCCATTCACTGCCTGCCCTTGGCAACCCGTGTTCACTCGCCTTTGGAATTATCTGCTGGACATCCGCTATCCAGAGCGGACGTGCGTGCCTCGCTGCTAACCTGACAGGGTGCAGGCTCGCCTTTCACTCTCCGGCCCCTAAAGGCCGGCCGGGGGAGCTGTTAATTGTGTTGCGCAATCGGCCTCCTGAAACCGACTCCCAAAATTCCATTCCCGCAGCTGACGGAGGCCGTGGCTGCAGGGAGTCGGAAAGTGAGTAGAGCAGGCTTTTGTGTTCCCTTTACGTAAGCCTGACACCTATCATGCTCTCTCCTACTTCCTCCTGTAAGAGGCCCACTGAGCGATTAAGCTTGTGTATTAATAGGCATTAAATAAAGCGTGTCTGCCGAGACAGCGAGTGGAAGAGTTCCATGTGTCTAATCCGAGCATGTGTTTCAGATCAAGCACTTCCGTAGTGCACTAGTACCAGATTTAGTGGAAGCAGCGTGCTCTCGGTGAGAAGTGCAGCAGGATAGTGAACTGGCAGGTGATAGTCGAAAGATGCACTGCTAGAGGTTGGAGATGTAAACCGCATGTGTTGGATCTTCAGTAGCTCTGTAGCTCTATGTGACTTTATTTGCAATATGCAGTTAAAGCTGCACCCAGAAGGAAGTCTGGGATTGCAGTGCCGTTGGGAAGAAAGATAAAGGTTACCAGGAACAATAACTGATAATAAATTTAAACTGATATGGGTGAATATTTATTGAGCTACACCACATGCCAGACGTCTCAGCATGGAGCTGTAGAGGTTCCTAACGGTGTGCTGTGATAATCCATCCCATGCATCTTGAATATTCCCACACAGTTCCTGCAGATTGTGCGGTAGGGGTGGAAGTGGAGTGACACCAGGCCTGTTGGACATGTGTCACCATCTTGACGCTGGCCGCGGTGCCTCCATACAGATCGTCTTAACCAATACACCCTTATGAAACGATATAGTGCAATATATTAAATAATACAATGTCATATATGGGAAACAAGTGCATTTATTTTGCATATTTTCATATAGTGATAAATATATTACAATATATTGTATAAAACATAAGGAATTGCCGCTTTTCATATATTGTATGTACGGTAGTATAATATATTTTTACTTATACACTGTAATATATTTCATTTTATATGTAATAGACATATGTATTTCTCCATATGTGTTTGCATATATGAAAATATATATAGTTTTATATATGTGAGAATATATACATACTGTATATTGCCACATGTATGTATGAAAATATTCTCACATATATAAAACTATATATATTATCATATATGCAAACAAATATGGAGAAATACACATGTCTATTACATATAAAATGAAATATATTACAGTGTATAAGTAAAAATATATTATACTACCATACATACAATATATGAAAAGCAGCAATTCCTTATGTGTTATACAATATATTGTAATATATTTATCACTATATGAATATATGCAAAATATATGCACTTGTTTCCCATATTTGACATTGTATTGTTTAATATATTGAACTATATTTTCCAATACATTGCCATATATTATTGTTTCATAAGGGCAAAGGCAGGACTTATCACTGAAGATGACCTGATCCCATTCTGAGTCACTCCATGACAGTCTAGCACGACACCATTGCCTGTCCTTGGGTGCGTTGACGTGGTGTTTAATGCCCATTCCTAGTCTGCACTCTTTCTATATATTACCCATAGCTAACTTCATACTGCTCAGCAACGTGAGGCACCCTGCAGGGATTGATCATTATTATCAGAACAGCCGTGCGGACTCCTGATAGTGTGGGACAGTGTATGGGATGAGATTATAGGGGCTGATTTGAGATACAGAGACCGTAGTCTGTTTTGGTTCTTGTTGGGAGGCAGCAGGATGTCTTGGCTCTGCTTGTTTGAAGGGAGTAGTTACAGCCTAGCACTGCATGGTAGTGCTCTGCAGGTGCTTTTAATCTCGGCTGTAGCTCTACATCTTCCAGCAAACGTCCGTGTGTATGTCTAAGCCTGTTTTCATACGCTTTCGAGATAAAATGCCGGGACCAGCATAATGTGATTTGTACAGAAGCCTATTTTTTTATGTAAATGTTAATATAGTTTCTTTTTGGCTGAAGTTTGTGAGTTTATGCCTAAGTTCTTATCCATGAACAGCACAGCCCATAATATTCAAGCACTTAAATGCTATTTATTTGGACAGTAACTGATATTAGAGATACTGGCTTAAAACTCAATACAGTAATTGTATTATATTCTATCAGTTGTAGTAGTAACAGTTTCTGAAGCTCGTCTTGATGAAACCCAGTTTTAATAGTCAGGTTTGGCTGTAGTGGTGGGTATTTTATCAGGATCATGATTCACTGTGTTGTCGTGGATATTGCCTGTTCTTAAAACACTGAACAACTACGAAACCGCATGATCAGTCCTGTTAAATTAGATTTAGTGGCATACAGAGTGAGAAAGCTTCTGATATTAGATTTTAAATGTGACACTGCCGTGTCTGTATGAGCAAATACTGTGAGGCATGGTTTACTGAGTATCACAAAATTACTTCAAGTACCATATTCCAGCCATAATAAGCCCTTAATCAGAGCTTCATTAAATATAACAGGTCTATGTGATGGCTAGGGGCATCCAGGAACAACTCAAACCTGTGTTCTTCCATGTAGCTGGTAGGATATACTTATCTTACTGGTCTTTTTGCTGATTGTGAGTGTGCATTCATTCTAATGTTGTGTGCTGTTGTCACAAGCTTGTCCTCCTGAGACCCCAGCGTCCTCATATGAGGACAGTACATTTCTGCTTCTCTGCACCATGATACTTTTTGAAACGCTGACCCTTTGGCCTCATAGGAGGACATTGTTTTTTGCCAAAACAACTTCCTGTACAGAGACAATGTTTAGTTTTTATACTTGCTAGGTCCTAACAAGTAAGTTGTACACCAGGCAAGTCCGGGTCTCTGGAGGATAAACACATTTATTGCCTAAACTTATGGCTTAAGTTTCTCTAGGTGCCTCTGACTTTGACACAGTACTGTGGGTGAGTGACGTGTGGTTCGATATCAAAACCATGTAGCCGTATGTTTATTATATGTGGTGGGTTAAGCATAACGGGTTACACCTCTGTCCTGTAGGCTGGGGTTCGATTCCCCGCCTGGGCAACCACCAATAAGAGTCTTTGGGCTAGATTCCTAACGTTACCTTCGCCTACCTGTGTAAATGTAGAAACTGATAAGAGCGTAAACGTATTGTAGTACCAGCTGCTTTTTACAATGTATGATTTGAAGATGAGTGGACTAACCAAATGCTTGGACTGAAATCTCTTGAACTACATGGACAGGTAGGTAAATGAAGTCACCATTTCAGAGATAGAATGTATATGTTGATGAAAAAAACTGTGCCTGTTCTGAGAATGCAAAATTTATAGGAGAAGAAATATTTGACACTAATCTTTTATGTATGCCAGTATGCAGTCCCTCAGGATCATTTTATTGGTCCATTCATCATGAAACGTAAAGGGGACCTGGCACTTATTAAACGAAAACTTAAGATGCAGGGGAGGAAGAAAATTCCCCAGGTCCTGATATCGTATGAAAACAAGTTTTTGCGTTTGCCTCAGCAATGGGGAGTGGTCAGTCCAGGGAGTGTGTGGGGATCTCCAGGTTTTCTGGAAGGGGGCTTCAGAAGGGGAATCTCCCAGTTTAAGCTGGACACGCCCCTCCGGTGGGCTTCCCCCTTTAGTCACTCACTGTCATACAGCTGGACATACGAACACTCAGTACACACTCTCTCCACACACACAGTCAGGACGGCGTGTTCGTCCAGCTCGAGGGCTGGATGGATGTTGGTAAAGGCTGGGCGCTGGCCCTCAGGAAGGCGCTGGTGTGTGCGGTGCGGATCAAGCTGAAGGCTCTGCGCGGGCTTTTCCTCAGGCAACCTCCGCGATTCCCTGACCCGGCCGTGAGTAGCTCTGAGTGGACAGTGATCAGGTTTCTGCCAGGCTCCAGAGCTGACGTGGACTAAAGGGGCAGCGCGTAAGGCATGCTGACAGACAGGGTAGTGCTGGGTGACATATTAGCTGTGCCGCTTATACTCGTATTGATGTCACTCAACAATATTGATTTTTATTTTTAGTGGTATTTATAGATAACATAAACGCTGTACAGTAGTTACAGATACCGGGTATCTGGAAATGTATAGAAACGAAATCAGTACTGATCGCATCTCTATGAATATGACAATAGAAGTTCTGAACAAAAATAGTTCTGGTCAGTTAGAGGAGACAGATTGCCTACGTTTTTGATTCTGGCAATAATGGATGTATGGCAGTGTATGCTGTGTAAGCACTGTGAGTATTGTGTTACAACTAATAGCCTTTATTAAGTCGTTATTTCCGCATGGTGAACACTTAGATGCCAAAGTTGTTCAGACTGCACAACGCATATCGTTGCGTTCCAGAGGTGAACAAGTATCTCCAAAATGGCAACTTGGGGCAAAAACCTAATCTAACTCTACTGTAAGCCAGGGGACCCAGAGGTAAACACAATGTAAACAGAAGCTGCATGTTTTTCTTTGGACAGTGACCATAAAATACAATTACAATCAGATTTATACAGATGTGAATCCGTCTGGACGCTCTGGCTGCTTATTTTTAAAGTTTCACTCTTCAAGAAAAACATCAATAATGTCAAATCCAGAGCGACGGAAGTGCTGGGATTTGCCACATTCTATGCAGATAGGTTGATGGACATGCTCATCTGATCTGATAAATAGATCAGTAAATAGATCAGTATGGACGGTCGTCTCAGAAAGTCAGATTTGAGAAAACAAACACGATTTGCCTGCTGTCACCACATGGTGTAAGTCATTATTAAGGCTAAGTGTATCAGTATGTTGTGAAAGGAAGTCATTATTTTGAGATACAGGTTTTATTTTGTGACAATGAATCAAAATGTTAACATATCACCGCTGTCAGAAACACTGAAAGAGAAAAAAAGACTTTTATCTCCTCTGCTTGGAGGGATCGGCTTCCATACTATTGGATAACTTGCTGTTGCAACTGAAAAACATTGGATCATTGTTTATCAAAGTCAATACTGGTTTTGGGCGGTTGTTAATTAGCCTTCTTACAGGTATTACATAATCGCCAAGCCACAATTATTTAAGATATAAGTGCAAGCCAACCACAGTTCATTCCGTGTTGGTGCATACCTGGTATTGTGGTATGACAGTTTCGGTAGATAGGTATTTAGGCTTGTATTGGGTATCAGGTTAAACGTGTCTTATAAACCTGATGGAGCTTGTTCTAATTGGGCTGCTGGTTTACTTTTCTTGTCTTAACCCTTTAACGTTCTGCTCAAAGCCTTAATAGAGAAAATTTTGAGTAGCTATATCTAAATGAAGAAGGTGTTGAACTTGACTTCACCTGATTGCGCCATCTCTACCATTCAGCATAGGTACAGTAAGTTATGTGGCTATGTTGGAGCCCACTGAGTCTTTCAGTAGATATGACTTCACTGTTCTCATCCATAGAGGAAGTGACAAGTAAATGGAATTTTTTGAAGGTAAGCTTATTTTATCAGCCTGTTGTAGTTTCAGACGTTTTTGATGAATATAATTATGTAACATTACACAACAACAGGCATTATACAACATGCGTTACCAAATGGTCTAATGGTCTAAGGTGTCTATGCTAAACTAATGTAATTAACATTGACTTCTTGCTTTGTTATTATTGCCCCAAACAAACAAAAATGCTTGGTTATGATGTTACGCAGTTAAAAATAGAAATGGGAACTTTGTCTGAAAATGACATGTTGTACTGCTGAGATTCGTTCTAGATACATAATGTACAGTACTCAAGTTTCTAAAGTAGTGTTTAGGTTCTACCTTAATGTAATCCTCGGCTGCCAGAAGGATTAAAGAGGCAGTGACGCAGTATTTATTCGGAATGCCTTTATCTTTAGTGGTTTGCATGCCCGCTGCAGCCTCTGCCTCCATGGCTTTAGTTACTGCTGTTCGGGTACTGATGGTTAGTTCGGTGCTTGTTTATCTGCAGCACCATGTAAATCCGCGAGGCTTGTGTGGCATCTCTCCAGCGTTTTGCTGAAGAGAGGGAAAACTCAATGCGGAGATCAGACGCTCATGAGCCTCATGGCTCTAAAGTGTTACGGCTGGCCCTCCACAGCACACTTCAAACACACGCGCGCACTCCAGGGCTCAGATCCAGCGCTGTGCCACACTCGCTCTGACTCTGCGCACATTCATAGAATGCTAAATCATCTCTCGCTCTCCCTCTCCCTCACTCGCGCACTCTTATTCATCTACACTCACACACAGCGCTGGAATGCCTCAAACAATCCCTGACACTGTGCAGCTCTAGGCAGCTCTAGTGTTGACTTAAAGCTGTCATTACGCATTAGTATAAATCTACCTTCTCAATTAAGTGGCAGCGATTAGTGAGCTTAACACATGCGTGTTATACATTTACCTGCAAGAAGAAACAGACCAATAAATATTCATTTACTGTTGTTATCATTATGGCAAATTTATAATAATATATTATATTAGACATTTTATACATCAGTTATTATCTTTATCAAGTCTTCCGTGTTTATATTTCTCCAGTAAAGCTTTTATTGGAAAGACTGTCCCTGGTACACAATGATTATGTAAGTAATCGTCAAAAAACTGTATATTAATTGCTAATTTAATTATGTATAGCCATAATATTTTTTTTTGTGAATTAATACGGGTATCAGTTACTGATAAACTTTTAGTATATAGTTAGTTTGTGTATATAGTGTATGTATATTTTCTGGCCTTTAAACAATTCAGATTATTTGATTTATATATATATATATATATATATATATATATATATAGAGAGAGAGAGAGAGAGAGAGAGAGAGAGAGAGAGATTATTGTGCGACATCACAGTCACATGTCCACCATCTCCCAGTCCCGCTCCGTCTCTCAGGTCTAGGTCCCCAGAATATTGATGTCACCTGCAGCTGATTAGCCTCGGGTACAAATACTCCTCTCTCCCACTGACCCGTTGCGAAGTATTGCCTCATCGTGCGTACTGAGCGGTTTCCTCTGTTGTTGTTGTTCTCCTCGCTTGCTTACCTAGTTTGACTCCCTATTGACTTTCTGGTTTACTCTTTGTCTTTCCCCTTTGGATACTGTTGCTGGTCTGATTGTTTTGCCTGGTTCTGACTTCTGCTCATCTCGTTACTCCGACTCTGTCCTTGCCCTCTTGGTTGTGTCCGTCTGTCTGTCCATCCTCACACACAACTATTATTAGAATAATCATAAAAATAATTGCTTGATTGGTAGATTAGAATATAATTGATAGTTACAGCTGCTGCTGTGTGTGTGGAGAGCTGCAACTCTTTAACATTCTCATCATTAAGGCCATAGTGAATGAGTCCTTTATTATTGTGTGACCACCGATTATTTCATTAACTGTCATTAACCGGTATTTTGCAATGACCAATATAACTAAAAGTAATAGTCCTAATTATTGGTTACCAACATTCTTACTTAATTAATATTAGCATTGATATCAGGCAAATAGTTGATAACGGCAGGCCCTAATAATTTAGTCCATTTCACGATGTGGCCGTTTTGATGACTCGATTACTCGATTAATCATTAATATAATCAGCGATACGTGCAATTACTATTATAATCATTAAATAAAGCATGAATTATTAGTTATTACATGTTCCTGTTTTTAACCCTAGTGGGTAACTTCATGTTTCATTATTTGGCCTTTTTTGATCATTTAAGTAATCAGCAAATCAACTGGTAGATTTTGCAGTCATTATTATGTACATATTAATACGATCACTGATATTGACAGCCTGGTTCTAATAATCAGTCACAGTATCAGCGTTTTTAACTCCTTAAGATCATATGACCATGGATGACATCCGGCCCTTCTCCACACACAGGCTCGGACAGTGCTGGAATGCCTGAGCCTGTGGCGTTGTGTAACTCTAATATTGAATATGTCCAGATGATGAGACAGATTAGCTTTGCTGCTGCTGCCGCCGGTGGCTGCTGGGTGCTGTCTGTAGCACAGGTGTCCTTTAATCCTGTGATTAAGAGGTGGGACGTGAACATCCTGGACTGCCACCATCTGCGGGCTGAGTCACAGCTTCTGAAATACCAGCACAAACACACACACGCTGCTTTCACCAAGACTGTTACAATCCCTGTTCCTCAAACGGACAGCAGCCAGGCAGTCAGTGGTAGCAGGTGACTCAAGCATGGTTTCTTGTTCATTTCACTTGGTTTAGACTTAACGGAAGACTCCAGCAGGGGTTAAGAAATAACATTAACACTTAATTAGCTTACAGTGGTAATATTGCAGTAGGTCTTAAAGGAGCAGTGTGTAAGATTTTGGTGGATCAGTTAGCAGAAATGGAGTATAATAACCCAAACTATGTGTGTTTATTGGTGTGTAATTGCCTGTAACTACAAATCCCTCTGTTCTTGTTAGCTTAGCATGAGCTCTGCATATCTGCATAGGAGCGGGTGTTGCAGTAGTCTTAGGAATAAGCTTGCTTCAGCTTCAAGACCACCTTCAGGTGAGGCATCAGGGGAGGATTTCTGCTCCACAAGTGCCAGCACAACTTTAAAACACCACCACCACCATGTTAGTATCCACCACCCACATATTCCCGGCTCTGTGGTGGTCCTGTGGGGGGTCATGACCATTGAAGAACAGGGTAATAGAGGGACAACAGAGGAAGACATGGACTACAGCCTGTAATTGTAGGACTACAGAATGCACCTATATGAAAAGTAGAGCTGGTAAAATGGACAGTGATTGTCGATACAAGAAGTGGCCGGTTAGATTTTCGGGCAGCCTTTATCGGCTGAAGATTCATAACCGGATAATGAACCCCGCCTGCATTGTGAGAGGCTAATTTAATGTTGAACCACAGTGAATGTAATTAATGGGGAAGTGCTGCCTGGGTGAAGAGGTCTGTGCTTAACAGGCAGTTAAGTGGCATCTATTAACCTTAGCTCCTCTTTCGGCAATTAGTTGAACCGGCAGGTGTTGAAACTTCATTTTCATACTGAGGCGTCAGTTTCCATTCTGGGTGTGATTAAGATGAGGCGTGAATCCTGCTCAGTGAGAGGCATGGGGAGGAACGGGATGGTGGTGGTGGCGGGAGCGATGATGGCATACTGCTCTCTCTCTCTCTCTCTCTCCTCCCTTCCTTCTTCCCTCCCTCGCTGCCTCTCTATTGGTCCGACGTTCCTCCTCAATGAGGCAGAAGTTGCTAAGTGAAATTTGGAGCCACAGAGATCACGACGCATCGCTAATTTCTGGACTGCCTTGAAAAACCGGGCCGGCCTTTTCCGGCTCATAAAAACAGAGCAGCCGAGTATTGCTCACCAGAGCCGGACGTAGTTTGTGAGACCACTTGTGGACTTCCTCACTGTTGTGGACTGAAGTAAACTCTGTCGGAACTGAATAGGAAGCATTCTACAGCCCTGTAGGAGAAGCAGTGACCTCTAGGGTGGCGGTGGTGGTGGGTGAGTTGGCAACGAGGGAGCCTCTCTCCTGATGGCAGCATGCCGGCTGTGCTGAGGGCTTCCAGGCAGGCTCAGAGCTGCACCATGGACAGGACCTCCACTCCTTCAGACTCCCACTGGGATACCCAGGTACCGAGGAGCTAAATGAACTGTGTGAAGTGTTACCTCTGACCAGGTGCTCCACTTCAATGACCTTTTAGAGTAAGCGCTGGTTTGGGGTCAGGCTGTGCATGAGCAATGAGGTTATGAATTGAACTTGACATCATGCATTTAATAGACTCAGTAGATTCAGTCTAGGGTTAGGGTTAGGGTTTGCACCCAGAACATAAATCTAATTGTTGATGATGGCCTGAGATTCACCAGACATTGGCTGGAGGTTAGGGAACCAGCCTTGCAGTCGAAGCGTTGCCGGTTTGATTCCCTGAATCAGAATCAAGATCATTGGCCAAGTATGTTGACACACACAAGGAATTGGCTTTCGGCCGCCCGTGTCTCTCTAGTACTGTACCAATATACACATAACTGACAGTCCAAGATATACACATGACTCCACATATACACCATAAATACAGACACCATACAGTATACAATCTACAATAGCAATAAACAAACTACTGTATATATGGAACAATAATATACAGTTTACACATTATTTACAAGCAGTATAAGGCAGTGGTGTCGAGGTAGAACCAGTAGTGTTGAGGTAGTCCAACGGTATTAGTATACAAGTATGAGGAAGAAACTGTAGGGCATAATCTGGCATGTGAGTTAAACCGGTGAACACCATGGAGAAACAGGAGTAACTATGGTCCAGCAGATGGTATCACTGGTCAGTGAATCAACAGCACTCGATTAAAGTGCACTTGAGCAAGGCACTTAACCCCCAACTGCTCCCCAGGCACTGTGGCTAGGGTTGCCCACCCTGGGCAAGTGTGCTCACTGCCCCCTAGACTGTGTGTGTTCACTCGTGTGTGTAAATGGGTTACATTTACATTTATGGCATTTAGCTGACGCTCTTATCCAGAGCGACTTACAAGGGTATTCATATTACAGGTAGGTCAATGTGGTGTTAGGAGTCTTGCCCAAGGACTCTTATTGGTGTAGCTCAGCATAGTCACCTAGACCGGGAATCGAACCCTAGTCTCCCACATGTGGTGCTGGTGGTTCCCTGGAGGGTAGTGGTGTTATCCGCTACACCAACCACAGTGCCTCTGTGTGTAAGCCTCTGTGTGTAAGCGCAGTTGGCAAAAGGTTCTAATTCTTAATTCTAGTTATATACGTATACATATAATCCCATGAACACCACGCCGCACAAACTGCCCATTTAAATTCATTGCATTTATGAAATCATACATCTGCCTATGCAGCCTACAACAGTTTAGCCCCACCCATCCGCTTGTTGTGTTCCAGAGCTGACTGCTTTTTAGTAGAAGCAAAATACAGCGCAGAGAATTACATCTTCCAGGCGCAGTAACAAAACCCACCTGTTTAATTATTAAGGGGTAAGTAGGGGCTCGAAGATGGTCGGGTAAAGATGAATTAATGCTGGTGTTGGTGCATAAACCCTAACCAACATCGTAAGTGGACATCAAGCTAAATAATAAAATGTGGTAGGCAGTTGAGGGATATAAAGATCTGTTGAGAATTTATGAAGGGCTGTTTAAATAAAGAGTGACTGATTACATAGGGCAGCACAGAGGTGCAGCAGGTAGCAGGAAGAAGGGCCTGGGTTTGATTCCCAGCTGAGGCTTCCAGGGTCCCGTCTGTGTGAAGTGTGCTTGTTCTCCCCCTGTCTGTTTGGATTTCCTACCAAAGACATACAGTCAGGCTGACCGGAGATACTAAATTGCCCCCCTAGGTGAGTGTGTCTGTCTGCTCTGCAGTGGTTTGACGGCATGTCCCGGATGTGTCCTACGTGGAGTAGGCTCCAGCACCCACACGCCCCAGAAGAAAGAGGCGGGTTATAAGACGAGTGCTTGTGTATGTTGTGTATGTTTAGCTTTTTGGCAAATCAATACTTTAACGCCCCAATACTGGCAGTACAGTTGGTCGTTTTGAAGAGCTCGGTGAAAGTCAGTTGTGAAGGTTGTGCGCCGGTACATCCACCCCACATAACTGTAGATGCTGTTAGTGTGAAGTGGACTCAAAGAGCAACAACAGCTCACCCATGATGCGTAGACCACACTAACCTATAGCTTAGGGCATAGCGCCTTTCTTCTGTTGCACCATTCACTACAGAGTTCCACACTGCCTCAGAGATCAACATTGGCATAGTAGCAGTGTATCAGGAGCTTCATGATTAGGGTTTCCATGACTGAGCAGCTGCACACAGGCCTAAGATCACTATGCACAAAGCCAAGTGTCAGCTGGGGTGGTGTAAGTCTTGCCACCATGCCATATCTACTCTGTAGTAGTGGAAATGTGTTCTCTGGTGTGATGAACGATGCCTCAATATCTGGCAGTCTGATGGGTGAATGGGTTTGGCAGATACCGGAATCCGTAGTGCCAATGCAGTAGGGATGTTTGGGGGCTTCCAGGCTGAGTTCCAGTGAAGGGTGATGTTAAAGCTACCTTTGGACTAACGTATGCTTCCAACTTTGTGGAACAGTTCCACCATGACTGTGCACAGCCGAGCTCCATAAAGACATGGTTTGATGAGTTTGGTGAAAGGTGAGAGGGACTACAGTGTCCTGCAACGATCCCTGACCTCAGCATCACTGAACATCTTTGGTATGAATAGGAATGCTGATTATGAGCTGGCCTGACTTCACAAATGCGTGCTGTATGTAGTGGTGGAACTGGGTTTTAGTTTGAGTCCGTGGCTTGAGTTCAGAGACGCCATTTGTCATTTTTCCTCACCAGATGTGGAGGTGTAGCTCCACCCATGCCGAGTACCTGTGGGTTAACACTTACAGACAGTTGGGTATCAGTATCAGTTACGATGCCCATCCCTGGTTTGAAGGAAGCTGGCGGATCTTGTGTGAAGTTTCGGCTCTTTGTAAGCGTAGGCCGGTGCTGTGAGACCTATTTTTACTCGCTGGTGGCTGCCATAGACCTGTAGATGTTCTTGCCTGATGTTTTTGGAGTCTCGCTGCATGCTCCTGTGGTTTCGGGATTGTTTTTGTTCGTCTCTGAGCGTGTGGAGCAAGAACGATGACTAGTGCGAGAGAGCAGGGTGCGCTGGAAAACTTCCAGCTTTCTGATGAAAGGCACTTTGTCAACACGCCAACGTGCAATGACATCATCGCATACTGTGAGGAAGATGGGAGAGAGAAAGAGAGAGAGAGACTAAACTAGAACCCGAGCACCAGCTCTTTAGTCACTCTCCTCCACGCCCACTGATGCTATGATGGAGCAGGAGGATTGGGGGCGGTGTCATGGCAACCGTGTAGGATGCTGTCCGTCACATGGGCTTTGTGGAGAGTCTCTCTATCTCTTTCTTATTTGCTTTCTTTTTTGCTCCCTCAGCAGCCAGCAGGAGCTCCAGCGGGGCTGGCCTGGGGTCTGACCCCTCGCTGACCCATGGAGCTGAGCCTGGCGTCCCCCAGGAGCCCAGAGAGCGAGTGGAATAGCGCGGGACAGTGCTGTGATGTGCGTGCTGTGGGTGAGACGGAGCGTGTTAGGGGTTTATTGCACTCCTCACTCTTCATGCATGTGGATGTTAGGAGAAGGAAGCTGTTGCACCTCTGTACGTGCCTCGCTGGCCTCGCGTGGAGGAACGGGACGCGCTTTTGCCGGTTTTGGATTCGTGTAGCACCTCGGGCTGATGCGTCAGGTTTAGAGGCAGTAGCTCAGGCGCATGGATGCGGGATCGAAGTGATCGTATCTCATTAAGCAGCCCAGGCAGCTTTTTGGCGCAGACTGGTCTTCCGTCCTGCATGGCTTAGTGCTGAGTTAGCTATGTTGGGGTTTGGAGGTGAAGCTGTGAGCTTGCCTCTGTGAGCTTGCCTCTGTGAGCTTGCCTCTGTGAGCTTGCCTCTGTGAGCTTGCCCTGTATTGGGAGGTGAGCTGCACCGCAGACCTGGAGGACTCCGTCAGTGCTAATTGTGGCGGTTCTGAGGGGCTGGCTGAGAGGGAGTTGTCAGAGTGGAGTAAACGCTGATGGTGTAATGATATTTTATTCATGAGGAAATTAGAGTCAGTTCAGTGCAGGAGTCCATACTTTCACTCGCTCTCTCTCACACACACTTCTTTTTCGTTCTCTCTCCTCTCTGTCTCTCTTTCTCTCCTAACTCTTTCCCTGTTTTTTAGTGCTTTGTCTCTTTCTGTCTCTTTCTCTCTCCTTTTCTGTAACTCATTACTCAGTTGTGTCTTTCTTTGTTGTCTTTTTTCTGCTTCTCTCTCTCTCTCTCTTTCTGTGTTTGTTTTACTACCTCGTTTTACTCTTTTACTTTCTAATTGTCAATTTACTGTCAATATCTAACACATATTTTCTCTCTCTCTCTCTCTCTTTCTCTCTCTCTCTCTTTCTCTCTCTCTCTCTCTCTCTCTCTTTCTCTCTTTCTCTCGCTCTCTCTCTCTCTCTCTCTCTCTCTCTCTCTTTCTCTCGCTCTCTCGCTCTCTCTCTCTCTCTCTTTCTTTCTCTCGCGCTCTCTCTCTCTCTCTCTCTTTCTCTCGCTCTCTCTCTTTCTCTCGCTCTCGCTCTCGCTCTCGCTCTTTCTCTTTCTCTCTCTCTCTCTCTCTCTCTCTCTCTCTCTCTCTCTCTCTCTCTCTCTCTCTCTCTCTTTCTTTCTGGTTTTGTTTCACTATCTTGTTTTTACTCTTTTACTTTCTAATTGTCAATTTACTGTCAATATCTAACACATTTTCTCTCTCTCTCTCTCTCTCCCCCTCTCTCTCTCTCTCAGGATGAAGTTCCAGTCAAGGAGATCAGCATCACTCACCATGTCAAAGAAGGCTCGGAGAAGGCCGACCCTCGGCAGTTTGAGCTGCGGAAGGTTCTGGGTCAGGGCTCCTTCGGAAAGGTACTTACACGTTCTGTATGTTTGTTTCACCAAATAAACACCCGTCGCTCTTCGTGTTTAATGATGAATGAATTAATAACTCTAGGGATAGTACAGGGTCCAGTACAGTCTCTTCACACTGATAAACATTACAGGGCTCATATGCGAGGAGACCATAAGATCGTACAGCCCATATTTGGAAGCTTAGCTGCAAAATAGCTTCATTAGAATTTTTCAATAAACAGCTCATCTGCATATCCGGCTCTTCCACCTACAGCAGCTTAGCTCCGCCCATTCACTCTGAAATTCTGTTTTTTGATTGAACCACAAAACACTGCAGCCAACCAGAACAGAGCAACTTTACAAGTTGCATGTTTTAAATGCGCATTAACAAAACCAGTCTGACTCATGGAGGGCATCACTGCTGGCTGAATGTCCGCTATCGTGGCTGTTGGGTCAGTCATGGGCCCGTCGCTGCAGCCGATATGCTGTTCTGTTCGCCGTCACTCCCGCCCTGCTAAAACAGACCGTCAGCACTGAGGTACACATAAAGAGATGGGCTATGTCCTGCTTTGTTCTTGGGCACAGTCAATTATATTCCTAAAGATAACCTCTCAAATTACACATTCAGGCCTTTTAAGCCGTGGTTGCCAAAGCTACTGTCTCCTCTGCTGTTAAACAGCGGAGTGATGAGTAATTGTGTTTTGAGTGGAGTGTGCCATGACAAAAAATACTCTTTAAAAAGATCTGGTTTTAAAAGGATGTTGCATAAGGCCTTCACCCTGTTATAAAACCAAAATACAACATCACAATATTTACACTACACAACGGCATGATACTTATAGCTTTGTGAACATGTTGGAACGGGTACATTCACCAACCACCACACAGTACAGCCGCTTTCAACAAAGCCTATGAAGCACAGTGTGTTATACATTTACATTTACATTTAAGGCATTTAGCAGACGCTCTTATCCAGAGCGACTTACAACCGTGCTTAGTGTCCCATTGGATAATATTCCAGCTAGTAGGAAGTTTAGAGCCTAGAACTCACCACGAGCTCAGACACTGCCCGAACAGGGGGCCAGTGCTGGTACCTATAGATTAATACACAGACATAGAACAAGTAAAGCATTACCTGTTCAACACAGCGTTGGCCAAATAACATGTTAGAGGGGATGGAAATACAAAATTAATTATTAACTATTAAAATTAAATTCCTAATATAGTTAGCTTTTGCTGCTATACAGTTGGTATCCAGGTCTGTGTATGTTTTGGTCATTCGATTTTCATTCTAAAGACCACATTGAAGAACAGGAACATGGGTCAGTTAGCGGTTTGGGTTCTGTTAATCCTGAGACACTGGAGAAAAAGCCGTCCGCCTCCTTATGAAGAGTGGACTTCAACAATGGCACAGCTGGCTGCTTTTGAGAGAGTAACATACTCTCTACTTAACAAACTTGATCATTATAAGCTTATATGGAGTCCCTTCACCAACTGGATATCAGCTACTTAAAGATTTAGAATTTAGTACTACAGACACATGGTAACCTGAACCTGGGTACAAATGACAGTGTGGTTTTTCCCCCTTTTTTTTTTTTATTTTATTTTTTTTTCTCGTTCTGCTTTGTTTTGTTTCTTCTTTTTCCCTTTCTTTTTTTTTTTTTCTTTTCCCCCTTCATTTTTGTAAAACTATATATTTGTCAATGACTGTGTTATTTCTACCGTGTAATGGTATGTTTAACTTTTCAAAGAAAATGAAAATAAAATATTGATTATAAAAATATTGTTGTTCGAAAAATCAAGATAGTCATTAAATCGTTTAACAAAACATATAATAAACAGTCATATATTTTGCTGACCCAAATTTAAACATCTCTGTCACTCTCTATAATTGTCTGGTCTCAGAAGTTCAGAATACAGGCCTGCTGCTCTGACAGGCTATATTAGGGGCTGTGTAGGTGTTTGCATGTTTTTGCATGCAGAGCTTTGCTCTGTCTGTAGAACAATGAAACGATATGGAGAAGATATCATACTGGACTGTCACCGTGTAACAAGGGGCTTCATGCGGGTGTTGTGCCAAATTCCATCACGTAGGCATATGGACGCTAGATTACACTCATGATTTCTGTTGTCTCTGCTCCGTAGAAAGCTCTGTCTTAGCAAGTAAAATGTTTTTATGTCGAGTTTAAATATCTTATTTCACCATCTGTTAATCATGAGGTCTCACTTCACTCTTTATATATTAGTATTTATTACACCTCTAGTCCTCCGAGCTGAACACTACAGGATGCTTAACAATGCAAACTGCATGCATAACATCTAGAACACCTCATCACCATGTTGCCCACCCTTCCCCTCAGCCTCTGTGTGTGTGTCTCACTGCTGCAGGTGTTTCTGGTGAAGAAGATAACAGGGCCGGATGCAGGGCAGCTCTATGCAATGAAGGTGCTGAAAAAAGCCACACTGAAAGGTAGGAGAACTCCTCACAGAGCAGGAGAGAGAGAGAGAACTTGTGCGAATGAAGGAGGAACTGAGTGAGAAAGAGGAAGCCAGAGTGTTTGTGCAAACTTCTGGTTGCCATGGTTTCAACTGCTGCCCTGTGGTTGAGTTTTTACCGTTAACAGGATGTTTTGAGCGTGAGTGAGTCATGAGCTCACCTGCGGAATTAACTTCAGCATCAACATGTAATCACAGCAGTTTACTGAGAATCCCTTTCACTTTGTGAAGCTCTGTCAGACTGAGCTAATTCCAAAGTGGTCACTCTGTTACACGGCTGCTGTTTATATAGGATCAGCTGCTGCACTGAGTCAGCAAAGGTTCCGCTAAAGCTCCACCTGGTGTCTACAGTCAATGCAAAAGTTTGCTGATGGGTTGGTGTTACCGCTTGTGCTGATTGGTTTGGTATTACCGCTAATGCTGATTGGCTGGCAATATCATTATCATTCTTGTTTGGTAGGCATTAGTACTAGTGTTGATTAGTGGGTGTTACTGCTAGTGCTGACTGGTTCCCATTACTTCTAGTGCTGCTTGGTTGGCATTACTTCTAGTGCTGCTTGGTTGGCATTACTGCTAGTGCTGGTTGCTTGGCATTGCTGCTAGTGCTGATTGATGGGTGTTACTGCTAGTGCTGGTTGGTTGGCATTACTGCTAGTGCTGATTGATGGGTGTTACTGCTAGTGCTGGTTGGTTGGCATTACTGCTAGTGCTGATTGATGGGTGTTACTGCTAGTGCTGGTTGGTTGGCATTACTGCTAGTGCTGATTGATGGGTGTTACTGCTAGTGCTGATTAATGGGTATTACTGCTAATGCTGGTTGGTTGGCATTACTGCTAGTGCTGATTGATGGGTGTTACTGCTAGTGCTGGTTGGTTGGCATTACTGCTAGTGCTGATTGGTTGCCATTACTGCTAGTGCTGGTTAGTGGGTATTACTGCTAATGCTGGTTGGTTGGCATTACTGCTAGTGCTGATTAGTGGGTATTACTGCTAATGCTGGTTGGTTGGCATTACTGCTAGTGCTGATTGGTTCCCATTACTGCTAGTGCTGGTTAGTGGGTGTTACTGCTAATGCTGGTTGGTTGGCATTACTGCTAGTGCTGATTGGTTGGTATTACTACTAGTGCACATTGACTGGCATTACTGTGCTGATTGGTTGCTATTTCCGCGAGTGCTGGCAGGTTAACATTACTACCAGTGCACAGTATTTCTAGTGTGTCTGTTCCCACTTGTCAGATGTAGGAAAAAATATACCTATTTTTGGCCTGTGTCCTGCTGACCCGTCCAGTGACCCAGCTCTTTAATTACAGGCTAATCAGATAATTATTCCTCTACCTTACAGAAAACTGAACACTTCCTTCCTTCCCTTGTCTTGTTATTTGGTGTTGATCTGAGGAGGATGGTTCTCCTATTGAGCCTTGGTTCCTGTCGAGGTTTCTTCCTTTTGAACTGAGGGAGTTTCTCCTTGCCTCTGTCGTCCTTGGCTTGTAAAGCTGCTTCGTGACGACATCTGTTGTAAAAAGCCCATGTAAATAAATGTTGACTTGACTTGATATACTGGCTTAATGTGCATTATATCATTTCTTTGTAAAATATTGTCATATCAGATTTTAGCCATATGACCCAGCTCTAACAGAAGTCATTATGGTAGTGTAGTTCTCATTCTCTGGTATCAACAGCTATAAATCATTTTTGGTCTTGTTAGGCGTGTACTTTAAAAGTAGTTTGAAGCATAAAAATGAGAAACAAGTTGTTTCTTGGTACAAAGAGTCTCACAGTTTGTTCTGGATTCGGGATGGTGTACTTGTGTATAGCTATTTGATCTGATCTATGTTCTTCTCCTATAAAGAATGAATGGTGTGGTAAGTTCACGCCCAGTTACTAGACTTCTGCTCGACAGACATACAGATACTAGCAAAAATTGAATAATGTTTCACCCCACTCAGGTGTGTTTGTCTTTTCCTTTTTTTACCCATCACTTATTCCTTCCATAGACTCCCATTCATTCTCACCATCACTCTCATCCTGTTTCCTGTAACCTATAGCCAAAAAGTGGAAGGTAAATCAGGGCAGACCCCCAAACACTAATCCATTTTACTGACCCACACTCCTTTGTGCATTGTTCATTTATCCCTCGTTCCTCCATCGACACCCATTTTACCTTAGCAACCGGCCAGCAACAAGCATCAGCAGTGCAATCACTCTGCATTTCTTAATTCATATTTCAAGATAACTGTAAACCTGCATAGCGCACCAGCAGTTACATGAAAAGGTTTGAAGACAGAGAACACACATTTCTGCAATCCTAGTGCACAGTTGGAGATTCGATATCATCCAAGGCTTGAGAAACTGTCCAGAGTGAAATGTGCAGAGCAGGCTAACAACAAGTTGTCCAGGATCTTGTTAGAGATGTGGGAGCTGAAGTATTCTCCAGCTTGTTTTGCCTTCTACCTTAAAGGTGCTACAGTTACATTCTGGCTCCTGTACAAGTGATGGCTTTTAAGGTGGAATGGAACATTAGATTAAGAAGCCGGGGAATAGGAAGCCAACTTAGCCTGTTAAAAGAACATTACTCATCCTGGCCCACAGATAAGTTCATTGGAAAAGGTATGAAAAGTGCCGACATCCCTTGCGCAGCCTGGAATGCTGGATTTCCACACAGTCTGGTGTTTTTATTACAGTGTTGGCAATGTTTTCCGCTGGGCTAGTATGTGAGCTGATGTTCAGTTGTAAACAGGTCAGTACTGAACTGCTCTTACTGAACTATGCCAATGTTAACACGGTTTCCATTCTAGGACACCTTTAAATTTAGCAGATACACCGTAAGTGTGCATTAAACCGTGTTCTCATTAACCCATAAGAGCCCACAACCCTATCCCCTTAAAAGGACAGTGGTGAGAGATCTGTTATTATTAAATCAACCTTATCAAAGAGGTCATATTATTTTAGGGTCAGAATACTTGGCAACATCTCTCAACATGTCATAACATTATTTAATCATTCCGTATTTCATTATTTTGTTCTAGATACGGGGTCAGAATGGGTTCTATGTAATATAGAACATGTTCTCAAAGCATTAGCACTGTTAACTGTGTTTATAACAGGCCTCATAGATAAAAACACAGGCTTTTTAAAAGAGCTGGTTCGGTTTCATGCAGTATCCAATCACATATTCTGTAAACGAGGTCACAAACACACAAACTGTCATGTGACTGCATCCAGGATGTTCAGTATAGGTCACTTAGGGAGTTTACATGATTTCAAGTGAATGATAAAGCTGTATAAGGGACTCTCCAGGCTGTTTAAGGGCTTGTGACACATGTGCCACCATGGGTTCTTATGGTTAAAAGGATATGTTTACTTAAGAAATCTGCCAAAAGCGTCATTTGTGTCCAAACCTTTGTGTGCAGCTGTACAGGTGTGAGGGTTGGACACAAGGTAAATGGGCAATACAACAATATCACAGTGTACTTCACTAAGCATGTTTAGACATGACCAGTACGTGACCAGTACGTAACCAACTACACGCCTCATGTCTCGCTGAGTGAAGACCGTAAGCACTGTTGTGTTTGTGTCGATAGTCAGTTTGAAATGTGGTGCTGCTGGTTCTTTTATTTGAGCTGTTGTAACTTGTCAACCCTCAGAATACTAAACGTGCTGATGCATACTGTGTATTGTGGGAATCAGTTGAAGTATGATGTTACAGCAAGTATGATGTTGCTGTAACAGGCACCCCTGAAGGGAGGTGTGCATAACAGCCTGAGAAGTGTTCATGCATGCATATCATCTTCATCCACATACATAACCCAACACTCCCTGTGGTCTTAGAGAGAGACCACGGCTCTCTGATTCTCTCTCACCGCTCTGCATGTTCTTTTCTCTCTTTTATTTAATTAGTCATCCAGTGCCATCTGTGTCACCCTGGCTTGCCAGAACATGAGGGCTCTAGAAGAGTACGGGAGGGGCAGTGTTGTTATTAAAGAGCGATTTAGTAGAAAATAAGCACTGTGTGTGTGTGTGTGTGTGTGTGTGTGTGTGTGTGTGTGTGTGTGTGTGTGTGTGTGTGTGTGTGTAACTGTCAATATCATTATTATTATTATTAGTAAAATCAGTAGTAGTAATAGTGGTGGTAGTAGTAATGGTAGTGGTGGTAGAAGTGGTAGTATTAATGGTAGTAGTATTAATAGGGGTGGTAGTAGTAATGGTAGTGGTGGTAGAAGTGGTAGTATTAATGGTAGTAGTATTAGTAGGGGTGGTAGTAGTAATGGTGGTGGTAGAAGTGGTAGTATTAATGGTAGTAGTATTAATAGGGGTGGTAGTAGTAATGGTAGTGGTGGTAGAAGTGGTAGTATTAATGGTAGTAGTATTAGTAGGGGTGGTAGTAGTAATGGTGGTGGTAGAAGTGGTAGTATTAGTAGGGGTGGTAGTAGTGGTGGTAGAAGTGGTAGTATTAATGGTAGTAGTATTAGTAGGGATGGTAGTAGTAATGGTAGTGGTGGTAGAAGTAGTAGTATTAATGGTAGTAGTATTAATAGGGGTGGTAGTAGTAATGGTAGTGGTGGTAGAAGTGGTAGTATTAATGGTAGTAGTATTAGTAGGGGTGGTAGTAGTAATGGTGGTGGTAGAAGTGGTAGTATTAATGATAGTAGTATTAGTAGGGGTTGTAGTAGTAATGGTAGTGGTGGTAGAAGTGGTAGTATTAATGGTAGTAGTATTAATAGGGGTGGTAGTAGTAATGGTAGTGGTGGTAGAAGTGGTAGTATTAATGGTAGTAGTATTAATAGGGGTGGTAGTAGGAATGGTAGTGGTGGTAGAAGTGGTAGTATTAATGGTAGTAGTATTAATAGGGGTGGTAGTAGGAATGGTAGTGGTGGTAGAAGTGGTAGTATTAATGGTAGTAGTATTAATAGGGGTGGTAGTAGGAATGGTAGTGGTGGTTGAAGTGGTAGTATTAATGGTAGTAGTATTAGGGGTGGTAGTAGTAATGGTAGGGGTGGTAGTAGTAATGGTAGTGGTGGTAGTAGTAATAGTAGTGGTAGTATTAATGGAAGTAGTATTAGTAAGGGTTGGTAGTAGTAATGGTAGGGGTGGTAGAGGCGGTAGTATTAATGGTAGTAGTATTAGTAGGGGTGGTAGTAGTAAAGGTAGGGGTGGTAGAGGTGGTAGTATTAATGGTAGTATTATTAGTAGGGGTGGTAGAGGCGGTAGTATTAATGGTAGTAGTATTAGTAAGGGTTGGTAGTAGTAATGGTAGGGGTGGTAGAGGCGGTAGTATTAATGGTAGTAGTATTAGTAGGGGTGGTAGTAGTAATGGTAGGGGTGGTAGAGGTGGTAGTATTAATGGTAGTATTATTAGTAGGGGTGGTAGAGGCGGTAGTGTTAGTGGTAGTATATAATGTATATGTAAAAATGTGGTCTGATGTTTTTAGTGCGTGATCGGGTCAGGACCAAGATGGAGAGGGACATCCTGGTGGAGGTGAATCATCCCTTTATCGTTAAGCTGCACTATGGTGAGTTTCATACAGGGCTTCAGCCAATCCAAATGATTAATGTCTCTCATTATATTGTCTGAAAAGTCTTGAAGCAATTACATCTCTATCTTTCTGAATCTCTCATTCTCTGTCCCATTCTGTCTCTCTCTCTCTCTCTCTCTCTCTCTCTCCCTAAATCTATTACCAGCATTCCAGACAGAGGGAAAGCTGTATCTGATTCTGGACTTTCTCAGAGGTGGAGATCTTTTCACCCGTCTGTCTAAAGAGGTAAAGATAGAATAATAGACCACATTTGTACTGTGTGTGTGCGCGTGTGTGCGTGTGTGTGCGCGTGTGTCATACTGAAGCTTGTGTGCTGTTTGTACAGGTGATGTTCACAGAGGAAGATGTGAAGTTTTATCTGGCTGAGCTGGCTTTGGCACTGGACCACCTGCATGGACTAGGAATCATCTACAGAGACCTCAAACCAGAGAAGTACGTCAAAACGGCTTACTCATATTATACACCACTGTTAGAGGATTTCAGGCCAGCGGGATCGCATAAATATTACAGTCATTGTCAAAAGAACAGCTGCGCCCGAAAACAATCAACCGGCAGGAATGAAACTTGGTGGGTAGGTTTGACATTGTGAGACATTCAGGTTTGTGACGTAAGCAAGGACTGGCCCTATCACTGTACCTTACTAACCCAACAGCCACGACTGTAGACAGTCAGTCAGAAGTTATCCCCTGCATGAGTCATCCTACAATGATGAAACAAACTCTGCAGTGGTGTTATGACAGGCTGTCTTAGAGTCACTCAGAATTGCAGCAAGTCACCTTTAGAATTAAGTATTGTCCATAGCAGTCTAAATTTATTATCATTATTGTTCCTGGGTGCAGCTGTTCTTTTGATGACGAGTGTGAGAAAATGAATAATGCATGACTGTGGATTTAAAGGGGAAGTCAGTTATATAAAAACACTGAACTGCGGAGAAACTGTCCAGTTTTACCTGTTGTCCTTTACATTGTGCGTAAAGTTCATGATGAATGGACTAAAAGAAATGAACCAAAAATCAAGACGTCTGGTTCCATTGACTTACATTAAAAGTAAAGTATGTTTTTTTGGAGATATAATAGTAATAATTAAATATTGAAAAATCTCGGGGTAGGGGTAGGGTTTCCAGATTATTCCTGGACGTCCTAAAATGAACACACGGGGGGTTCAGTTTCAGTGAGAAACCTGGTTCTGGACGTTCAGTACGG
Source organism: Prochilodus magdalenae (assembly GCA_024036415.1). Classification (NCBI taxonomy): domain Eukaryota; kingdom Metazoa; phylum Chordata; class Actinopteri; order Characiformes; family Prochilodontidae; genus Prochilodus; species Prochilodus magdalenae. Next base: position 111,667 of record JAMWET010001721.1, on the reverse strand, counting down.
TTACATAAATCACTGCTCATGATAATCGTAGTATTAGTGTGTTTGTCTGAGCAAATAAACAGCTACTGTTCTGCCTCGGTGCCTTAGGTACACAGCTGTGATTCCGGCCCAAACCTATACAGCAAAACTATAGTCAAACAATAATCCCATCACCACCACTGTGAACGTTCTCCACTTGTGAGTGTAGCATTTCACATCATCATACCAGTCCAAATGACTTTCTAACATGTTAATGACTTAATTATGCAAAGCTTTTCATAGATTGGTGGAATTCCTTTCAGCCTTAAATATGTGACAGTGTAGTTCAGTCACAGCGGCTGTGTGCTGTACTGTTCTTTAATCTGCTCCCTCTCTCTCGCCGCCTCTCACCACACATCCCCCCACAACAGCCAAGGTCAGGTCTAAATCATTTTGATGTGTGTAGAGACGAGGGCGAAGGTGAATGAGGAGTGCTATAAAGCCGTTCTGAGAAGTTATGACTCCCTAGATATGAGCGGCTAAAACAAGAATGTAGCAAGATCGTTTAATTTGTGTGTGTGTGCGTGAGTGTGTGTTTGTGTGTATGGATGTGCGTGTGTGCGTGTGCGCGAGTGTGTGTGGATGTGTGTGCGCGAGTGTGTGTGTGTGCGCGTCGATGTTTTCTGATGCTGTGAAATTTCTGTCATTTCAGCATCCTGCTGGACGAGGACGGCCACATTAAGCTGACGGGTTCGTATACCAGATTGCTGCACTTCACTTTCTGCCTTGGCTGCCGCACTGGGTGCCTGTATCTCTGGCACCAGTGTCCATGTATACAATCATCTATGCGCATATTAATGCTGGGTCTTTTGATGATAGCAGTTGTAAAATGCTACATGCTGGGATTTAAATAGAGCTAGATATCATGGTATGAATGTGAAATTAGACGTGGCATAAATTTGCACTGAGCTTCCAAGTGGTGCAACAGTATAAGTGCTGACCATAGTGATGCCACAGTTGTCCCAACATTGATGCACCAATCAGCGCCTTGGTTTTACATGCAAAAGGCATTTTATGTTTTTATGCATTTCAAGTTTGAACATAACATGAGGAACTACAGTGAATTTGCTAGCTGTGTAGCCTTTAGCTTACAAACTAGCAAGCTAGCGGAGTAAAATAGTGAACTAGAGTACCTGAAATCCATCCTAAATATTGTAAAAATATATATTCATTGTTCTATCTTTAAAAACAGGTATTAACAGGCGTCAGATTCACAACGGTATCCATTCGGCCCCTCGCCCCATCTTACACACTTCATTTGAGCTGATAAAATCATGGACTAGCCATTGCGATGAGGTCAGGGATTTCCCCAAAGAGAAATAATGGGGGCAGGTGAAAAACAAGAGAACATATTTGGCCTCACTCTGTGGGATAGTCTTCCCCCTACATCCATCACTTAGCACAGGGCTACCAATGAGCAGTTAGCACTCCCTGACAAACATGTTGAGCTGTACAGTGACGGTAAGTTAGCAACAGTTTGATAAATTGCAGTGATGTTTCATGTGACTGAGAGGAAGCATATGTAGTCCTTCACTCTTTCAGCAGTGGTAGCTTAATGGGGTCATAGCATGTATATTGTCATTGGATGACAGGCATATATGCATGCTCATGACTACATAGAGAACAGTGAAACAAGGCTTAACATGAAGGGCCCAAAACGAACGGGGCGCAGTACAGGCAAACATCCAGCCCATTACATTCCCACCTCCCTGTATCTACACTCACTACTCATTATCAATTTTGTCAGCTTATCATATGAAGGTGCGTTGTAGTTCGGTCGTTAGAGACTGTAGTCCATTTGTTTCCCTGCATGCTTTGTAATTCCACCCTTACCCTGTTCCTCAGTAGACAGGACCACCACAGAGCAGGTGTTCGTGGGTGGTGGGTCATTCTCATTACTGCAGTAACACTGACATGGTGGGGTTGGTGTTAGTGTGTGTTGTGCTGGTGTGAGTGGATCAGACACAGCAGTGCTGCACAAGTGTTTAAACCTCGTTCTCACTGCTGGACTAAGAATAGTCCACCAACCAGAACTGTCCAGCCAACAGCGTCCTGTGACCTCTGATAACCGATTAGAGATTGACTGACAACAAACTGTGCAGCAGGTGCGATATCATCTCTGACTGCGCATCTACAAGGTGGACCAACAAGGTAGGAGTGTCTAATAGAGTGGACAGTGAGTGGACACAGTGTTTAAACACTCCAGCAGCACTGCTGTGTCTGATCCACTCACACCAGCACCACACACACTAGCACACCACCACTACGTCAGTGTCACTGCAGTGCCGAAGCACAGGGTAAGAGAATGGAAACAAGGTATGCAAAGGAACAGATGTACTACAGTCTGTAATAATAGAACTACAGATGCTCCTGTAAGGAAAGTGGAGCTGATAAACGCTCGTAATGAAGTGGCTGGTCGACATCTATATGTCTTAAAGGGACAGAAACAAATATGGCTGTTTACTATTCCACGGGATAAAGACAGGTTGGAAAATACAATCAAGATGTGAGTCTTTTACTGTATATAATATAGTCACACCATATTATAATATACACCTTAAAATAATAAATAAACAAATAAATAATAATAGTAATAAATATAATAATAATAAATATAATGATAATAATAATAATTAATGTAATAATAATAATAATAATTAATGTAATAATAATAATAATAATAATAATAAACGTAATAATAATAATAAAATATAATAATAATAATAATAATAATAGATGTAGTAGTAATAATAATAATAATAATAATAATAGTAATAATAATAGATGCAATAATAATAATAATAATAAATATAATAATGATAATAATAGATGTAATAATAATAATAATAATAATAATAATGGGTCATTTGTATTTGCAAGCATACCTAACCAATAAAAACTGCTTGTGTATGTATGTTTCAGACTTTGGGCTCAGTAAGGAGTCGATTGATCACGAGAACAAGGCCTACTCTTTCTGCGGGACAGTGGAGTACATGGCGCCAGAAGTGGTCAACCGCAGAGGCCACACCCACAGCGCTGACTGGTGGTCATATGGCGTGCTCATGGTAAGGGGCGGGGCTTCCGTCCTGGGACTGTATGCACAAATATCCCTGGCGGTCAGCATGTTCCTCACCAGCCATTGTTTTTCCTTTCTGTCTCCAGTTTGAAATGCTAACTGGAACACTCCCCTTCCAAGGCAAGGACCGTAAGGAAACCATGACCATGATTCTAAAGTGAGTGCCGCAGCAGCGTCTGTACTGCCCAGGGACAGATTCGGCCTGTATTGTATTCTAAACGCTAAGCTGTACTTGAGCGCCTGGGGCTTAGCTTAGGCAGCAGCTGAATGCCTGCAGCATTGCCGTAATGGAGGATGTGGCCTCAGTTCAGCTGACACTGCTATTGAGCCCCGGCGCCCTACACTTAACCTACAATAAACCTACAATAAGAGCAGAGCCACTCACAACAGCCTGGTTTCAGCTGGCTGTAAGGGCTCGATATGAATAAGCCAGAAGTGAGTAATGCTGCCGGTAGGGCAACTGCTGATAATAATTAAGCGTCCTAGGCCTGGTGAGAGGCTGATGTAGAAGTGATAAGCTGTGGTAGTGGGGTTTTAGTGGTCTGTCAGCAGCTCTCCGGAATGCAGGGGCTGGATTAGAGTGCTGTAATATGATGATAAGAGACGCCTTGTGTCAGGAGGAACCACACCACTCTGCACAATAACCAACACTTCCACTGGAGTACAGCATATATTAAGCATGAGATCCTTCTAAAGTTTGGGGACACTTTGCAAACTGCTATGTTTACAATATCTTAACAAACGGTATTGAAAACCTGCCTGGTTTATTTCGAGAACAGTGTCAGATAGATAGATTGATGACCCTGGAAATAAACCCAAATGTTTTAGCCAATGGTTTTATAGTGACTACATAACTCTCACTGGACTGGTGGTAGTAACTTCCGGCTCCCGCAGATGTTTTATGAGGATGAAGGGGCTATGAATACCTGCGGGGTGTGAGTGACAGGGTTCATAGATTGAGAAGAGGTGCTACAGTGCAGTGAATGTCTCGTTCCATGTGTGGTAAATGGCTCCAGAGCAGATGTTAATGATTGGCTAAAAGGAGTGACTGTATGTGGGCATGGCCAAAGACCATAGTGTGAAGGAAGTAGCTGAATCTGCAGGTGTATGGAAGTGTACGGTCATATGGCTCTATCAGCAGTGGCAATAATCCCAGTCTACAGGCAGTTCTCCTTGGAATGGTGCCAGGGATGGTATCCACCAAATCTGGCCCCACTGTGCAATTCTTTGTTGCAAGAGTGTCTGAACACTGATGCGGCTGATATCCAGAAACATGTCCAGTACATGCCAAGCTGTTATTCATGCTTATGAAACTGTTGCACATTATTAGGTATGTTATAGTCAGTGGTGTCAATTTTTATTATTCAGTGAACCTATTCGTCTTATGTAAATGAAAAGCAGCATGGTATATGGAATTTTAAACAGAAATCATTTTTTTTCTGACAAAGTTTTTGTCTGTTCCATCACAGAAATGAAATATCACAATATGCAGTATGAGTAATTTAGTTCTGTGGTGTGATATTTGACTGAGGCAGCTGCACCTCACTGACTCCCCTCCATGCCTTCATGAACCCGTGCTGAGCTAGTTAGGTGACAAGTGGTGATAAGTGATTTTTCTATTGTGGCCCTGTCCTGACCTGCCCTGACCTGCTGTCCTTTGTCCGCTGCTCTCTGTAGGGCCAAACTGGGCATGCCTCAGTTCCTCAGCGCAGAGGCACAGAGCCTCCTCCGCAACCTGTTCAAACGCAACCCCTCCAACAGGCTGGGTAAGCAGTGCGCTCACGCATGCAGGCTAATGGCTGACTCTTCAGTATTCCAGTATTAAATGTTAACTCGGAGTGTTATACTGTAGCTGAAACAGAGCCACAGCTGTCACATATTGTTTGTACAGGTGCTGGTCCAGATGGAGTTGAGGAAATAAAGAGGCATCAGTTTTACGCTTCCATTGACTGGAATGTAAGTGTGTGTGTGTGTGTTTGTGTACGTGTGTGTGTGTGTGTACGTGTGTGTGTGTGTGTGTGTACGTGTGTGTGCATGTTTGTGTGTGTGTGTGTGTGTATGTGTGTGTGTGTATGTGTGTTTGTGTGTGTTTGTGTGTGTTTGTGTGTGTTTGTGTGTGTTTGTGTGTGTATGTGTGTGTATGTGTGTATGTGTATGTGTGTGTGTGTGTATGTGTGTGTATGTGTATGTGTGTATGTGTATGTGTGTGTGTATGTGTATGTGTGTGTGTGTGTGTGTGTGTGTGTGTGTGTGTGTGTGTGACTGTGTGTGTGTATGTGCGTGTGTATGTGCATGTGTATGTGTATGTGTATGTGTATGTGTATGTGTGTGAGTGTGTGTGTGTTGCATCTACACAGTATGTCTTTTTCATTGGTAATGGTTATCAGTACATTATCCAGCTAATCACTAAACGCTTTGTTCTGTGCTCGTCCTGGCCCAATACAGCTGCTGATGGAGATGACGATAATGATGATATATTTTTCTGGGTGTTTTGAATGACATTATGAGATATAACTTGTTCTTTAAAAAATAATAAATTGGGAAAAATCAAATGTACACAATTTTGTACTTGCTCTAGATGTGGTTAGTCAGCCAAGGCAGAAAAAAGTCAGTAGTCACCCAATTTGTTTCCATAAACCTGTCCCCAAAACCCACGTCCAGGTCTTTATTATTGTCATGCAGACTTGTAGATTTGATTTAGCTCACGGTATGACTTAATGTGAGCTATGAAAGTGGAAAAACCACAATCCCTTTCTTTCCTTAACTCAATTTGGCTATGGATGCCCCTGTCCCTGCTGCATTACCATTAGTGGTAAGTCTAAAAGTATTCACTTAATATCTTAAGAAAATTCATAAGCATCTTAGAATAATGACAAATTATCTCCACATGATCTGTTAGGTCAATTTATTGTTTGGTTAATTTAAGAAATTCAAAGAGAGCAAGTTTTGAGAGACTAGGTTGATATTGGACATGCTGCTGTCTGAAACAGAGACACGAGCAGTTTCCCCAGTTGGCAAGAAAGGGCTGCCATATAATTCCATGCCGGATGACGTTAGAAGAGTTTGAAGGCAGAATTAAACTAGATAACTTGAAGTAACGGTGAATTATTATCTATTAACTTTAAAAGGAGAGCGTTTCCTTACCATCGAGTTATTAGATTAGATTAGATTAGATTAGATTCAACTTTATTGTCATTGTGCAGAGTACAGGTACAGAGCCAATGAAATGCAGTTAGCATCTAACCAGAAGTGCAAGTACAGTATTATTTACATAAAGTAAGAAGCAACATTTGGACATAACACATGCCTTGACTAATCAACACCTGGAGCAAGTAATATAGAAATCGTGGAAGTTTATTTTTTGAGTAGTGTTGTAAAGAGGGTTCGCTAATGTCGCAAAGCACAATTAGAATGTGATATATTAATTGTGCAGCACTAGAGTGATCGATTTCAGTAGTTACTAGCGGTTTGCGTGCTGGTTTATGATGTATCATCGGTTGTTTGTCCCCAGAAATTATTTAGGAGAGAGATTCCGCCGCCCTTCAAGCCTGCCTCCGGGAGACCGGATGACACGTTCTACTTTGACCCGGAATTCACAGCTAAAACTCCCAAAGGTAGCGCAATAGAACAGCCGTTTAACCTTTTCTCACTTCGTCTTCCGTGAGTAATAGTCTTCTTTTGCCAATTTGTAACATGTCTCCAGACAAATGGATAACAGAGAACAGCACATTTACTTACTCATAAAACTTTCATCATCCGCAGTGGGTGTGAAACAGGATGGTCTCATGAGTAACACGCCATCGTTTGTTTCTGTCCATAGACTCACCAGGTGTGCCCCCTAGTGCCAATGCTCATCAACTCTTCAGAGGCTTCAGCTTTGTGGCCATCAGCTCAGAGGAGGAGACCCAACCACTGCAGACCAACATGAGCACCATAGCGCAGGTATGTGGACTGAACACAGGTGGATTCTGTTAAACAGCAGGCGGTGTCTATTGGGAACAGATTCACCTGTTCTGCAGAAGGCGTTTTAGAAGCAGGCTAAAGCGATCCTCAATAAATCATCCTTAAAGACCTGGGGAACTTACAGTGGCATTCAAAATTTGGTCAAAGCTTCTGTTACTGTGAATAAATTAAAGATGGAACTTTCTTTTCAATATTATGAGCAGGATTAGTGTGTTGTTATTATATGTATTATTATGTATCATAGAGATTTCAGCTCTTAGATAACCTTTGCAGAGTCTTTATAGCTTAATCAGCCTGTTGGGGTTGTTAGACTGTTGGGGTTATGGCTTGTTCACAGTCATTATTAGGAAAGATCAGTTGATGCAGTTTCGAAGCCCCCCACACCCCACACCAAAATCAGCAGCCATTAATTGCTCGACGCAGCTGCCTAGCTCTCTGAACACGATGCCTACAAAGCAGGAGCAGGTTATAAGAAGATAGCAAATCACTTCAGGTGTCTGTTTCCACATTTGCAATGTAATTAAGAAATAGCAGGTAACCGAAACAGTGGAGGTCGAGTGGAGTTCTGGAGGAGCAAGAAAACTTTCCAAGAGATTTGCTCATAGGATCGAAAGGCAAAGCAAAACCACCGTTTGACTGCAAAAGACTTTTGGAAGTTGTAACAGACTCTGGAGTGGGTGGTGCACTGACCTCTGCACAGATATGACCTTCACGGGAGAGTCAAGAAATGCAGTCAACACCTCGTCAAGACGTTCAGCACAGGGGCACCCATGCTATGGCCTTGTGTGCAGTCGGTGGAACAGTGAACATTTCCCCGGTAGAGAGGAGAATGGCTTCAATAACATAGCAACAAACTCTGGAAGCAAACGTCACATCTTGTGAATCGACGGAGAATGGAAAGGCTTTTAACTGGCTACAAATAGCATTCCCAAGCTGTGACACTTGGCCAGGGGGTGTTACTAAGCACTGACTATGCAAGGTGCCCAAAACTTCAAGCCCGTTTACTTTTTTTTGTTATTTTGAAACAGGAAATGATGAAAATAAAAAGGTCATTTTGCTTAAAATATTATAGAAGTATTTTACCATTTGGAGGTCAGGTTAGCTATTTACAGTAACACATTTGCATGCCCTGTAGATCCATGTCACTTAATCCTGCTCTTGTGTACAACCAATACACATGTACGTGTATGTGTCCAATTAACGATATTCTAGTGTCTATTAAACGACCAACGTAGTTCACCTAATTACTTTTCTTATGGTGTAAACAGGGTGGTCCTAATCTCAGGTCACACCTGCAAAAGCAGGACCCTCCCGGGTAATAAGACCGGTGTGGCTTGTCCTGCCTAAAGGAATGCATTCCCCATGGTCTCACGTTCTTTCCGTCTGAGCTGCATGCAGGGGCGTAGCAGCAAATTCTGGGCCCCTGTACACTCTCAATGTCAGTGGGCCCTTATCCATGCCAGTACACGAGGAACGTGAGCAAAAAAAATTGGCCCCTCTCCCTACTTAGGCCCTGGGTAGTCAGGTCCACTTCCCCCACCCCTACCACGCCCATGGCTGCATGTAGCAAGTGAAAGTTAGCAACTAAACTAGAACAGCTAACTTAGAAAACAAGACCCAGTGTCTCAGGTCTCGATCCATCAGCGCCCAGTGGTTGGTCAGTGTGATTAGAGGGTACTTGAATCGTGGGAAGCTAATGACCAAACTCAGTCAATGAAGGATATTTTGTGCAGGCCTAGTTTGAGCTGAACTGAGCTGTTTGTGTTGGGTGGGGTTTTACACCTGGTTACTCTCTTCAATGCAGCAGCTTCACAGAAACACATCTCAGTTCACCGACTCGTACGAGGTGAGAGAGGACATCGGCGTCGGCTCGTACTCAATCTGCAAGCGCTGCATTCAGAAAAGCACCGGCATGGAGTACGCCGTCAAGGTGACCGCTCGCTTACCTCACAAGAGTGTGTAATGCCTGGATGTTTGTCAAATCAATGAAAACACAATGAGCGTTTCTGTGTCCACTTCACAACCAGATTATCAACAAGGCCAAAAGGGATCCTACAGAGGAGGTGGAGATTCTGCTACGCTATGGTCAGCACCCCAACATAATCACCTTAAAAGATGTAAGTGTCGTGACGGACATTAAAGCGCTGTCTGTTGCTGTTAAGGACAACAAGAAATGTCTTTTGAGTTTTTTCTCTTTGGCTTTTAACTGCAACATCATTGGACATTCATAGCCATATTGAGTTGGACTCTTTGGATGTCTGGTTCCTATCACCACCATGGTAAACGATTCTGTTTCAGCAAGATTCCTGAGTTCAGCTTGTTTCACATCAAACCAGCCTAAATGAGTTTGTTTACATCCTTCTGAGACGGAAGGCCCTTTAAGAGAGGTAGTAAATGCCATACCCCAAAGCCACAGAGGCGCACGGTTGCTTTGAGCAAATTGAGTAAATAGCGTAATGTGAACCCGCAGTTACTGTCCTTCGAGAACTTTTACAACCAGCCCTATTAGATTAGTCATCATTTATATTCATTTGCCGTCATGATCAGCTTCGTATATCAGTTTCCATACATTGGTACAGGCAAAGCCAATGCTGATTGCATTTTAGCATTTCATGTATACACTGAGGGTCAAATGCTGTTGAAGTTCATGCTGGATTACATTATAGGCCTCCTTAGAAAGGTTTGAGCTCAGATGCACATAAAGAACCACAAGCATGGTGTAGTTATTTGTATGGCAAAGAGAGCGCAATGGCCCTGAAGCATCCACAGTCTGTACAGTGCTTACTGGAACAGGGACTGAGATGTAACCAGTGGAACCAAGAATGGAACCGAAGAGGTGTAAAAATACACTCATCATCAAAGGAATAGTTGCACAAATAGCTGCACCCAGAAGATATCAACCGCCAGTAATGAAATTTGGTGGGTAGGTTTTAACATTGTGAGACACGCAAATGACTTCAGTTTAAAGCTCGGCCATGCATTCAGCAATCAGTGATGCCCTCCATGAGTCATCCGGTTAGTGCCAGCACCATTGGTAGTGGGCAGCACAATGTAGGACTACTTGCACACAGACCGTTACAACGACTGTAACGTCAGTATTACCAAAGACTGTGATGAAGTGACTCAAATTGGGAGCAGGTCGTCTTCAGTGACGAGTCCTGGTTTTGTCTTGGTGAAGACCACCAACACATCCATGTGTGAACGTACTGTGGCCTGGTGTAACTCCACCTCCACCCCTACCCGGAATATCTGCAGGAACAGTGTGAGAATATTCAAGTTGCATGGATAGATTTTTTGCTGGACACCATTGGGAACCTCTACAACTCCATGCCGAGACGTCTGGCATGTTGCGTTGAGAGACACTACTTCTGTATGTGTAGCTTAACAAATATTACCCATTGCAATCTGACAATCTGCATTGCAATCTGACACAGCCTCCTGGGTACATCCGTTAAGTGTTAAGTGTGTTGAGGTGTTTTCAGTAACACCATTACAAACAGGTGCATACAGTCAAGCACATAGCCCTACAGTCTCTATAGACAAACACTGAGTTCAAGAACTGTGGCACTGTCACAGGCATTGGTGTAGGAACTGGGTGGGACAGTAAACAGTTCCATTCGTCCCACCCAAAAATTATACTGCGAGGGTAGCACAAACAACCTTCCCGTTTCATGCTGTGTTGTGTGATGCCTGGGTGCGTCAGGGCTTTAATGTCTCAGGTTGTGTTGAGGCTTGTGTTGAGGTGCGTGTTCAAAACTTTTTGCCTAAAATAAAAAAAATCTTGGTCAAACTGGATTTACAGAACTAGATTATTCTCTTTGTGGAAGCACTTGGAGTTTCAACCTCTGAATGTAGTGCTGAAACTATTTCAGAATAGACTGTAGTCCAGTGTCACTGTTTGCCCGTTATGCTGGTAGCAAATATCAGACCCTGTTTGCGCCAAAAGACATTTAGCCTGTTTGCTTTGAGCTTTAATTAGTGGAGCTCCATCTCCAGCATTGGCTTTAATAAGAAATGGAAGTGCCTAGGAAGAGGAACACCACAGCCACGAAGCGATAGACCATGCAGAGAGCAGGTTTATTGCTTCACTCACTACAGAGTTCCAGACTGTCTCTGAAAGCGACAGCAGCACAAGAACTGTGCAGCATGACCTTCATATCGTAGGTTTCCGAGGTTGAGCAGCTGCACATAAGCTCAAGATCACTATGTACAATGCTAATCTTCAGCTGGAGTGGTGTAAATCTGGCAGGAACTGGACTCTGGAGCAGTGGAGGCTTTGTTCTCTGGTGTGGTAAATCACACTTCACTGTCAGACAGTCTGAGGAATTCATGTGATTGACGAATGTCAGGAGAACACCACCCATCAGCATGCAAAGTGCCAGCAGGAATGTTTGGTGGAGTAAGGGTGATGGTCTGGGGCTGTTTTCCATGGTCCGAGCTCTTAGTTCTAGTCCAGGGTGCTACAACATACAGAGACAATTCCATATTCATGCTCACAGTAATATGCATTCATATGATATACAGCAAACACACATAGGTGTGACTGTCAGGTGTCTACATACTTTTGACCATTTAGTGTATTATAACAATCGATTATAACAATAATGGTGTGTTCAGTAAAGCACAGTTTTTGGCCAGGGTAGTCCTGAGTATAGTGAGTAAGAGTGTGCTGAATGAGTATAGACATGTACCCCACATGGCTCCATCGTGCTAGGTTACTTTGAGAGTCAGTCCTTCAACAATGGTCAGTTTCTGACCACACAGTCATGATTGACTGGATCTTTTTCAGGAGGTAGTCAATTCTCTACCAAGCACTGACAATGATGTGTACAACTAAAGCCACATGGCTGCCCATACACTACCTATGTCACAGTCTTCTGTGCTGTGCAGTCTTCAATGTCTCACCAGCCCTATATGGACAGCAGTCGTTCTGGTGTCAGACACTCCACTGTAGGCAGGCGTTGGGGTGTCACCGGTCAAATGACATGTTTTGTTGATGCTCCAAGTGAAAACACACTAACAGGTCCTCTGCTGAGAACACACACCTTCACAGTTCAGTGCACAGTTATTGTTTAGTGTCACGCCCCGTCATGTCTTGCCCATTTTCTCTGCTTTTCTGATTCTTGTCTCTTCCATATGCCTTTTGTTGTCCTGCTCCATGTGCTCCTGTTTGTTTTGGCTATTACTCCTCCTGTCCCCGCCCTTTCGTCAGTCCCCTCACCTGTCCTTAGTTTGTAGCTCCGCCCCCTCCCAGATATTCCTTGTTAGTCCTTGTTCATTCATACTCCCTGCTGTTCCCTTTGTTCTGGCTTGGTGTTTTGTCTCTCTCCATGTCTGTTGTTTTTGTAATGTTCCCAGTCTTTTCACAGGTTTTAATTTCTTCTTTATTTAAGACTTGCGCTTACATCCTGCCTCCTCGTCCTGTCCCCGCAGGACATTTAGTCACTGAATTTAACATATGGGGCTGGGAAAATATGGCCTGTTATGTTTTAATTTAATTCCAGTATAAGTAACTCGACAGGTAGATAAATGTGTGCTAAGGTTGGCAGACTGTCATATTCGGAGGATGTGTTACCTTATTGTTATTCTACGAACGTGTAATTTGCCCAGGGGTGCCCAAACTTTTTCCTATGACCGTATATGTCTGGAAAGGCCAGTGAGTGGAGTTTTGTACCAAAATCATTTGACCTAAATGAATTTACCGAAATTTAAGATTTCATGATGCATTTAAATGGTTTCCTGAAAAACGTCCAGCACGGCTGGTGCTAACGCTGGTCTCTGTGTGCCGTGTTCCGCAGGTGTATGACGATGGCCGCTCAGTCTATCTGGTAACCGAGCTGCTGAAGGGAGGAGAGCTGCTGGATAAAATCCTCCGCCAGAAGTTCTTTTCTGAGAGAGAGGCCAGCGCGGTGCTCTACACCATCACTAAGACTATGGAATACCTACACACACAGGGGGTATGTATTCCCAACCCTGGAGCTTCAATGCACTAGCAGCTCTTACCACTGCTCTGAACAGTGCTCCCATTCCACTCCAGGTTTTCTATTACCTGCTCCGCACTCGCACTATATTCTCACCCCATAGTCATTTTACACTGTGTTTCATTGTGTTAAGAAGAAAAGGCTTTGTTTAACTTGAGGTAACACTAACACTGTGCTGTACTTACCGCATAGGCATGCTATACACAGCCTACCACCCTAAAGTAGTATTGCTTAGCCTGCTGAGCACCAGCACGAATCCGAGCTCCCCTCATTCATATAGACTCCGTACAGCTAATTTGTGTTTTGGATTGTTCGGAGGGTCTTAAACAACATTGCAACAAAACATCTGCGCTTGTAACTGAATGACACCAGAAGAGCGTTCACCCTGCAGCTGCATTATGGGTCATTAGCATGTGCTATTCTCATGTGGGATGCTGCGGTAACAGAGCTGTCTTTGAGTGAGAGGGAACAGTGAAAAGCTTTTCCATGCTTAAGGCAAAATCACACCTTTGCCTTTCCTGCTTCACCGCCACAAAAATGGTGTTTGGTATCAACCAATCTCAACCTGACCTGATGCCACCTGGCCGAAACAGCATCACAGAATCCAAGTATAACACATTTCTGATCCGAACCAGTCAGTCATATCCCATAGTGTCGAATATAATCTGTTATATAGAACACATTAATCATATCACAACTGAAAGATTCCCATCGCTGTGCTCTACTGTACTGGACTGAATCAGTTCTTTTGTTATGTCATGCTTTCTCACAAGCATAGAGTGGGTGACTTGGCTGTGCCAAGATGGTGAAGAATAAAGAAGGAAACTAATAAACTGTAATAAAATGATAAATGTTCAGTGTGTAATGACATGTTCACGCTCCACTCCTCAGGTGGTCCACAGAGATCTGAAGCCCAGTAATATCCTCTACGTGGACGAGTCCGGCAACCCGGAGTCCATCCGGATCTGTGATTTTGGCTTCGCCAAACAGCTGAGGGCAGAGAACGGCCTACTGATGACGCCCTGCTACACTGCCAACTTCGTGGCCCCAGAGGTACCGTTACCACCCCCACTGTTAAACCGAGGCTTTCAGAATACTTGCTGTAAATACTTCAAGGATCATTTTTGTCCTCTAGGTGCTAAAGAAGCAGGGTTATGATGCTGCGTGTGATATATGGAGCCTGGGTGTCCTTCTATACACAATGCTAACGGGGTAAATATACGAGTATGGCATGAACCACTAAATCGCTCGTGATGCTCGAACTGTTCGTTCTATTCAGATGCTCTGCTGTTTTCTAGGTTCACTCCGTTTGCCAATGGCCCTGAGGACACGCCGGAGGAGATCCTGGCCAGGATCGGCAGTGGGAAGTTCTCTCTGACGGGCGGATACTGGAACTCTGTCTCATCTGAGGCCAAGGTGGGCTCACTGTGACTTAGAACACCCACCGGATTTTACTGTGGTGCAGATCTAAATAGTCACACCCTGCATCAGTGTGGAATCAATTTTTTATATTTGCTATTCTGCATTTATGTTGTCCACAGGACCTGGTTTCAAAAATGCTGCATGTGGACCCCCATCAGAGGTTAACAGCTGCCCAAGTGCTGAGGCACCCCTGGATCATTCACAAAGACCAGCTCCCCAAGTACCAGCTCAACAGACAGGATGCGCCTCATCTAGTCAAGGTATTGTGCTCTTCACACACTGTAATTCTTTGAGTGTGCAGAAGTGTGCAGAAGTGTGCAGAAGTGTGCAGAAGCTTTTGATACCTGAAATAATGTTTATAGCAACTCACCTGCTCAGAAAACACAAATACAGTAACATTAATCCAGTAAGTGGTGATTTTGTGTGCCAGTGAATTGGCATAACCATTTCCAAATCTCTGCTTGTGGGAGTCCAGTTATCCAATATCTGGTTTAGCTAATCAATACCTTAATTAATTAAATCAGATGAGCTGCTGATGTAATTTAATAAATCTATGTAATGGCTTCTAGAGGCCAACACCAGCCCGTAGCGGGTCGCTACACACCCCTCTCTAAAGGTCAACTGTTGCCGGTGATCTACCCACAGACCCACTCAGTAGGCACATGTACAGTCTCAGCCAACACAAACGCCATGAGACACTCACTTCTCGGGGGCAAGCACCCCCCAAACCCCCACCCCGGCAGTCCTCACCACTGGACACACTTTCACCACAGCGGTTCCTCCTGTACACAGTGACCTTCCTATAGCATGCTGTGCCAAGTCCTGATTGATTGTAGGGACTGAGCAAAAAACGTACTCCGCTCAGCCTCCATCCAGTGTCCCTGCTGCACCTATCGAGCTGGACAATGATCCCGTTCAGCCGTTTGACGTGCCAGTCTTGGTGTATGTAGGGCTGTCGGTGAGACTGTGCCTTGTATGCTATATAGCATTGTCTATGATCAGGGTCTGCCTTGAAGTTCTGTGTAGCGTAGTTTCACCTCAGCCCACTGTAGCGTCGCTGTACAGTCAGACATAGACCAGGCCATGATTCTGCTGTGACAGGTCCTCTGTTGTAAGGACACGGACACACACATTCACAAAACCCCTGAATCGCAGAGGAATTCAAACTTTCAAGATTCGTTTCTAACATCTCTATCCAAAGTAGTTTATGGGAATCCTCTAAAGACATTGTAGTGGCCAGCCGTTCGATAAAGGGGTGGTTTATTGTTGTCTGAGCTGTCAGAGTTATATGTGCATGATGAATGTGTTCTTAGGGGTGGTTTGTGTACACCTGACACAGAGTAACACATCGATCATGCACACGTACAGGGGTTGGACAATGAAACTGAAACACCTGTCATTTTAGTGTGGGAGGTCTCATGGCTAAATTGGACCAGCCTGGTGGCCACTCTTCATTAATTGCACATTGCACCAGTAAGAGCAGAGTGTGAAGGTTCAGTTAGCAGGTAAGAGCACAGTTCTGCTCAACATACTGCAATGCACACAACATTATGGGTGACATACCAGAGTTCAAAAGAGGACAAACTGTTAGTGCACGTCTTGCTGGCGCATCTGTGACCAAGACAGCAAGTCTTTGTGATGTATCAAGAGCCACGGTATCCAGGGTAATGTCAGCATACCACCAAGAAGGACCAACCTCCACCAGCATCACGTAGTGACCTGGCCACTATCCTGCAAGAAGAATGGCTTAAACTCCATCTGACCACTGTGCAGGACTCGTATATGTCATTCCCAAGACCAACTGACGCTGTATTGGCCACAAAAGGAGGCCCTACACCATACTAATAAATGATTGTGCTCTAAAACCAGGTGTTTCAGTTTCATTGTCCAACCCCTGTAACTTTATCAGCATAGACAACAATAAACCATCCCTTTACTGGAGGACGGGTCACATGTCATAAAGACTTTTCAATAAAGTACTGTGGATAGTGATGGTAGACACTAGGATAAGGATAAGTTTGAATTCCTCTGGAACCCGTGTTGGAATCAGGGCTTTAGAAACATGTCCTCTGTATTATCACATACTGGATTTAGCTCCAGTTTATCTGCACCCCAGGCTTCTCCAGCCATTAATAGCAGTAACATGCGTGTTATTGGTGTATAAACTGACGTAGCACTAAAAAATATTGGGTTTCAGTTTTTCTTCTTATGGGAAATTCATAGCAGCAGAAATGAATAGACTAAACTTGGTGTAACAGTCAAATTTATGCTGTGCCTTTAAGAAAGGGCCACTGTATTTGCAAATCCCAGCGTGGCCTTGGCAGGAGAAGAGAGCAGAGTGGAGAAGAGTGGTGGTGTTGAGCGGTTTTCCTGCCATTCTTGTCTTTTATTTGTTTATACTTTCTGTAACGCTAGAGCTTAACTACAGTCAAACTTATGTATAAGTGAACCGTTGTGGCCGGGAGACTGATTCAGTTAGTAACCGTGAACAAACGAGTATACTGGAGTACCCGCACTAACGTCTGTGTGGCTCAAGTGCTTCTGCTAACTCCTCTCCTCATGGCTAACCCGAAGGCTCTCCCCCATTATACGGGCCGAAGCGTTACAGTAGACAGACTTTTTACTCTGTAACTCTGTTAACCCGCATAACAAATGCTCTGGCCTATGTGACGGCAGGTCATGTGATTGTGAATCAGATCAGAGCAACTGACTGATTTTTGAATGAGCGTCACTAGTTTTGGAATAGTGTATGATTGCATGGGCAGGCCAGTTCTGCAGAGTACCTCTAGCTGTTCTGATGGCGGTTCTCTTTTTTCCAGGGCGCTATGGCTGCTACATACTCTGCCTTGAACAGGAACGTTCCCCCAGTGCTGGAACCTGTGGGCTGCTCCATTCTCGCTCAGCGCCGAGGAGTAAAGAAAGTGACCTCCACTGCCCTCTGAGCCGCTGCCCTCCACTTTCAACCACACACCTCAGAACTGGCGGGACACTTCCTGCCTGTCCTCCTGCCCTTTAAAGAAGCTCGGCTGTCCGGTCTTGCTGCATCCAGGGCTGTAATGCCAAGTGTGGACTCAAAGGACCCCTGGTGGACAATCTGATTCTTCCTTGTCTCATTACAACGAGGACCAACAAAGTCTTTTGCTTGTACAATCACTGCTGCCTCCAGACTCAAAGCAAGCAAAGCATCCACAGCACTCTGAGGACTGTTTTTTTTTTTTTTTTTTTTTTTGGGGTGGGGTGGGGACAAGAGACAGTATCATACACGCATATTAACTTGTAATATACTGTAATATCAATCTTTTTATAAAGCTGATAAAGTAAAGATTATTATATGGGCTGGTAGGGACATGAAATGGTGTCAAATGAGAATTATGTATTGTTCAGTTCAGCAGCCTTTCCAAATCTGTTCGGTTTCCATGTTGAGCTACTCTGGAATGTTAGAACCAAGCGAGCTGGCCTTAATACGTTTTTAAGGTCTTGATGTGTCTCTTCCCGTAAATCACCTCCCTGCGTCAGATAAGCCTCTTCAAGGCTTGAAATCCACAGGTGTCCTAAGAAAACCCAAGAATTCCCATAAAATGAAGACACTTTTACAGGACGTCATGTGGCGAGAGGACCACAACCAGAGAAACAAGTTCTAGCTTTACAAACTGGTTTTGCAGATGAACTGCACAAAAGCAGTTCGGAGCACAAGACAGCAGAGAACTGTAAATACTTAGAGAACTCAGGTTTATGAAATGCAATGCATTATTATTAAAAAAACGTTCTGAGTAACAAAAGCACACAGCGGTGTTGTCTCATTTTGTCCCGAGTGATGTGCACGTTTGTGAAACGGTTTGTAGAGGGAACGCGGGTTGGTGTGGAACCATTCCCTGCATTCTGTATATCGTCAGTGCCCAAAGAAAAACAGGTATCTCTGAAATGGCAACTTTACAGGAGAGGCCAAAAACCTCCTTTAACTCTAATGTAAGTCAATGGAACCAGATGTTTTTGGGTCAGTTTTGGGTCATCTCTGTTGGTCCATTCATCCTGGGATTCTCACTCGATGTAAACAGCAGCTGATGTGTTTAAATGATGCATAAAAGTAAAAACGGAAAAAAGTGGAGATGCATGTTTTTCATTGGACAGCGACGATATGCATTTTTATAAATTCCTGAAATAGTTCCTTTTAACTATTTTAACTCATGGTAAGCAAGTGACTCCCCTTGATGTGCATGTAAGCGTAGCTGACGTCTTTTCATCTCTGTTTCCAGCAGGTCCTTTATAAGGTTTTAAGTTGGCTTAAGTTCTGGTCTTCCTGTCACTTTATATTCCTTCCTCTTTTTACAAAGGAAAGGTTGCATACTGGTCTCTCTTACATGAACGAAAGTTTTACGTTTTTATGAAGAAAAAACCTTATGAGTTAAAGTAACATCTGTGAAGAAGAGAACTGCTCTCAGCCTCAACACTAACAGCCTCTATAGCACCGCTGAGTCCAAATAGCAGGTACGTTAAGTTTTTATCATAAGTGGTTCCCGAACCTGAAGGTCCTATAGGTCCTCCTGCTTAACATCTTTTTGTGTCTTCCTGCCAAACACACATGCTTCAACCCAGGAAAGCCTTGGCTGATAAATTGGATCAGGTCCCCGACACACCTGCTCCAACTTATCAGCTATGGCCTTCCTGTGCTGTGGGTGTGTTTGGCAGGAGTGAATAAGGCTGCTTTAAGATGCACCTATTGTTAACACCAAAAAGCCAATAACCTATTCTCAGTGACTCTAAAGCAACCACAAATATAAAATCTTACCAGAACAGTGGGGCTGTTACTGAAGCAAAGGGGAGGGGTCAACAAACGTTCTTACATCTAGGGCTGGTTTCTAAGACCAATTAGATCTACCAGTGATGATTTACTATTGGCACTGCAATCTCAATTTAAATGCATCTAAACGGAAACACAGAGAACAATAAAACATTGATCTCTAAAGAGATGATGATCTATCACATACAAATATATTTATATATTAGTCTGTGTTAAAGAAAAAATAGAGCTTTTTAATAGTGTTTTTAAAGGTATGCATCTTACCAAGTGCACGTACACTGTAGTTAAGTTTTCAGCATAGCTGTGGAACCCTCTAGAGTACAGGAGATAAAGCATACAGGCAATAACAGGAGTTTGGGCACCCCTGATCAAGTGACATGCTTGGTTCATTTTCCAACTAAAGATCAGTTTATACATCCTCTATTAAGACTGTACACTGTAATTTGCAGGAGCTGTCATATTTAAAAGGGAACTGCACTGATTTTTTCAACATTTCTGTTTTGGTGTCGGATCGGAGATATCAACAGTGGTGGTGATAGGAACCAGACATCCAAATGGAGTCCCAAATGGACATACATATGCTGGCTGATGTCTGAGACGCTGTTTTACGATAGTTTTGTGATAAGCTTTTGGTCCAGAACTTATGTGAATCCATGTATTTTAGTCTATTCATGGTGATGGGATACATAAAGCATGTTCTAAAGCACCATAGTCCCCAAGGATAACCTACATCTTCAGTTTGACCATTACCATCAAACTCAGAGGACGTGTAGAAGACACTGGTGGTTTTAGACAGTAAATCGAAACGCTGTATTTGCTTGGAAGGCGACCCTGGGTTACAATCACAACACTGTAGAGAAATCTGTTGGTAAGTTTCTCTACAAAGGGAGTTAACCACTCTATTATGGACATGGTAAAGCATCGGTATGGTTCCTGTGTTAGTGTATTTCTCCATAGAGGACGTAAAGCCTGAGTGTGAACACATTTTCTCTTAGAAAATCACCAAAACCTGTCATTTGATCAGAGGTGTTCAAACCTTAACATACAACTGTATATGTACAAGAATCCTCAAAGCAATGTTCACAAAAATACCACACAATACTACACAAACCGCTGTGCAGCTACTTTTCAAACAAAGTAGTTTCGATTAAAAGTAATAACAAGGTCTAGTGGTTATAGTGAACCACTAGTTAAGAAGCCACCATCACAGGCTTTCTCAGGTAAGACCAGATCTCGGGCCCATCTCAGTCCATTTCATCCGTGTCCTCGCTGGTATCGGTATAAGACAGCTCCTCTGGTGAGGGGAGACAGAGTTTTACAGTATGAGCAGTTCCAGTCTCTTCAAAGTCAGCTACAGACTCTGCACCAAGTATCCGTTCTGGTTTCAACTCCAAGCCTTCTTCAGTCTCCTTCCATGCCCTGGATTGGTTCTGCACCCTCCCTCGAGCATCTTCACCTGTATCCTCTTTAGAGCCACTCAGAGCGTCCAGCTCTAAAAGGCGCTTCTTCTCGTGAATGCGCATGTGGCACAGGTAGCCACGCTCCGTGAGCTGGTACACTTTGCAAGTGCTGCAGTAATATGGGGTCACCACTACATGTCTATCGATGTGCTTGAAAAAGGCGTCCAATCGTACGAAACTTTTATCGCAGAAACTGCATGCGAGCTTGTTTCCAGAGTGGGCCGCTTTAAAATGCTGAGAGAGCTCCCCTTTCACCTCATAAACTTCCTCACAGATGGGGCATTTATACGTCAGCTGGGACATGTGGTGTCTCATATGAGCGTCCAGGGAGCCCTTGTAGCGGAAACGCCGGGGACAAAGGGTGCACCCATGTGTTAAAGTGGACTCCGGGTCCTCGTGGAGCTTCTCGTGAGCTTTCAGAAGGGCTTGAAGCATGAAACCCCTCCCGCAGTGGTGACAGCGGTGGGTTCTGGCCCTTCTCTCGTCTGTGTGACTGCTTTCGTGCTGCATGAGAACTCCTTTATTACGGAACTTCTGTCCACAAGTTGAGCAGCTAAACCGTTTGCCTTTATCGTCTCTGGATTCCTCTTCCAGCTCACTACAACCTCTTTCGCGTTTGTTATTTGCCCTACTGAGATGCTTACGTCCCTCTGCATACGTTTCAGCAGAAAGCAGGCACTCGTTTTCCTCTTGTTTGACCTGCTTAGCCAATTCAGATTCACTTTCTCCTCGGGGCTTCATGACCTGGCTCACTTCATATTCAAAAGGTTCCTCCTTGACAGATGCCAAAGAGACTGTGCTACTGATGGTAATGTTGCAGGTCTCCTCCACTTCGTATCCAGACCCTGCTGCCTGTAACAGGTAAAAAGTGATATGGGAAATGGGAAATGGGATATGGAATAAAACACATACAGTCACTGGCCACTTTATTAGGTTGTCCACTTTGTAGTTCTGCAATTGAAATTTAAAGGAGTGTCTAGATTTGCGATTGGTGTAACTCAGCGGATAACGCCAGGGAGAAAACACCACGTGTGGGAGACAGGGGTTCGAATCCCAGTCTGGGTGACTATGCTGTGCTACACCAATAAGAGTCCTTGGGCAAGACTCCTAACACTACATTGGCCTACCTGTAATCATTAACCTTGTTAGTCACTCTGGATAAGAGCGTCAGCTAAATGCCGTAAATGTAAATCTAAATTTACAGTAGTAGCAAGTTTTAAATGGGAATATTTTACCTGAAAACACAGAGCTTGTAATCTTCCAGTCTGTTACCCTATTTTTAAAGACATGGACTTTAATTTACGGAAAATAATCCCATTTAACCTGCAATCAAAATAAAGATAGACAATCAGAATGAGATGTTTACCACATATTGTTTAGCCATAATACAATTATAGATTGTAGGTTCTCTGCACACTTTGTATCCTTTTCATATCAGTGGTCAAGACCCCCTTAAGACCACCACTAACTAGGTTGTCATTTCGGTGGATCATTCTTGGCACTGCAGTGACACTGACATGATATTTCCTAAGACGTGTTGGCTATGTAGTTCAACGGTTAGAGACTTTAGTCCAACTATTTCTCTGCATACTTTGCTAATCCCCCCACAGGACCTCCACAGGACCACCACAGAGCAGACTACACTGTAGTGACACTGACGTGGTGGTGGTGTGGTAGTGTGTGTTGTGCTGGTGTGAGTGGATCAGACACAGCAGAGCTGCTGGAGTGTTTAACACCTCATCCACTTACTGCCGTTTCGCTCCAGCTTGTAAATGCAAAATCAGAGGTGATAGCTTATGTGCTGTTGCACAGTTTGTGTTGGTCATCCTCTAGTCCTTTATCAGTGGTCAAAACACGCCGCCCACAGGATGCTGTTGGCTGGAGAGTTTTGACTTGTAAGCCTTACAAAACTGTTCATGTCCAAAACTATTAAACTGAACCTAGTGTATTTTAATATACTGTATGTAGGTGAAACCCTCTGCTAGTAGGCCACCACTGTCAAACTGTGACCATATGTCATATGGATGGTGGAGTCCATCCAACAGAAAATCACAAATTTATAAAAAGTTGTTTTCTTAAGTAACCTCACACTCCACCTAGTGTAATGGCTTTGCTCAGTGGAAAGAGATAGCCAATCATCTGATGCAGACACCAAAATGGCAACCAGCTAGTAAAATAATTTGGTCTATTTTAATAAGAAATAAAGTGGTTTGCTTGGTTTTGTACAGTGTATTTGAATAGTACTCTGCATGTACAGCATATTAGGGCCTATATGACTTAACAGTCAGGGTGTCTGATCCACTCGTCCAAAGCAACACATCATTACACTGCAGTGCTGAAAATGATCCACCACCTTCTCTGTGGTTGTCCTGTGGGGGTCTTGACCATTTAAAATTTGTATAAAAGTGAGATAAAGTACACAGAGGAAAAGATGCACTACAGCCTGAAGTCTACAAACTGGACCTATATGGCAACAGAGATGGTTTTAAAGGAGCAGTGTGTAATCTTTAGCAGTGAAGTTACCCACCCCTGCATTCCCGAAGAAACTACAGAGGTTGTCAGGGTTTCTGCTGATGCCTCAGTACCTGTCCCAGTTTTGTTTTGGTTCTTCATATTTCCTCTTTTTTGATGGTGAGGATTCACCCTCCTTCACTTTGTCTTGCCTTTTTGTGCTACATAGCAAGTAACCTTCTCAACCTGTCTAAATGTACTTTTCAAACAGGCCATATAAGACAAAATTCAATTTAATCAATTCTAAGCAACTTTGGGTTTGTGAAAAGCACTATACAAGAAGAAAGTATTATTATCATTGTTATTATTATTAGTGCTATTATTAATAATAATAAAATGTTTATCTAGAACCAGTGGTTTAGCAATTTATTCTGACACTCGCGCGGTCCTAATTAGCATGCTCATACATTTATATAGAGCAAAAAGTGTTTCAGACCTTTTATGGTGTTTTTTTAATGCTAATTTGGTCCAGAATCAGCTTACCATCACAACATTCCCTGGTGAGCTGATTCAGGCCTTTGAAATTTTTGAATTTGTTAACTTGAGTGCCTGTAATGTTCTCCAATAAGGTTGTTCCCTTTTTTCAGGTCCCACCTTAAATAGTGCACCAGTTATTATGACAATTTAGGCACCAGAATGTAATTGTACACCATTTAAGGTGGAACAGGAAAATTCAACCAAGAGGCTGGCGAATAAGAGAGACTGATGTCAGCTTTATAGTTTTAATAAGCATGAGGATAAGGAGTAATAACCCTACCTGAACAGTTTCACTCACTGAGCTACAGTTAAACACAGTACAGTAGGACATTTCAACAAGGATTCTTTCCCCCGCCCCCCACCACCCCCCACCATCCCCCACCATTAGGACACACTCCAAAGTAGATATGAAGGGCTCATTCTAGGCCCACAGAAACACAATGATTAGTAGTTACAGGTAATTATACACTGACAAACACATAGTTTTGTATATTATTTTCCATTTCTGCCTGTAGATCCCCACCAAATCTTACATATTGCTCCTTTAATGCTGTAGCTGGTCAGTGTATTCTGAGCTCTGATAAAAAATGGACATGTGTAGATACAAATAAGTGTACCTAATAAAGTGGCTTGTGAGCATGTATAACAACAAGAAAGGGATTTCTACTAAACTCCTAAAAGAATCTAACTGGACTAGTATAGTGTAGACAAGTTTTATAGATGACTATAAGACAGGATGTCTTTTCAGAATACTGGACATGTTTACACCTAAAGCAACGACTGTTTAATGAAAAATGCATTGTGCTAAAGAGTTTTAATTATTAGTTGATGCCATCATTTTATTAAACTTACCTGATCATCGACCTTTGACTCGCGATCGCCAGGATAAATCGTAGGAACCGCGTCGACGTTTAATATTAAGCGGGTGGTGAAACCGAGATCTAGCTTAGTGAAGCTGTCTTGTGAGAAATGCTCAGCACAGACCCGGCTTAAACCGGAGATGTTTTCTCCATCATCTTTACTGCGTTCAATAAACTGCAGCCACGAGCTGCGCCTTTTCGGTTCTTCGGGTAAAATGTAATGAATTATAGTATCCGAACTGTTTGGACAACCACCAACTACACATTTATGTGCCATAACGTCAAGCCACGTCTAGTTTACCCTTTTCCCAATATTTAAACGTGTTTTCTAAAAGTATTTTAGCGCATGTTTCAGAAACCAGCGTACTGTGCACTTGCTAGCTGTGTTAGCCTGTTAGCTTCAGTAACAAAGAATGAAATTGCTGATAGAAAAAAAGTGGGTAATTTTAATGTAAACAGTTGAATGACCATCTGGCTATCTGTAGGTTCACCCAAATTTTACGAATTTGTCTTTTAGACGCGCGAAATCCTTAAATAACTATATTTTTAAATGTTTTTACGACGTAATTTACTGTGAAAATGTTGCAGATTTCGACCTTCCTCGCTGCGCATCGAGCTCACTCGGGCCCGTTAGCTCCGCCTGCTGGAATGGAGGACACTTTTCTTATGGCCTTTGTTTTGGTCAAACATGTTCCTAGGATATGATACAGAATGTAACACTCATATAAGTAATAATTAAAGGCGCGTATATAAGAACAGCCGAGACTGTAAATTTGAGTGTGTCCGTTCGTGTTTTAAAGGCACCGAAAGCCTGATTTCCAGTAAAGTTCGGTTCTGTTTTCCGCGCATGCGTGTTTCGGTTAAGCTGAGCGAGGCTTTTCGGCATAGCGGTCAGCGTTGCGGTCTGTGACAGAAAGGCAAGGTCCTTGTTTACAGTTAAACGCATAAACACACCAGGGCGTGATTCGACAGCGGACAGTCGGGTTTACGGAACATGCCGAAAAATAAAGGTAAGGTCTTTAGGAAAGGTTATTTTTGTAAAATACCTCATTTTAGCTGTCGCGCGCAAGCAACCGTTAGCCAGCCAGCCGATGTTTGCTAATGCTAAAACTGCGTTTCTTCTGCTTTTAGTTTATTCTGATCAGAATACACCATAATTCACACGAACCCACGGTTCTATCTACGTTTCGCGTTGTACGCGGGTTGTTATTAGTATATTTAGCGACCAAAAGCGTTTACTGTTTATAATTAATTTCGGTATTAGCAATATTAGCCTAGCCAGATGGAACATGGATCCACACCGGCCTGGTTTACCTGCTTGACATTCTCCTCTCCACAGACTATAACACAGCAGGATGGCGTTTATTGTTGACGGTTTAATTCTGAATGGCCAGTAAACAAAAGTGTTTTCACCGTGTGTGAACCGAAAGGTGAGGTAGGGTCTGATATTATTGTCAGTCCACCGGCTCGAGTTTCCTCTAGTATAACATATACGTTTCCCTGTTCTGAGCACTTTACTACAGTGGTGTTCAGGTTGTCAGAGAGGGCTCTCTGCCTGGGCTCTGTTTACTAGTGAACATAGGGTTAAATTCAGCTCAGATACATGGTGAAGCAGGTGGAGCGCACCTTGCAGCACCTCCCTCGGCCTTGGCAGCGATCAGTTTTAGGGCTGTATCTAATCACGTGACCTGTTTTACAGCTCGGTTCCATACGGTTCGATACATATATCTGATACATCAGAAACACGCAGGGGCTGAACATGGGTCCAAAGTTTTTCGATTATTTTAGGTTATTGGAAGATTCAACACGATAAAAACAAAGTATCTGAAACAAAGCTTAGCTTTATAGCGATCTAATTTCCTTCCCACAAGCTAATACTAGTGCTAGTTATGATGCACTGCGTACGCCCTTAATAGTCCGTTAACAGTTCACCTGGGTTTCAGTGCCCTTTAGTAAACACGTAATGGCAAACTATGGTTCTGCTAACATTATATGGATTATGTTAGTGGTATTTAATAACACATCATCCAGGAAATTAAAGGATGTTAAAATTCTTAAGTTTGTCAAGCATGTAGTTCAGCGTTTAGTTTCTCGTGAGGGTTGTTTTGCTTATTTCCAGTGCCTTGGACTGTTTTCGCACATGCACAGACTGAGAAATCTGAAAGAAATCAGAGTACAGGTATACATGGACTAAGAAACCCAGTTACTGGGCTAAAATATTAGAGTATACCGTTTACATGACCACTTGAATAATCAGAACTGCAGAAATCCAAATATTGTATTGCACTGTAATGTAAGTGTGCATGCTCGTTCCCTCATTATATGTTGACACTGATATGATTTGCTATATTGTTCTCCATATTAAGAGTTCTAAAGTAATATCGCCCGGCTTTGCTCACTGGCTGAAAACTTTTACAGCTGTTTTTCCCTGGATACAAATCAGTGTCTGTTTCCCTGACAGAGATCAAGACATTCTCCGTTTGTCATTTGTATTCTCTAGTGTTATTTTATTCAGGCTGTCCTTATTATTGAACTGGTCAAGAAACAGAAGTGTAGTAGTATTATTAAAAAACAAAAATATTTCTGTAGTTTTGTTTAACGTGTCTAATGTTCAGTGTCCTCATCTCGGCCTTAAATGTTTAATAGTAGTTTAGTAGTCTAGTAGGATGTTGTAGATGTATTGTTATAATCTCTTGTGAATTGCTTAGAAGTGCATGGAAGTGTGGATGAAAAATAAAATTCAGGCAGATTAAAATAAAACTACCATAATTTTAAAAAAAAGCTGTTGTCGTGTCTCCAGGTTTTTAGTTCCAAAAGTCTATTTTTGGACTCCAATTTAAACTCTGGAAAATACAAAGATTGTAACCCTACTGAAGAATGAAAACACTGATAGAAAGGCCTTAAAAAGGCAGCAGGATAATGGGGACAGTATTTTGTTAGGATAAAGGTAAAATCTTACAGCAATAAGAGCAATTTATTTAATGATATATGATGGTTTCAGCACCTATTAAAGCTGTCAGTAATCACGTTTTACTTAATAACATGCTATGGTGAGTTATTATATAAGTGAGTCGTTTAATTTTTAAAGCTATTTCGGTTTTATAGTTTTATGCTTAGTTTGTGCTTTAAGTAAAATTATGGTTTTGAATAATCTCTCTCTTTCTCCCTTCAGGTAAAGGAGGAAAGAATAGGCGACGTGGTAAGAACGAAAATGAGTCAGAGAAGAGAGAACTGGTGTTTAAAGAGGATGGCCAAGGTAACTTAAATTATTCAGAATTCTTCATTAAAAGGGCAAACCATTTTTATACACCAGTATATGTTTACATAATGTCTGTTTAAGAATGAAAATATCTGTTCCTCTGTTTTCCAGAATATGCACAGGTAATAAAGATGTTGGGAAACGGCAGGTTGGAGGCTATGTGCTTTGATGGAGTCAAGCGACTTTGTCACATCCGAGGAAAACTCCGGAAAAAGGTACAATTCCGCCTGGGAGATTCTGCTGACTTGGTGTTCTCAACACACTGTGAAGTGCTTAGATTGTCCAGCCTTTTGTGCCAAGTCATGGGGGTTCAAATGACAAGGCAGATTAGCTGACAACAGTTGGTTAATTTACTGTATTCTCTCTTTTTCTTTTCAATTAAATCTGCTGAAATTTTTTATTTTCAATCTGAAGATCTTACAAATAAATTAGCCATGTCTCAGATGACATCAGATAATATAAATGACTTTGGTGGTTTTGTTTAGAATTGGTCTTGAATTGAATGTTCTCCTTTCAGGAAACTTATTTGTCTGTTTGTTTTTGTTTTATTTACTAGTTTCAGCATATGTGTTTTTCAGCATATGTCTCATCTGTCATTCTAGGTTTGGATAAACACGTCAGACATTATACTCATTGGTCTGAGAGATTACCAGGTAAGGAGTTCAACTTAATAACAACTGAATTGCACTACCACATTTCATTTCAAAGCAATTACAATGTTGCAGTGTAACACATCTTCCCTCTTTAGCAGGCCAAACTGCCATTTTTAATAAAAACTTGTTGCATGTTTATTTTAATTTTTATTAAATTAAATATTTTAATTTTTACATTCTATTAAATATTTCAAGTGCAATTGTGTAGTAGTATTTTCTTCAGAGACATAACACAGAAATAAATATCTTGGAGGCAGTCCGTGGATTTCCGCCACTGCTCTGTGTACATATTCAATTCCAATAAGAAATGTTTTACTGTCTCTTAGATAACATCAGTTGGGAAAAAAAAAATAAGAAAATTAGGACCTTTTAGTGAAGAACGTGTCATTTTAATTGAGTTAATCTTTTCCACATAGTAAACACACAACATTTGCCTTCCGAAGTGTTATTGTGCACCATGGTTGCCTATTTTATAACATGAATGAAATGAAAAACAATTCTGCGTTTAAAAGTACGATGCAGCAGGCTTTTTGGCACAATCGTACATGTATAATTGCACTACCAGATTTTGTTACAGATGTAGCAGCAGCATTTATATGCAGTACAGTGGCGCTTACCGAGTTCATTTGATTTACTAAGGATGTAAGAATCCATTATACAGATCATATTGATCGCATCAACCAAATACAAGGCAATCCGGTGTCACCGATGTGATGAATAAACATCGAAGCTTGTGCGTGTTTTTTGACAATTACTCATTTCTATACACTATCTGCATCCTCCAAACTATATGCGATGTCAGCTTGATGCAGTTTGCCAAATAAAGTTTCATCTGAGCAGTAGCAAGAAAATAAACGTTTTATGCACTCTTGTTGGCAACAAATAATGGATGTGGAAACATTTTGGATTTAGAAAAAGTGCAGAACAGAATGTTAGGGTGAAATTAGGGAATGCGGCAAACTTGATTACTCACCTCGGTGTTAAAATCTGTGACTTGATTATGTGGAATTTTATAATTATGCACGGAGGGTTTTCTTCAGAGAACTCCATAACTCAGGTTTTCGTAAAACTCAGAAACGGCATATATAAAAATAAGGTGAAACTGGCACTTAGCTAAATAACTGCTACTGAACCATAATAATTAAACTGAACTAACTTGGTTCTGATGCTATCATTTCATAAGGACTGCAGACCCCAGTATTAAACCAAATCATTTCAGTGACTAAAAGAATCCATGTAGATGTGATGAGACGTAGGATTTTAGACCCTTATTATTTATGCCAGTAAATTGCGCCACCTAAACATAACTTTATGATTACAGTGTGTGGGCTACAGTTAGTGAATCTGTCAGACAAAAACATAAAACATGCATTTGGAGTTTAACCTCATTTGACTTTAAGGTGCTTGAAGTATACAAATATTGTTGTCAAATCACATGATCACTTCTTTCCTTTTACTTGCTGTCACAGGACAACAAAGCCGATGTTATTTTGAAGTATAATGCTGATGAGGCCCGCAGCCTAAAAGCCTACGGAGAGCTTCCAGAGCATGGTGTGTATCTGCATTACTGTAAACCACTTGGGTCTCCTAACAAGTTGCTGAGTTGTACATTTGTCACTCACGTCATTTGTTGTTTTGCAGCCAAAATCAACGAGACGGACACGTTTGGAGGCGGCGATGATGATGAAATTCAGTTCGATGACATTGGTGATGATGATGAGGACATTGATGATGTGAGTACCAACCCAGACATATGTACATTTCGGAGAAACCGCCCTTTTTACTTTTAAGAAAAAGACAATCATATTGTAAAAGTCATTGCCTCCACTTTGCTTTAGATCTAATCAGGAGCTGCTGCTGAGGGGAAAGTGGACTTTTCTCAACCTGCAGAGACAGAATGCCCATCATGTCCCCAGTGGAGTCGGCCCTCTCTCCTTACGTCTAAGGTGGCTCAGATTTAGGGTTCTGTCACTAACTACATGACTGCACCATTATATTCAATACATTTTTGTTATTTTAACGTATTTATATTAATTTCACATCAAGTGGAATTTAGTTACAAGTACAGAATCTCTGGATTCGCAATAAAAATGAACAATTTTATGTTTGGTCTTGCAGTCTGTATTCTTGTAATGTCCAGAAGCTCTTTAGAGTGGAAAGTGAGAAGTGCTCTTTAAAACAGGTGATGCGTCTAACATGCCACTGTCATTTTTGTATGTTTTTGAATGTCTTCAATCTAACCTGTTATCAAATAGGCCACAGCATACATCGCAGTGCGTTTAAGTATGCATTCAGTGTATTGGCAAAGTAAGAGAAATTCCAGCCCTTGTTTTTCTTCAGTCACTGATTTGTTTTAATGTTTGTGTTTTAGTTTAAATGATGAAGATACTGCATTAAATTAGAAGTGGAGTTTGTTTGTACTAGGGATGCACTGATTCGTCATTGTTAAAACCGAGCTTTAAGTGTCCGCTGTTACTGAATACTGATACCTGTCACAGCTCTCTAATACTAATCACTAAAGCTTTTATAACCTTTCTAATTCTTGTCCGACTGTAGCGTAATATAATGGAGATTTTGGCATAATCAGAAACTCCATTGATGATTATAGCACACGGCTTTATCAGTAACAGTGTTCAGTATCAGCAGTGAAGTTAAAGCAGAAGCGAAGTGAAAGGCAGTACATATTACTACAGCCTGTTGTTCTGCCTGCAGGTTATAGCATTAGTAATTACTGGTGCTGTGTGTCAGTGCTTGTGTCAGTGCATATCTAGTTCATGCTCACATGTTTAAACTTCTGCAGGACTGTTAAAGTATTGTAAATGTTGAATTTCCGAAGTAAAGAAAAGGACCTTGCTGACTGGAATTTTTTTTCTCTAAATCTGAAAGTAATTATAAAGCAAAACTTGAATAGTAAGACTAGAATATTTTTGTATTCGAATAGTCAGCCAGATTGATGTTGTTTTTCACTAAATGTGTCCTTTCCAAGAGCGAAATATTTGCAGGATTAATTGGTGGATTTAACGTAGAACTGCTCAAGTCATTGTCATTTTTCCTCCTCTGCTGCTTTTAATCGAAAGAAACTTTGATTTTGAAATAAAAGTCAACAGTAAACGTATAAATGACGACATTCTGTATTTTAATTCTTTTGAAATGATAACCATTTCATATCAGATTTTGTGTTTTCCTGGTAAATGTAAATGTAAGAAGTGTAAGAAGGTTGCTATGGGGGAGAAGGAAGGATTGCATTTGGATGTAGCTGAATCTGCAGGTGTATGGAAGCGTGCCGTCATACAGGTCTACAAGCAGTGGCTAAAATCCCAGTCTACAGGAAACTCTCCCTGGAATTGTGACAGGGAAGGCATCCACCAAATGATGTGGTGTTTCATTGACCCAGAAACTTCGTTTTAGACACAGGTGAAGCATTTTCTGTCCAGTGAGCTCATACTCTCTATATTCAGTGACTATGTATTTGTATGAAATGACTGTATTACCTGTATATAGGGCCTTTACCCCCACTGTCCACTTCATAAGGTGCACTTTCTCGTATCTACATGCAATTTATCAGCTCCATTTAGCATCCAGGTGCTCTCTGTAGTTCTACCATTACAGACTGTAGTTCTATGTCTTTCTCTGCATACTTAGTTTATCACATTTCACTCTGTTCTTTAATAGTCAGGAAAATTTACATCAACTGTCACAACCAAAACTGTTCTAAATGCGTTTTGGAATATCTTGCCTGAAAAGCTGGCTGTTGTTCTAATAGACATCAGTCTGAAACAGATGTGCGATTATTGCCCAGTTAGTTTGGAATGTGGGTGTTTGATTGGGGTGATGGTCAGTGAGAGTTCTGGAGCGGTACGAGTAATACTGCAGTGAGTGCATTAGGAAAACAACCCAAGACTTTGAATGAAAAATAAATATTTTGAATACTGCTATTAATCTTAGATTGGAAAGGGAAGGTTTATAGATGAACATTAATGTGGCATGAGCACCTGAAGCATTCTACAAGTTCCGGTTGTTTTAACTGAGGGTACTAATGGTTAGTGTTGGTCATGGAGCTACGGTTAACGGTGAATGTTTGACTTGGGGTATCAGTGTAAGGGTTAAAAGGCTGTGAAGCAATAACAGAAGGGATATTTGCATGTGGGATATTAACAGGGAATTCCAACATTTTTAAAACATCCCTTCATAAATATATCAGTTAGAGGAAAACAAACTCATCCAGTGTGATGTCAAAATATTTTTGACCCTGAATATTAGTGCACCAGCATTCATGATGGCTGGGTAGGGGATTAGTGCACATCGCATGGGTGACTTACTACACATCTGTGAAGCATCATTAATGGTGAACAATATAACCAGGCTTTGGAGGAACCTATGCAGCTATCAAGAATATGTAAAATTACAATGTAAAATGGAAACCAGAACTGTTGAGCAGATGGCATCCCTTATATATCAATCAATCCATATTTATCTGTATAGCGCCTTTTTTCTTTTTTACAACTAACGTCTCAAAGCAGACATCTCAAAAAACACAGAGTTAATGTACAGACGTAAGAAATGTATATATCCTCTATAATGGAAAAGACTTTTAAAGCTGCAGCAGTCACCCCCTCAGCTCCGAAACAATTACAGTTTAGTTTTTGCGCCAATCCACCTGTGACAACCTTTTTGAGATGTTTTGCAAGCCTCAATACCATTTTCAACAACTGATATCTGGCGGCATGATGGTGCAGTAGGTAGCGCTGTCACCTCTCCGCGTGATGGGCCTGGGTTTGATTCCTGTCTGGGCTCCTTTCTGTGTAGAGTTTGCGTGTTCTCTCTGTGTGGGTTTCCTCACTCAGGCCAAAGACATGCAGTCATGTGAAATGGAGATGCTATATTTCCCCCTAGGTATGTCTGAGTGTGTTCCCTGTGATGAATTGGGGCCCTGTCTTCCTGCCTTCTGCTCATTGAATGCTGTGATTGGCTCAGCATCCCTTGCGACCCAGAAGGAAAAAATCACTTCAGAAGAAAAAGAGTGAGTGAGTGTGAGAGAATTAGAGAGAGAACAGTTGGTAACTCTTTGTTTTGTTTTCAGTTCATCATAAGGCTAAAATTAGCACATCGTCGCATTCTGTTTACATTTTGCGGAGCTTCTTGACTGTTGTAGAAACAGGGTTGTACAGCCCGCTGGAGCGTAACGTGATTCTACCATATGGCTCCTCCGTTTCTGTTGAGCGGCGTACGTGCTGATTAGTGACGTGTCTCTATGTGGATGTTTGGCTGCTCCCTGCTGTGTGATTTGGTCTTTGCCTTTGAGCTTCATTCATCTGACTCACTGCACGTTTCTGTCTCTCACGCCCACGTGTTCTCAAACGTGGAGAGCCAGAGGTGCTGAGTGTGTGTGTGCAGGGAATGGAGTAAGACCCAGCAGCTTCCCCCTGGAGATTATAGTGAATTTCTGATAGGGAATGGATTAAGTGGGTCACTGAGCAGGCATGGCACGTGATCACTGGATTCCAGTTTAAAAGATTCTCCTGCGCGGAGAGCAGGACGAGCAACACATTACATAATGTAAGACAACAATGTTTCCTGGTGTGTGTCCAGATAACACAATAAAGCAACACAGTGCGTCACTATGTCTGTTAGATATGGATAGATAGATAGATAGATAGATAGATAGATAGATAGATAGATACAAAAAGACAGACAAATGTATAGATAGACAAATAGACAGATGGATAAACAAACATAGATAGATAGAGCAGACAGACAAATAGAAAGACATAGACAGACGTACAGAGAGACAGACAGACAATAGGTAGCCAGACACAGATTAATGGATGGATGGATGAATGGATGGTGGAAAGAATAGATGGATGGACAGATGAAGGGACGAATAGACAGATGATAAGTAGACATGTGGACGGACGGATGGATGGATAGATATGTAGATAGATAGAAAGATAGATAGAACAGAGAGACAGATTAATAGATAGACAAATGGACGGGCGGACAGATGATAGGTAGCCAGGTGGATGGATGAATGGTGTAATGGATAGACGGACGGACGGATGGATGGACAAAGGGACAAAGAGGGAAATTCAAGGCATCCAGTAGCAGATATACTAAGTACACAGAAGTAACAGAGAAGCACAAGATAGAGTTGTACAGATAAAGACAAAGACACAATATAAAGTATGAAAGTATAAAAATACAGTCCTAAGTGTCTGTAGAGTTCTTTAGTGTCTTTGTAAAGTCCTTTAGTGTCTGTGTACAGTCCCTTAGTGTCTTTGTAAAGTCCTTTAGTGTCTGTGTACAGTCCCTTAGTGTCTTTGTAAAGTCCTTTAGTGTCCGTGTAAAGTCCTTTAGTGCCTGTGTAAAGTCCTTTAGTGTCTGTGTAAAGTCCTTTAGTGTCTTTGTAAAGTCCTTTAGTGTCTGTGTAAAGTCCTTTAGTGTCTGTGTACAGTCCCTTAGTGTCTTTGTAAAGTCCTTTAGTGTCTGTGTAAAGTCCTTTAGTGTCTTTGTAAAGTCCTTTAGTGTCTGTGTACAGTCCTTTAGTGTCTTTGTAAAGTCCTTTAGTGTCTGTGTAAAGTCCTTTAGTGTCTGTGTACAGTTCTTTAGTGTCTGTGTAATGGAGGTAGTGTTATACCATTTGTGTGCAAATTCAGAAGAAATAGGGCATTTAGGAGGGAGTGTGTGCAGAGATGGGGGTGTGTCCGTTGGAGTGACCGGAATGAAAGAGTGTCACAGATAATCACAAGCAAAACTATACTGTTTAGAAGTAGCATCGTTTAAGAAAACACTCATCATCAGAGGAAGAGCTATGGGGTTGCAGTGCCTTTGGGAAGGAGGATAAAGGTCACCAGGAACAATAAATGAAGATACACTGAGACTGATATGGGGAATACTTATTGAGCTACACATACAGAAGTAGCGTCCTCAGTATGGTGTCGGCCCATCATGTTTGCTAATCCAACATGCCAGATGGCATGGAGCTGTAGAGGTTCCTAATGGTGACCTGTGATAATCCATCCCATGCAGCTTGAATATTCCCACTCAGTTCCTGCAGATTGTGTGATAGGGGTTAAGGTGGAGTGACACCACACCTTCTAGGCATGACAACAAACCGTTCATCTTGGTGCTGACCACGGTCCCTCCACACACAGATTCATTGGTCGTCTCCAGCAAGACTAAAGCGGGACTCGTCACTGAAGATGCCCTGCTGACGTTCTGAGCCACTCCATGACAGTCTGGCACGACACCATTGCAGTCCTTGGCGGCGCTGACATGGTGTTAAGGGTGGTCGTTGTAGCGGCCTGCATGCATGTAGTCCTGCATCGTGCAGTCGTCTGCCAATGGTGCTGGGGCTCAGAAGATTACTTATTAGGAGCATGAATGAGTATTAAAGCGAGTATGAATCATCAGCCTGTCTCACAATGTCAAACCTACCCACCAAGTTTCATCCCTGGCAGTTGATTCCTTCTGGTTAAAAAGTCTGATGTGTTTGGGGGGATTTAAGGTGAGGTTGGTATTTTATGTTATGCTTTATTATTATAACACATGCTTTATGATATGCCGTAGCTATGCACTGTTTAAAGGAGCTGTTCTGAAGATGTCAACCTGTCAGATTCATACTCCAAACA
The DNA here is from genome assembly GCA_024036415.1 of Prochilodus magdalenae. Lineage (NCBI taxonomy): Eukaryota > Metazoa > Chordata > Actinopteri > Characiformes > Prochilodontidae > Prochilodus > Prochilodus magdalenae. The sequence continues at coordinate 75,561 of JAMWET010001721.1, read as the reverse complement.
ATAGAGGGCAACATATCACCAGAAAACTGTGGAGCCCCTCCTCCTCCCTCTTCAGGCCTTACCAGTATAGGAGAAACATTGCAAGCTCAGCATCTATCTTCCAGCTTGGAATGATACAATAACTAACACACCACCACCCTCCATGTGTGATGGTATCCTGGTCATCAGTGTCACTGCAGTGCTGAGACTGATCCACCACCATGCTCTCTGGTGGTCCTGAGGGGGCCTGTCCTTTGAGGAACAGTTAAAGGAGGTTAACAAAGGATGCAGAGAAACAGATGGAATACAGTGCACCTGTATGGCAAGTGGAGCTGCTATCATGGACAGTGGGGCGCAACACATAGGCATTACACATATATGTCTAATAGGTGGGTGATAAAATCACACAAATGATTCCGGTGTCATGCTGGCCGTGCACATGACGTACGCAAGGATGGGCCTTATCTCTGTACCTGACTGACCCAACCGCCATGATGGCTGACATTCAGCAAGAGTGATGCCTCCATGAGTCATCCTGTTAGTGTCAGCACGATTGGCAGACGGCTGCATGACGCAGGACTACATGCACCCAGACCGTTAACAATGACGGTCCCAAACACCACGTCAACGTCGCCAAAGACTGCAATGGTGTCGTGTCAGACTGTCATAGAGTGACTCAGAATGTTCAGTGGTGAGTCCTGCTTTTGTTTTGGTGGTGATGATCAACAAACCCTTGTGTTGAGGGACCATGGTCAGCACCAAGGCCTGGTGTCACTCCACCTCCACCCCTACTGCAAAATCTGCAGGAACTGTGATGCCTCCATGAGTCATCCTGTTAGTGTCAGCACCATTGGCAGACGGCTGCATGACGCAGGACTGCATGCACCCAGACCGTTAACAACAACGACGGTCCCAAACACCACGTCAACATCGCCAAAGACTGCAGTGATGTCGTGTCAGACTGTTATAGAGTGACTCAGAATGTTCAGTGGTGAGTCCTGATTTTGTTTTGGTGGTGATGATCAACAAACCCAACAATCAGCACGTAACCCTTGTGTTGAGGGACCATGGTCAGCACCAAGGCCTGGTGTCACTCCACCTCCACCCCTACTGCAAAATCTGCAGGAACTGGGTGAGAATATTCAAGATGCATGGGATGGATTACCACAGGACACCACTGAGAACCTGTACAACTCCACGCTGAGATGTCTTGCATGTGGTTTTAGTAAACATGGCGGTGTGATGCCATACTGAGAGACGCTACGTATGTGTAGCTCAGTAAGTATTGCCCATACCATTTAGCCAATATGTATTGTTCCTGGTAACCTTTATTCTCCTTCCCAGTAGCACTGCACCCCCACACTTCCTTCTGTGTGCAGCTGCTCTGTTGATGTGAGTGTATATCATATATACCGGCCATATCAGGTTTCTGTGTGGGATGCTTTAGCTTTCTAAAGGGTCCTGCTTTGGTGAAACACCTGCCTGACCTACTGACCAGTCGCATTACTGGACCGGACGCTGGATGGGAGCTGCTTGCTCTATCGTATTCCAGTTGGGAAGCTGGAGTCTGCTCCCACATCTCCAGGGAGCAGCAGGGAAAATCAGCTGCCATGGTTACCATATATAGAACTGTGTATAGAGTGACGTAATGCAGCGCTCGTGCCCGTGAGTGCATCGCCTGCGATACACTCAATACGATAGAAGCGGAGGGGAGGGAGCGCGTGCTGTAACGCATTGCCAGGAGCAGGCAGAGCTCGAGCGCATTGCATATCGATCTGCGCCACAAACCCATCGATCATCTGATCGCTCGCCGCTTCTGAGGGGAGTAAAGATCTGCCACGCTGTGTGTGTGTGTGTGTGGCAGTAAGGCTGTGGTTTTTCCCTGTGCCCTCGTGAGGGGTCGCAATGCCGTCCGGGCACTAATTCATTCATTTCGGACGTATCCATAAACTCCTGGAGGAAGAAGTGGACATGGCCACAGTCGTGGAGAACCTGAGTGAGCTTGTCTTGCATGTCTTTATCTCAGAGGGCTTCATCTGTGGGTGTGTGGAGCTGCAGTGGAGCAGAGAGAGCCACACTGCTCCTTCAGCGTGAGCTCACCTGCCAAGCTGCAGTCTTCTCTTTACGTGATGGTTCTTCAAGGGTTCTTAGCTAAGAGAATGGTTCCATTGTGCATGCTTAAAGGGTTCTTGGCAAGTTGAAATGGTTCCTCCGACTGATGGAGAACGTTTCGTAGAGGCTTCTATAGAGAATATGTAGCATTTGGTGTATACATAGAACGTGCATACAATGGGTTCCTATATGTAATATGATCTATGTGGTTCTAGATTCTTAAAAAGATGGTTCTTCTAGGGTTCTTAGGAAAGAGAATGGTTCCATTGTGCATGCTTTAAATGGTGCTTTGCATGGTGAAAAGGTTCCTTAGATTGACAGGGAATGGGCTGATGTGTGAGGTATGATCCACACGCTTAAAACCGGGTTCTTTATGGTCCTTTAGTAAAGAAAATCCAAGGTTCTTGCATACTTAAAGGGTTCTTTGCAAGTAAAATGGTTCTTCCGACTGATGGAGAACGTACTGTGGATGTAGAATATGCAGCATTTGTTGTACACATAGTATGCACATACAGTGGGTTGCTATATGTAGTATGACCTATGTAGTTCTAGATTCTTAAAAAGATGGTTCTTCAAGGTTCTTAGTTAAGAGAATGGTTCCATTTTGCGTGTGTAAATCGTTTTTTGCATGGGGAAATGGTTCTTTTGATTGATAAGGAATGGGTTGCTGTTTGTAATATGATCTATGTGGCTCCACACGCTTAGAAAGACAGTTCTTCAAGGCTTTATTTAATGGAAAAGGTTCTTTCATGATTAAAGGGTTCTTTGCAAGGTGAGATGGTTCTTCTGACTGATGGAGAACGTACTGTAGATGTTTCTATGTAGGACATGCAGCATTTGCTGTACACATAGTATGCACATACAGTGGGTTGCTATATGTTGTATGACCTATGTAGTTCTAGATTCTTAAAAAGATGGTTCTTCAAGGGTTCTTAGTGAAGAGAATGGTTCCATTTTGCATGTTTAAATGGTTCTTTGCATGGTGAATTGGGTACTTTGATTGAGAGGGACTGGGTTGCTGTTTGTAATATGATCTATGTAGTTCCACACGCTTAGAAAGACGGTTCTTCAAGGCTTTATTTAATGGAAAGGTTCTTTCATGATTAAATGGTTCTTTGTGAGGTGAAATGGTTCTTCCAGTTGATGGAGAACGTACTGTAGATGGTTCTATGTAGAACATGCAGCATTTGTTGTATACGTAGTATGCACATACAGTGGGTTGCTATGTGTAGTATGATCTGTGTAGTTCTAGATTCTTAAAAAGATGGTTCTTCAAGGGTTCTTCGTGAAGAGAATGGTTCCATTTTGCATGCTTAAATGGTTCTTTGCATGGGGAAATGGTTCCTTTGATTGATAGGGACTGGGTTTCTGTTTGTAGTATGATCTATGTAGTTCCACACGCTTAGAAAGACGGTTCTTCAAGGCTTTATTTAATGGAAAAGGTTCTTTCATGATTAAAGGGTTCTTTGCGATGTGAAATGGTTCTTCCAGTTGATGTAGAACGTACTGTAGATGTTTCTATGTAGAATATGCAGCATTTGTCATATGCATAGTATGCACATACAGTGGGTTGCTATGTGTCTCTGTAGTTCTACATTCTTTAAAGGTTCTTCAAGCGTTCTAAGTTAAGAGAACGTTTCCATTTTGCATGCGTAAATGGTTCTTTGTGTGGTGAAATGGTTTATCTGACTGACAAGGTATTGCAGTGTGTAATATGATCTATGTTGTTCTACACACGTAAAAGGATGGTTCTTTAAGGGTTCTTTAGTAAAGAAAATGGTTCTTGCACGATTAAAGGGTTCTTTACATCATGACATGTTCTTCAGATTGATGGAGAATGTATTGTAGATGCCTCTATATCGAATAATAGCACCAAACAGGGTGCTTCCATTGTTACAGGCTTGACATCATAACTACAGCAGAGCCTATTTTGGCATATAGATGGTGTGCAGATACAGAGTGTATAGATGTATGTATGTAGAACCATATACAATACATTCTCCATCAGTCTGAAGAACGATTTCATGATGCAAAGAACCTTTTGTTCCATGTTGAGCCATTTTACTTTGCTAAAGAACTCTTAAAGAACGTTCTAGGTGTATATATCCAAATGCCAAAATGGGTTCTGTGGATGTTACAAGCCTAACAACTACATATTCATAACTATAGCAGAAACTGGTGCTATATAGGTACTATGTCCATAGCACAGGTACGCGCAAATATAGAACCATATACAGCACGTTCTCCATCAATCTGAAGAACAATTTTATGATACAAAGAAACATTTAGTCATGCAAAGGGTTATTTGAGTGTGCATGGTTCTATATAAAGCCATTGTCCGTAGAACCGTGTTTCTGAATGTGTTCAGAAAGGTTCTGTATACTACCAAAAACGGTTCTTCTTTTCCAAGCTTGCCATTTGTAACAATAACAGAACCCTCTGAGTGTTCATGGTTCTATGTAGAACCATTCTCTTTACTAAAGAACCCTTGAAAACCATCATCTCATTTTTTCCTTATTGCTGGTTTATTTCTTAATCTTTGATGTTTTATTTTATTTTAATTCAGTTTAAAACATTCCCTCAGCACACTTCAAAGTTCCATTGTGGGTATGTGGTATGTGGTTGTATGTAAATGACTTTATGCTGGCAATTGACCAAACCTGTCTTGAGCGGTTCTGCATTAAAGGAATGTTCTAGATCAAGCACACAACAGGATCATTTTGAGTATTTGCCAAAGAAACAAGGAGAAGCAATCATCCTGTTCATACAGGAGAATGGCGTGTAGTAGCAGGCATGGAAACTAATCCGGTGGATGTCGATATAACTCATAGACTCACCTGTTAGTTAATATTGTGATCACCTCTTTTAAATTACGTTGATAATCATCATTGTTCTTCAGTCATCTATGACCATTAAAAGAGGACCTGTGGTGCTTATGCTAATTTTTGGGGGTCTACTGGAATCGTATTGTGAATTATGAATTATTGTATATATATATATATATATATATATATACTGTACATCTTTATTCACTTTCTGTCTGAAACGGTCTATTAGAGCTCCTGTGTCATTAAGCGCTTCTCACCAAAGAGCCCAGTGTACTCTGATTGGTCAGCCCCAACACTGCTGTCTGATTAGGGCTGCCTTCTAGAAGTCGACGATTTGAATCGTCAGTCGGCGACCCTTCAAGTCGACTGGGACCCTTTAAGTCGACTGACAACAGTGACGTTGTTTTCCCGTAAAACAGACTAAAGCTTACAGAAATACACAAGAACTTTAAGAATCTAAAAAGACATGTTAATAATTATTAAAGGGGAATAATAAATATATATTAAAGGTCTAGCTGGGCTGTGACATATCCTTGCTAAAAAATTTAATCCACGTGACGACGTGCGCTGGCGGTTCACCGCTTAGGAAGACGCTGAGCTTCCGAAGAAGAGAATCTGAACAAATTTATCCGAATTCTGCTCTTCATTCAGTCAGATGTCCAACACTGCTTCAAACGAGGAAGCTGACTTCCGTTTTAGACATAACGGCTTTTAGCGGTGAAGGGAAAACGGAGTGGAGACGTTTATTTTATTATAACTCCATTATTTTAGAACATAAATTACAGATATGTTTATTTATTCATCTACAGCTCAGATTATCTTTATTTAAAGATCAGTACAGTCACTTAATACACCCGCCGATAAACGAGAGATAATGATTTCAGCGTGGGTAATATAATAAACGGTTTTAGCTCTACCATCCTTCTTTTTATCTAAAATAATTTAAATATGGACTAATCTGGTTTTATTTATCAGTTCATTATTTATGAGAGATGAAAGGCGAAGGGTCCTCCTACTGAAGAAGCTGTTAGAGGTGAAATTAAAAAGACTATAAGCGCTAATGTTTAGCATAACTACGCGCTGCTGCCCGGCGCTGTATCCTGTAACTAAATCAGGCTCCAATTCAGATCGATCATCATAAGCCCCGCCTCTTTTAGTTCAGAAATATGTTCCTGTGACTCTGCTGACTTTCTAAATGAGGAGGATCAGATCTGAACCGTATGCAAACTGATTTACTGATTACTAGATAATGTACATGGAGAAAAAACGTGAACGAATAGTCGAATCGTCGGCCAGGACGGGCAAATCCGATTCGACTGACAAAATTCTGAGTCGGGTACAGCCCTATGTCTGATACTGAAAGTAGAACAAGTTGGTAGGTCCGCTGTTACTGGTTAGCCTGGAGCAGCATGTTCCAGAGTGGTCAGAGCGGTACTGGTTTAGCTTTCTGTGTGTTGTGAGAGAGCATGCCAGGCTTGCCAGTAGGTGGGCAGTGAATACAGTGTTATAAGATAATGACACATCACAAAAGAGGAAAGGGCTGGAGGTTCAGCTGGTTGATTCCAGTAACTGAGAAGCAAGATTTCTGGGTTACTCCCTCGGCCATGCGCTCAGAGCTTACTATCTTTACAGAGTTTTAGATGCACAGAAAGCTACACAACACGCTAACGGAGAGGGGAAACACAGAAAAGCATTATAGGCCCCTTTAAAAATCAGTTAAGGATCAAATCATTTTGAGAAACGCAATTGTTTTGCCGAGGGTTTGACTAACTTGCATTAAAAGAATGAATGACAGTGAGGGAATTCTGTTTAGCCTAGTCCTAATCTTAACCTGGATCAGGGAAACTGGGCCAATATGTCCAAAAGTTTGCGGACACCAGCATTTCTTTACATATCAGTAGCATTAAAAAGTATTAGCCCCTCTATTTTTGCTGCCACAATGGCCTCTACTCCTCTGGAAAGACGTTATACTTGATATTGGAACATTGCTGCAAGGATTTGCTTGCATTCAGCCACAAGAGCATTAGTAAGGTCAGCTACTGCTGGTTTATTAGTTGTGGGTGACAGACAACCAATATTTCATCACTCCTCTGGCTCCTGTTCCACTGCATCTTCATAACTCTCCAACCTGAGCTTGACATTAGTCATGGGCAGCTTACCCCGCTCCACAGTCCCTTTCTATGGAAGTTTATACAAGCAGTTTAACCAATGTGTCACCAAAGCATGTGCACTAAAGTAGCCGAATCCACAAGCAGGGGTTGTAAGCCATCGGGCGAATATGTCAGTGTATCAAGAAGGCAATAACCTGGCAATACATCTCCTATAAATCTCCTTCTAAAAGCTATATCGGAGCCTGTTAACCATCGAGTGCCTCCTCCAGGATTAGCATAAATCAGAAAACAGGAAAACACACATTCTGCATTTTTCTGTTCCTCCTGGGTATATTTGACCTTGCATTTATTTGCATATGTTTGGCTTCTGAGACTGCCTGAGAGAGCATGCGTATATCTTTCTTTGCATGTGCATGTCTTATAACACAAATCTCTCTCTCTCCTTCCAAGATGCTGCTCCAAAAAAGGATAGAGCAAGATCAGTGAAAGAGAAGAGACAGGAGAGAGAGAAGGTTCACGGTAAGTTGACTTTGGGAGTGTTTTACTTTTGAACTTCTTCACAACAGCAGTGAAACGTCTCCATTTAGGAGAATGTTTGACATTTCCAAAATGGATCCCCTGCCGCCATGGATAAGCTGGAGATAAGATGTGGTGAGGATTCTGTTGACACTTGGTCATTTCATGTTATCTGTTTTGTGTGTGTGTGTGTGTGTGTGTGTGTGTGTGTGTGTGTGTGGGTGTGTGTGTGTGTGTGCAATGAGGTGTTTGAGGCAGGTCGCAAGCACTGAGAGGTTTTATTAGGGGCATTCCCATACTCACAGTCCAAAATACAGGCAGGGGTCAAAGCTCAGGCAGGCAAGAGAACGGCATATCCAAAACAGAGACCTGAAACCAGAATCTAGGAGACAAGGCAAAGACATCAAAAACAGGCAAGGCAAACCAAAAGATACACAGCGCTCAGAAACACAGAGGCTTTGCAAACAACCAGTGCAAACAAAGGGGTATATATAGGATTCCTAATGAGCCCTAGT
>JAMWET010001721.1:40000-65000 GCA_024036415.1 Prochilodus magdalenae | reverse complement strand
ATTCCATCAAACAGCTGTCCTCCAGTGAACAACCACTGTCATTTTAAGAAAATGCATGGCACGTTTTGAACAGAACCAGAAAAATGAACAGCACAGACAGTTTGTGGTCATGCCATGAGCTGATTTACATACATACAGCAGTCGGATTTCAGTCCAACTAATCAGAGATACATTTGTCTACTATATGCAAATATATGTGGTTAAAATCGTATCAGGGTCCAGTAACATGAAATATCAGGTATACACCATGTACCCAGTAGCCTTTGCATATACAGCCTTTAAAATATGTGCCCTGAAGGATTAAACTGAATTAACATTTAACACTAACTGTGAAAGTAATGTTCTCCGTCATTCCTTACGCTGACTGATGGACAGAAAACCTCTGCAGCCTAAGCTTTACTCCTCTATAGCTTTATCAGCTTACACAAAATGTTGATAGCGACAAAAAAGCAAACATCTTGATCCTTACAACAATAGTATTGGCAGGTCCAGTGGCAGATCTGTTGACCGGTTCCAGTGGCAGTGGCAGGGGAGGTGGCAGGTCCAATAGATGTGAAAGGTCTGTTGCAAGGTATAGTGGCAGTGGCAGGATAGATGGCTGGTCTATTGGCGAGTGGCAGATCTGGTGACAGGTAAATATTGTGGGCATGCATAGTGTGATTGATTGCTTTCAGTCATTGTATTCCACAATGCTGACCTCTAGCCTTCTGTGTAGCGGTCCGGGAGCAGGAGATCTGGGAGAAGGAGCTCCGTGCGAGGCAGCAGTATGAGCGCTCGCTGGAGGAGCGAGGTAGGCGTCTGGAGGTGCAACGGCAGAGGGAGGAGCTGCGCCGAACCGCAGCCCAAGAAAAGAGGAAGCAGCGTGGGGAGGAGGAGAAGGTCAGTGGGCGAACCCCAACGTTTATGTGCTTTGTGGTGTCTTCTTCTCATCGCTCTGTTCACCCCTGAGCAGTTTCACAATTTTCCAATCACATTAGACATTTTGGAAGTTTGCCTTAGTTTTGAACTATGAGGATACTGTAGCTAACAAGATCATCATGCAGGGCTGAATTTTGTAAGTGGTGCATTATTGATGGATCTGGCAAGTGAGCTTTCCGCGTCTTACAGCTAACATGTGGGTTAATGAAGCTCTTGAGCATCTAACATTCTTTCTTATGTTGGCTTCCCAAAACAAACCACTAGCTCCTATTGGATGAGCAGTTAAAGCAATGTCAAAGCGAGTGGCTTAGCTCAGCACTACTGAGCTCTTTTGAGGAATGAACAGTCACAGCAGTAGTGGACCCATGTGGAGGTGATAAACAGTGTCAGTGTTGATTTTATGACTGTTTCTATAATTGCATAAGCCCATATGTTGAAATTTGAAAATTGACTTTTTCTTGTACATTTATTGCATTTTTCCTCACTTCTCTACAAACCGCTGCATGAATGTATTTAATACACTGATCATCAACAAAAAGTTTCTCCCAGAAGGGATCAGCTGACAGGAATTAAACTTAGTGGGTGACTTCATAATACATGCAAAGGACTCAGGTTTCACACACAGCCACACATGTGACCTAAGCAAGGACAGGCCTTATTGCTGTACCTGACTGACTATATACAGTGTGGTGCGAAAGTAACAGAGTTGTTAATTTTCCTGATTTACCTTTACAAAGCATTGATTGTTTAGATGAAAAAAATTGCGTTAAATATATCATATAGGGGACAAACACAGTGATATTTGAGAAGTAAAATGAAGTTTATATGAGTTACAGAAAGTGTGCAATAATTGTCTAAACAAAATTAGGCAGGTGCATAAATTTGGGCACCACAAAAAAACCATTAACTCAATATTTAGTAGATCCTAATAACAGCCTCTAAACGCTTCCTATAGCTTCTAATGAGAGTCTGGATTGTGGCTGAAGGTATATTAGACCATTCTTCTTTACAAAACATCTCTAGTTCATTCAGGTTTGATGGTTTCCGAGCATGGACAGCTCTCTTTAAGTGACACCACAGATTTTCAATAATATTCAGGTCTGGGGACTGAGATGGCCATTCCAGAACGTTGTACGTGTTCCTCTGCATGAATGCATTAGTAGATTTTGAGCAGTGTTTAGGGTCGTTGTCTTGTTGGAAGATCCCCAGCCCCGGCGCAGCTTCAGCTTTTGTCACTGATTTCTCTGGACATTGGTCTCCAGAATCTGCTGATATTGATTGGAATCCATGCGTCCCTTAACTTTAACAAGATTTCCCAGTCCCCCATGTACTGGCCACACAGCCCCACAGCATGATTGGAACCCACCACCAAATTTTACTGTAGGGGTAGCCAGGTGTTTTTCTGGGAGAGTGCTGTGTTCTTTTTTCCTCCATGCATAACGGAACCTGCCCAAATACCTGAATTTTAACAGTTCATGTACAGTTCCGTTAGACTCAGGGGGTACCTTATTCCAGTCTTTGTAGCTGGCTTTGCATCCAAAGTGTTGCTTTTGCCGCTATTTTTTTTTTTTAGTCATGCTTCTCTGTATGTCAGTGTTTTTGTTTGCTGATGTATGAAGACCTTTTCCTCCATGGTTGCTGGGCCCTTGTTATGCCGCAAATAACTCTAATTTTAGTTTCATCCATCAGCCACAGCAACCTTATTCCAAAAAAATGCTGCTGCTTGTCCCAAATGTGCTTTAGCATACCTCAAGCTGCTCTGTTTTTGTAATGTGGGCGACTGAAATAAGAAAAGGCTTCCTCTGCATCACTGTCTCCCATACAGCATCTCCTTGTGTAGTAAAAAAAATGCTTGACACATTACCCTGGATACCCGTGGCTCTTGTGATACATCACAAAAGACTTGCTGTCTTGGTCACAGATGCGCCAGCAAGACGTTGCACCAACAATCTGTCCTCTTTTGACCTGCTTGGTCTGTATGTCACCCATAATGTTGTGTGCATTGCAGTATTTTGAGCAGAACTGTGCTCTTACCTGCTAACTGAACCTTCACACTCTGCTCTTACTGGTGCAATGTGCAATTAATGAAGATTGGCTACCAGGCTGGTCCAATTTAACCATGAGACCTCCCACACTAAAATGACAGGTGTTTCAGTTTCATTGTCCAACCCCTGTATATTCGTGGACAATTGTGTACCTTCATGTGTTGTGTGTTATGTGTTTGCTATCACTGGGTTACAGTTCACCTCCTGGATTTCTGCTTGTCATCTCTTCTCAGTAGAGAGCGTCAGTCTTTTGTAATCATGTCTCACAAAATCTTTTCCACATGCGTGTCAGGAAGGTTTGACGGGTGGGGTCGGAGTGGATTCCATTGTGTCCATTGATTGAAAACATGCCATGGGATGACCATCCCCCATACGAATGATTGGCCACTCTCTGGTGTGATAGAATGACCTCACCGTTCCCGATATCCGTTGTTTGCTGATGTGTCTGTAAATCATGATAACCGCTGATAACCGCATCCTTCATGATCCACAGCCTCTAAATGAGAACAGAGGAGATTCATAGCATAGTGTGGTGTTTGGCTTGGTTGGAGATGCCCTGCTATAGTCAGGGCTGTTCTGCTTGCTCTGTTGGAGGTAGTCTTTAACCAAAGGATGACACTTTAGGTTTCCAGTCTGTCAGTGAGGTGCAGTATTTCGTGCTGTGGGGAAATGTCCTTGGGAGTTTTAGTGCTGCGTCGGTAGAGTCTAACCTTACCTTAGATGACTCTGTTCCTGGCCAGTGTGCTGCTTTAAATTGATTTTGCATCCTCTGCAGTCGCTTCAGTATAAACCTGAATGCTGTGCTTTGATCCACATACTTGAATAAGAGAAGTGAGATGTCTAGGAAAAGAGCTTCGAGACAAAGAACACATGTGGATTAAAGCGATAGCTCAGACAAATGAGAACTTACCGATTCTATTCAGCGTCAGCCACATTAGCACGTTTGCTAAGGCTATTCCTATTATATACACTGGTCTCATTGTCTCAATAGGGTCTTTTCTGCCTGGTCACTATTCAAGGGACATTCCAGCTTTAATATGTGCATTAAAGTCATATGTGTTATTTGTCATTTTGCGTCTGTAGTGTGGCGTGTCATGAATTGATTTGACTACAGTTTGGTCTACCATTTTACACTCATCATCAAAAAAATACCCAGAAGGAAGTGTGGGATTGCAGTGCTATTGGGAAGGAAGATAAAGGTCACCAGGAACAATAAATGATGATACATTTAGACTGATATGGGGAATATTTATTGAGCTACACATACAGAAGTAGTGTCTCTCAGTATGGCATTGGGCCACCATGTTTGCTAACGCAACATCCAGAAGGGCTGGTGTCACTCCACCTCCGCCCCTAAAGCACCATCTGCAGGAACTGTGTGAGAATGTTCAAGTTGCATGGGATGGATTATCACAGGACACCATTAGGAACCTCAGCCATTACAACGTTAGCAAACAACGCCATACTGCTTCTGTATGTGTAGCTAAATGAATATTGCCCATTTCAGTCTAAATTTATCATCACTGATTTGTCAAGCCCTTTTTTTGTTTTCTGCTTTTGGTGATGAACTTTTGCACCTCATCCTAGAGTAAAATCTTTTTTTTTTTGACTGTTTTTAAAGATGTATAAATTTAATACCTGGCCTTCACAATCAGTAGTTTCAAAATTGTCAATTTGTCATTTTTCAAAATTTACAAAAACACCTACCAATGATTTTTATCACTAAATGGACATTTGTGTAACCATTACTACAGTCACACAGCTGCAATAAGCCATTTGGCTTTCTAACAATAACACTAGCAATTAGCCATGCTTCTGTGTTCACCGGTTTTTGTGTCAGTTTGGTTGGTGATGGATGTAAAGCTGTGATTATGTTCTCTTCGTAGTAACATGTGCTGCTGGTAAGTGAGATCATCACATTGCCCATCACTAGTACCTCCCACCTTCAAGATACATTATCAGGAGGGGGTCTTCCTGTCTTTAACCTCGAGAATGTCACTCTCTGAAACACTGCAGCACAGCTGGAGGTTGCATGTGAGTGTGTTACAGCAGAGGTAGTGATGGTACAATTTTTCATTTAGGCTGGAGTGTCCCTTTAAGAGCTAATCCCACTGAGGAAATGCAGTTATTGAGCTTATGAAGAGGGAAAACAGCTGTATTGACTGGAGCAGAGGAGATGGGAAAGGGAGAGGGGAGGAGAGAGAGAAGAGGAGAGATACAGAGATTTCCTAATAACACTGATGCGTCCTGTGTCATTACCATAGCTACGCTGTGTATGTGCAGTTGGGGGAGGGTGGGCGGGGGAGAGGTGGGGTTTACGTGCTGCTGATCTCTGTCTGGCTGCCTGCTCTCTTAGACGCACTCCGTCACCTGAGAGGGAGGAAGGGAGAGGGAGGGTAGAGAGAGAGTGGATGAGAGCAGAGAAGCGTGAGAGACAGAGAGAGGGAGAAAGCAGAGGGCAAGGCCCTTGTTATTTGTCAGCAGGCAGCAACGCCGTTAGTGTGCCTGAGCCGTGAGGAGAGGCGGTTGGCATGGAGCATCCGGCCTTGTCTCCGTCCTCCTCCCGGCGTCGTAGCGACAGCTCGGTAAGAGAGAATCTCTTCTTCCCTGTTTTGGAACGCAACGAGCAGGAGCGTCTGGAGGCCCTGATGCGGCGCTCGATGGATCGCAGCCTGCAGCCGGAGCAGAGGCCCAAACGATGGACCTGGGGTGGCCCACCCGGAGCCTGCGAGGGTGAGTCTGTTCGCTGGGGCGTGGGGGATCTGGTTATGGGCTCAGAGAGCCAGAGGAAAGGGGGGGAGGATGAGAGACAAGAGACGAAAGCAGGGTGTGGAGGCTGCATTGCAGAGAGAGCACTTTTGGTTTGGTGATGTGAAACATTCTCTTGCTAACATTTTTAGCCTGTAGATGTCCAGACATCTGGTGAATACAGTAAAATGTTTTTAGCTCGTCCTATAGCTTCTAATTCCTGAGATCAGGACAGTTCTTTGTGCTGCTGTAACCTTGCAGTTTCCTTCAGTATTGATAAAGTGTATATCTATCTATCTGTCTTTGAGTGGGTCGATGCAGGGCTGGGCTGAATGGTGTGGGTGGTACAAGAACAGCTGCAGACTTCAGTGCGACAGCAGCGGTTTAGGACAGTACTTGCATCTGGTGACACCATAGGACACTAAATAGATAGATTTTCTTTATTGATCTCTAAAAGGAAATTTGGGATGAGGCTATGAGGTTGGAGGCAACACTATAGGACAGTATTAATTACAGATGGCACCCAAGGACAGTATTATCTGTAGACAGCACCAGAGTACAGTACTTGCTGCAAACAGTGATGTGAGACATTGGACATGCTGACATTACATAGAACAAAGCTACAGATAGAGCTATAGGACAGTTTTTGCTACAGACAACACAACAGGACATTACTAACTGTATACAATACCATTTGACCGCATTAGCTGGTGACATTAGCATAGGATGAATTAGCTACTCACAGTACCAATAGCACTACTGGCAGGACCATTGGACAGTATTAGTTACTGACAGTACCATATTACAGTAACTACTGACAGCCCTCTAGGACAGTATTAGCCACTGACAGCACCCTGGGTCATCATAAGCTACTGTCAGTGCCAGAGGACATTATTAGCTACTGACAGCACCATAGGACAGCAGTTACTGACAGTACCATATTACAGTAACTACTGACACCCCTCTAGGACAGTATTAGCCACTGACAGCACCCTGGGTCATCATAAGCTACTGTCAGTTCCAGAAGACAGTATTACCAACTGACAGTACCATAGGACAGCAGTTACTGACAGTACCATATTACAGTAACTACTGACACCCCTCTAGGACAGTATTAGCCACTGACAGCCCCCTGGGTCATCATAAGCTACTGTCAGTGCCAGAGGACAGTATTAGCTACTGACAGTACCATAGGTCAGTAGTTACTGACAATACCACAAGACACTAGTTACTGATGGTACCATATTACAATAACTACTGACAGCCCCCTAGGACAGTATTAGCCACTGGCAGCACCCTAGGACAGAAATTACTGACCTGTACCATAGGACAGTATTAGCTACTGACGTGTACCATTGGACAGTATGAATTACTGACAGTATCATAGAATAATATTGCAAACAGTATTAGCTACAAACAGAACCATCAAACAGTATTTCGTGCAGACAGTACTATAGGACATATCATCTACAGATAGCACCATATGACATTATTAGCTACAGACAGTACCATAGGACAGTAGCTACTGACAGCACTTTAGGACAAGATTAAATGCAGCTAGCACTACAAACCAGATAACCTACAGATAGCACCACAAGACATTAGTAACTACATTCACTACCATAGGAGTAACTACTGACAGTACCATAGGATGGGATATCTGTTGAAATTACCAGGTGACACTGGTATTAGTTCCAAACAGTACCACAAGACAGTGTTAACTATTAGCATAGGACAATATTAGCCACAGACAGTACCATATACATTATACTGTACATTACAAGTTATAACTATAGGACAACACTATAAGACAGCATTGAGTTTTATTATTAGACCCTAATAACTACTATTAGACGATACTATTGGATGATACCCGATTTGCCAGAGACAGTACTATAGGACAGGCTATGCTGCATACAGCACCATGGACAGCTGCAGCTCTTTTTGCAAGAAGTAGGGTGGTGTCCGTCTGTCGCCTATATGCATCCTGTCTGCGGAGCAGTCATTGGATAACCCCCCACCACCATCCCAACCACAACCACCACACCTCCAGGCTCAAGGTTAGAGATGACATACACTGATTAGCAGCCCAGGCTAGCACCCACATCCCCAACCAATCAGCCGTAGCTCCTATGGAGCAGCTCAGGCAGTTTTAGCAGCAGAATAAACATCATAAACTCTGGTGTCACTCCGCCCCCACCTCCCCTGACACATTATTTACTGCGTAGGTAAACACCCTTTGCTCTGTCACCATCTCGGCACCTGCCTGACATCTCCCCTGTTCTTAAAGCACCGAGTTAATAGAATTGTCTATTTGGAGCCAGATGCTTGCAATAGCGTCTCCTCGCCATCAGATGGGAGACACAGATAAATCGACCTGTGTTTTTCCACCACGAGGCGGCCGACAGGGAGAGAAACAGGGAGAGACGCAGGAGCACCACCCAAACTCTGTGGTGCATTCATAACGGCATTAATTATTTACGCTGGCCGAGAGAAGGAGGGTCCTATCAGAACCTGGTTCAGTTACAGACATGATAATAAATTAGCTGTCATTTTGCTAGATGACGCATCAATAAGCTGTCTTGTTCCGTGTAGTAGGACACCAAGCCGGGTGCAGTTTATGATTCTAGAAAGGCCGCTTTGAGCTCGTCTCAGATAAACATGATCTGATCACCGGCATGCTCTGCTGTTTTTTCTAAAACAGGTCATGTTACCATACAGCTTTGCTTGATGCATAAACCGCGTGTAGGTGCTGTGCCTCAAATGCAGTGGTGGCTGCCCATCAGAAAGCTCGCTCTCCCTTGCTGACGGTGTTTATCATTGTTTCATTAAGATGGGTGTAATTTTGGAAGCAGTATGCAGTGGATACAATGATATCAATGTGAGCTGGTGAGACTGGCGTGTGGGATTAAAGCTGTGTATATGCTTATGTTTGTTTTTGCGCATTTTCAGGACAAAAACATGGAAAACATGCTATTTTTAATACATTTTCAAAAAGACCACTTCGTACGCTTTTATACACATGCAGATACACTTATCTAGCTTCACTCTATGGTCTTTGCCACTCCAAAACTGCAGTCGCTCCTTTACTTCAACTGTCACCCACCCCGCAGGTATTTATAGCCCCATCATCCTCGTGCAAGACTATGCACCTGCATTGTGACTCTTGTGAAATTGCGATGCAATGGTCAAACAATATATCATGCAGTCCTAATATACATACATTAAAAGACATGTTATATAATCCCATGTACTTCATTTTAAAATGGCCATTAAACATTTTATTATTTCATATTTATTGATATATTAGTTATATTTATATTAGTTATATATGTTAATTATTCATTTTTCCATGTCAGGAAAAAAGCAGAAACATACACAGAAGACTGACTACCTAAATATAATACACTTTTTTCAGAGTTCAGTTTTAGAAGCTGGTTCCCCTTTCTGCTTCTCACAATCCAAGTAAAGCCCAACACATTTAGAAACGTTGAGCACCTGGACAGGCCTTTGTTCTGAGAACAACAGCAGCTTCTGTGCTTGATTGATTTTCTTTCCACAGTGAGGAGCTTCTTGACAGCTACATATCCTTTCAGACCCATAGTTGTCTTCTCAGAGTTGAAAGAATAGACAGAAACACCTGGAGATATTTTCAGATCTGAAGCAAGAATGGAGCCTGATTTTCTCTCATAACTGGAAGCTTTAAGTGCTGTTTATCTGATGGGGACAGTTTCTGAGGTCTACGAGATCCTGAGTCCCATTTTCTCTGTAGCTTTTAATCATTTCAGTTCAGAATTGTTGACTATTTTCACAGTAGTAGCTACGGACAGCACCACAGGATATTATTATCTGCAGAGAGCACCGCTGGACACTGGTAGTTAGAAACAGAACCATAGAAAAGTATTACTTGCAGATAGCACCATAGGACAGTATTACCTGCTGACAGCACCATGGGCCAGTATTACCTACTGACAGCACCATGGGCCAGTATTATCTACTGACAGGACCATAGGACAGTATTAGCTATTGACAGCACCATAGGAAAATGTTAGCTACAGACAGTACCATAGGACAATATTAGCTACTGACAGCACCATAGGACAGTATTAGCTACAGACAGTACCATAGGACAATATTAGCTACTGACAGCACCACAGGACAGTATTAGCTACTGACAGCATCATAGGACAGTATTAGCTATTGACAGCACCATAGGAAAATATTAGCTACAGACAGTACCATAGGACAATATTAGCTACTGACAGCACCATAGGACAGTATTAGCTACTGACAGCACCATAGGACAATATTAGCTACTGACAGCACCATAGGACAGTATTAGCTATTGACAGCACCATAGGAAAATATTAGCTACAGACAGGACCATAGGACAATATTAGCTACTGACAGCACCATAGGACAGTATTAGCTATTGACAGCACCATAGGACAGTATTAGCTACAGACAGTACCGTAGGAAAAAAAATAGCTACTGACAGCACCATAAGACAGTATTAGTGACTGACAGCACCATATGATAGTATTAGCTACAGACAGTACCATAGGACAATATATACTTGCGTTTTTTACTATTTTATTTACTAATTTAGTACTAAGTGTTGTTTTCATTGAAACATAAATAAAACAGAAGGAAAGAAAAAGGTGGTTGTTGATTTTGCACAATGTTGTGAATAATATGTATTATTGTTGTTCAAAGAAAAACAAGTACCACCAAAATGGCAACTTTACAGGAGAGGCCAAAAACCTCATTTAATTATAATGTAAGTCAATGGAACCAGACTGTTTGTCCATTCATCATGAAATATACCCACAATGTAAACAGCAGCTGCTTTGTTCAAATAATGCATAAACGTAAAAATAATATTTACATATAGGTACCAGTATATTAATATAGTGTTTATAGTACATATAAGGCATCTGTATGATCCTACGTCCTGAAAAGGTACAAAAACAAACGGTATGGTTGTGTGGGGGGGGTGTGTGAGAGACCACAGCTTTTGTCCTGCTGAAGCTCATGAACATGTCCTTTCTCTGCTCTGCATCACCTGCTGCACAGGTGTCCCTAAGATAGTCCTGCCCTCTCCTGCTGCTTCCGCCTCCCTAGCCAATGATCCTGCTGCTCTCCCACCTGCCAGCCAATCCAGGACCGGTACTGAGCTCCTGCTGCTTTATGTGTCCATCCACTCATTTCTACCTTCTGTTCTGTCAGTCGCAGTGAACGTTGTGGGTGTGCGTCATGCATGCGTACTGGTCACATGGTCTCTGTGAGATGTGGTGTCGTGTCCTGTTTTGTTCAGGGGTGTGGTGTGCATTAGGCTTGTCTGTTTTATGCTTGCCTCAGTTCATCATGTATTATTTGTAAGTAGTCCACTGCTGTGTCAATACGGTCTCCTCCAGGGGTGTCTCGGTCTTCACTGTCTTCAACTACGATAGCAAATGATTCAAACCTGAGATCATGGTGCATCAGATCATATTAATCGTTCCTAATAACTCACGATGGAATCGTTATGAGGTCAGAGATGGGCACAGGTCATTTCTATCACTGCATAGCACGGATGGCCTACTATTACATCTCACCCCTAAAGATTATAGGCCTTAATAAAATTTGGCACGGCTTCTATTTATTTATTCAGTATTAATTAAATTAAGTTAAATTAAATTATTAATTCATTTTTTTAGTCTTTGTCTTTCTTGCTTTTCATCTTTTCCTCTGAGGTCTATTTATGATACTTGTGTGATTTCATAAACCAAAATTAATTTTTACATGACCCTCTTCTTATGCCTATTGGAGTCTGGTGCTCAGACCAGGTCCTGGAGTTGTACCACTCAGCGGCGTTTAGCTCAAACCCTAATCTAACACACCTGATGTAGGTAATAAAGGCCTTCAAGGGCCGCACATCTGTAAATTATGGTCAGGTATTTCATATCTGAGCTCTTCAGAATGTTAAAACTCCAGGACCTGAAATGGGCGGGGCTAACTGCTGTAGGCAGCTAATATCATCACATACTATAGTGTGAGTAGCTAATAACAGCTAATAACATCACACAATACAGTGTGAGTAGCTAATAACAGCTAATAACGTCACATACTATAGTGTGAGTAGCTAATAACAGCTAATAACTTCAGAATGTTAAAACTCCAGGACCTGAAATGGGCGGGGCTAACTTCTGTAGGCAGCTAATATCGTCACATACTATAGTGTGAGTAGCTAATAACAGCTAATATGGTCACATACTATAGTGTGAGTAGCTAACAACAGCTAATATCATTACATAATACAGTGGGAGTAGTTAATAAGAGCTAATACATCACATACTATAGTGTGAGTAGTTTATAACAGCTAATGTCATCACATACTATAGTGTGAGTAGCTAATAACAGCTAATAACTTCAGAATGTTAAAACTCCAGGACCTGAAATGGGCGGGGCTAACTGCTGTAGGCAGAATAGGCGGATAAATATGAATGATATTGCTGATTTCCATAATATCACAAAAATGTTTTTGTTTTCAGCTTATTTTCCTGCATTAGCTGCATACCCGGAGAAGTGAGCGGTATATGTGGAAGCTTTGACCATGCTTACGTACTATATCAAACCCTGGAACAGGCAGGAACAGTCAGACCTTTTATCCAAAAAGCTTTACTGAGATAAAGAAGCTCCAGGACAAAATATGCAAAAGTGCATATAATCATTTTTTTCCCCCACATATGAAACACACCAAACATCTCTTCTCATCAGGAAAGCCTTGAGCTGTTCCTCTATCTTCCTCCCTGCGCAGTAGGAGGGGCAGATGTGCAGGGTGATCTGTAATTGAGATTGGCCTGAAGCTGCAGTGATTCTCAATGCTGAAACAGCACAGGGTTTAGGGGTGAAGGGGAGGAGGCCCTCATTTGCTAGCTCATTGTATATGCAAGGCCACATTCCACCATTGCCATCTCTCCTCTAAACAACAACACTAATACAGCATAGCAGCTAAAGCACACTCTGTCCCTCTTTATTACATACATGTCTGCTCTCACACGTGTATACTGACGCTGTTATAAGAAAACGTCTCTAGGAGAGGGAAAACATACTCATATCTTGTATTCTGCTTTTTTAGTCTACTCCAAATGAACAGTCATAATTCATTTTATATGTCCATTTCCCAGCATCTCTTTATCTCCTGGCCTTAAACAGACTTTGACATATAAATCACTTCTGTTCTTGGTTCTGATTGTGCTGATTGTGTCATGTATTGTGCAGTGTAGACTCTGGTATCACATAATCCACTGTACATAGCTAATAACATCAGAGAGTACAGTGCGAGTGGCCAATAACAGCTAATTACATTACGTAATACGGCATGAGTAGTTAATACCGGCTAATAACATCATATTACACAATGTGAGTAGCTAATAACAGAGTGTGAGTAGCTAATAACAGCTAATAACATCACATAATACAGTGTAAGTAGTTAATAACAGCTAATAACATCATGTAATACGACATGAGTAGTTAATACCGGCTAATAACATCATATAACACAATCTGAGTAGTTAATAACATCACATACTATAGTGTGAGTAGCTAATAACAGCTAATACATCACATACTATAGCGTGAGTAGCTAATAACAGCTAATACCATCACGTAATACGGCACGAGTAGTTAATACCGGCTAATAACATCATATAACACAATGTGAGTAGCTAATAACATCACATACTATAGTGTGAATAGCTAATAACAGCTAATAACATCACATGATACAGTGGGAGTAGTTAATAACAGCTAATATCGTCACATACTATAGTGTGAGTAGCTAATAACAGCTAATATCATCACATATTATAGTGTGAGTAGCTAATAACAGCTAATATCATCACATATTATAGTGTGAGTAGCTAATAACAGCTAATAACATCACATACTATAGTGTGAGTAGCTAATAACAGCTAATATCATCACATATTATAGTGTGAGTAGCTAATAACAGCTAATATCATCACATATTATAGTGTGAGTAGCTAATAACAGCTAATAACATCACATACTATAGTGTGAGTAGCTAATAACAGCTAATATCACCACATACTATAGTGTGAGTAGCTAATAACAGCTAATAACATCACATACTATAGTGTGAGTAGCTAATAACAGCTAATACATCACATACTATAGTGTGAGTAGCTAATAACAGCTAATATCATCACATACTATAGTGTGAGTAGCTAATAACAGCTAATACATCACATACTATAGTGTGAGTAGCTAATAACAGCTAATACATCACATATTATAGTGTGAGTAGCTAATAACAGCTAATAACATCACATACTATAGTGTGAGTAGCTAATAACAGCTAATACATCACATACTATAGTGTGAGTAGCTAATAACAGCTAATATCATCACATACTATAGTGTGAGTAGCTAATAACAGCTAATACATCACATACTATAGTGTGAGTAGCTAATAACAGCTAATATCATCACATACTATAGTGTGAGTAGCTAATAACAGCTAATAACATCACATACTATAGTGTGAGTAGCTAATAACAGCTAATATCATCACATACTATAGTGTGAGTAGCTAATAACAGCTAATATCATCACATACTATAGTGTGAGTAGCTAATAACAGCTAATATCATCACATACTATAGTGTGAGTAGCTAATAACAGCTAATAACATCACATACTATAGTGTGAGTAGCTAATAACAGCTAATATCATCACATACTATAGTGTGAGTAGCTAATAACAGCTAATAACATCACATACTATTGATCATGTGAGTAGCTAATAACAGCTAATATCATCACATATTATAGTTGTGAGTAGCTAATAACAGCTAATAATCATAATACTATAGTGTTGAGTAGCAATAACATCACATACTACAGTGTGAGTAGCTAATAACAGCTAATACATCACATACTATAGTGTGAGTAGCTAATAACGGCTAATAACATCACATACTATAGTGTGAGCAAGGACTGTTTCTGATATGCCCTCAATCTGATTAAAAAATTTTAATGCTTCACATTAGTTCACTCAAAATTGTTATGATTTTGACAGCTACAGTATACACATATAAGCCCCTAGTCATGATGAGAGAGAGAGAGAGAGCGAGAGAGAGAGAGAGAGAGAGAGATTCTTCTCTGTAGGTTTGTACTGAATTAGTCGCTGTGTGGCAGAAAGTCTTTCATCTTCATACATATGAATATAGCAGTAAACAGCTAATTAGAGAAACGACCCATCTGGTGTTTTTGCTCAAAACGAACTTGTATCTGTGAGTCTGTGGGCGAATGCAGCGTCAGATCAGCCTGTATTTATCTCAGAGTAAGAGCACTGATTTAAGATCTGCTCTCAGCAGTTATTTTCAGTCCTCCGGTATATAAAAGGCTTGCTGGAAAACGTGGTTCAGTACATGTACTTGGTTCAACAGCATTTCACACACCAGTAATGTACACTCATCCTCACAACAGTACTTACACTAAGAGCTGCACCCAGGAGGACCCAACCGACATTTGGGCAAGCAAGGATGAACCTTATCTCTGTACCTGACCCAATAACTACAATTGCAGACGTTCAGTGGGGAGTGATGTCCTCCATGAGTCATCCTGTTAGTGCCAGCACCATTGGCAGAGGGCTGCACAACCGCCCTTAAGACCACGTCAACGTTGCCAAAGACTCTAATGATGTCGTGCCCGACTGTCATGGACTGACTCAGAATGGCAGCGGGTCATCTTCAGTGACGAGTCCTGCTTTTGTCTTTGTGGAGACAACCAACGAATCCGTGTGTGGAGGCACCGTGGTCAGCGCCAAGATGTGCTCTTTGTTGTCACATGTCCAGAGGGCCTGGTATCACTCCACCTTCACCCCTACCGCACCATCTGCAGGAACTGTGTGAGAATATTCAAGCTGCATGGGATGGATTATCACAGGTTTTTATTAGGAACCTCTACAGCTCCAGGCTGAGAGATCTGGCATGTTGTGCTATCAAACATGGTGGCCCGACGCCATACTGAGAGACAGACTTCTGTATGGGTAGTTTAATAAATATGACCTCAATTTATTATCCTTTATTGATCCTGGCCACCTTTATCGTCCCTCCCAATAGCATTACAATCCCACACTTCCTTCTGGGTGCAGCTATTCTTTTTAACGATGAGTGTTTATACATCAACACTGTTTATGCCTTTGATGCACATCATTTGAAACATGTAATTAAATCTCCCCTAAAATAATTTGGATGTTGAGACATTCCAGGAGTCGATAAAGGCGTTAATTAGGAGGTCCCAGACCCCCAACGGATTTCACACCTTGAGTGGCATTTCACACCCTTTGATTTTGACATTATCCACTTTTGATGTAAACTGGGTGGTCCTAATCTCCTCACCAATCAAGGCTGATATGGCTTTTTCTTATAGCTACACTATGTAAGGGTATTGTCTAGGTCATAGAAATGACCACCATGAAGAAGAGTGACACGGAGAGCTGTTGCTCATTCAAGAAAATATAACATTGTCGTAATGGAATTTGTTAAAATGGGCTAAAGCAGACACTGCTTATTGCTGAAACGCTACAGTATGTATTTGAATGGCCATCTGTCTACTTTGGGTGGGTGGCGGGTGGGTGGAGATCATAGTGGGGTCTCATAGCCATTTCTGTGATTGTGCTGTTGTGCTTTGTTGTGATTCAGTGTCGTAGCAGGCTAGGAGCGATGCACTGTCCGTCACATATGCTTATCAATTTATTAGGGTCGTTTCCAGACAGTAATGAGTGTTTTTAAGATGTGTTTTATTATTTTCTGTTTTTCTTTTTCATTCAAATGTTTCTGGATGTTTAATATTTAACGTCATAATTACCTGGCCTGTATATAAAGGGCCATACTGTTATAATAGATTAGAAATTAATATTTATATATGTATTTGCCTGTGAAATCCACACTGTAAAAAGTGCTTTATTGGTCCAGCCTAAAACAATTACTCTAATTTGGTACAAGCAAATGAAATTTAGAAAAAATGAAATTCTAGGTTTAACCTTTTGACCTTGAGTGAGCGATACTTTCAGTCCGAGTCGTTTTCTGAGTTGAGTAAAACTGGTTTATTGGCTTGTACCAAATGAAAGGGTTGCACCTTTTACAGTGTAGTAACACTTGCTATGGAGGAGTGTGTTTGTGTGGACCATGGACAGATCAATTAAATGCCTAGCATTTAGCATTAGCATTCTTAATCTTGGATGTTAAATATGGGTCCAGATCTCATTCCTTTCCTTCTCCTTCTTCTTCCCTTATCATACCTTCCCAGACTTTATGATTCCACCTGAGTCTCCTGATACAAACCTGATTAAAAGCTTTTCCTCCTCCTCCGCTGTTCTAGCCCAAACAACAGAGAAAGGCAAGTTGCACGTCTTCACTCCTGCGCTTTATTAATCTGTTTGTTTCCTGTCTCACCTCCTTGCCCTTCTTCTTATGTGGCCTGATCCTCCAGTGTCTTGTCTTTGTTCCCGGTTAGCCTCTCCCAGCCCCCACAGGTCCCCATACAAGGCCTCGCCCAGCAGGCCTGACCGCAAGAAGAATGGAACATCCAGCGGGCCTTTGGATGAGTCTCGAAATGGCGCTACCACCCCCAAAACCCCTCAGGTCAGTCAGAGTCCCCACAGTGGACGTGCAGTCAGTTCGACCAACGCCAATGTTATTTCATGAAGGTGGTTTTGTCATGCAGCTCGTGCAGTTATATTTGGTGGCCAGCACTGTGGGACATGAGCCACAAGGGAGCTGGTCTCCTAGCAACAGCAGTGCTCCGTTCTCCGCATGTCCAGTGTCGGATCTTGTGTTTTGTAGCTTTGACGGCTGCTGCACAGACAAACGTCCAGATGTCTCATTTGTATTGGAGTTAATATGCTTGGATCTGCTCTGTTCTGGCGCGCAGACAGAAAAACCAGGAGGAGAGAGAGGCTTCAACAACGGCCTGATGGACCCATCAGCGAAACGACTCGAATCTCCCACGACTCCTACCAAGAACTCCAACCGGAAGAATCCCAGCACACCTAAAAGGTCTCCTGCACGTTCACTCCCTTTGGCCTCTTTTTTTTCACTGAGTTGCCAGTTCTGCCTCCACTTGTTGGCCATTTTATTAGGAACACCTCCCATATAGATGCTCTTTTAAGCTTACAGTTACTGACGGTAGCTAAGAATGTCTCGTCAGCAGTGGCTAGTCAGTGACTGTGAACATGAGTGAAAGTGGATATGAGGACGATAAGGTCTGGATCTCTGTAGTTCTGTCATGTATCTCCAAACATGGAGTATCAGATAACAGCACCATCCTGATACAAATACGTGGATCCCAGCACTGCCCAATCAGCACTGACATGATTGTCTGTTATTGTTGACCACGTTTAGCCAGCTTCTGCATATACGTGCATACTTGCACACCTCCTACTTCTGGAGTATAAAGCACACGTACTATATATTTGCATGTATGGATTTGGAAAATGCTCTTGTCCAGAGTCATATATATATATATATATATACAGGGGTTGGACAATGCAACTGAAACACCTGTCAT
Source organism: Prochilodus magdalenae (assembly GCA_024036415.1). Classification (NCBI taxonomy): domain Eukaryota; kingdom Metazoa; phylum Chordata; class Actinopteri; order Characiformes; family Prochilodontidae; genus Prochilodus; species Prochilodus magdalenae. Next base: position 46,711 of record JAMWET010001721.1, on the reverse strand, counting down.
TTTAGTGTGGGAGGTCTCATGGCTAAATTGGACCAGGCTACCATGGCTAAATCCCTCTGACCACTGTGCAGGACTTATATGTATATGTCATTCCCAAGACGAACTGACGCTGTATTGGCCGCAAAAGGAGGCCCTACACCATACTAATAAATGATTGTGGTCTAAAACCAGGTGTTTCAGTTTCATTGTCCAACCCCTGTATATATATTTATATATATGAGTTGTAGATATAACAAATGTAGTGTTAGGCATAGTAGTAAACGTTTGTAGAACAGTACACTGTCACTGTCCAAGACAAACATGAATGGACAACCTGCTTGGAAAAACATTTGGTTCCATTGACTTACATTAAAATGAAATGAGGTTTTTGCCATCTCCTGAAAATTTGCCATTTTGGAGGTACATGTTATATATGAAAAAAATCATTCCTTTTTATAGCGAATTTTGAATCGGTTTAATTTTCACAGTTTTATTGCAAGAGTTGCAAGTTTAGTGGTATTTTGCATTTTTCAAAATGTGATATTTGGAATATAATGACCACATAACACTTTTGAATTTGAATCCCCCGCGCAATGTTATCATCACAGTTAGGTATTTTCCCTAGGTCTTCCCGTCCTACACTCTAAAAACGATGGTTCTTTAAGGGATGTATTTAGAACCTTGTGACTTGAACAATTTCAAATTGTAGTTTGGATCAGAGGAGGATGGGTCCCCCCCGCGTGAGTCTGGTTCCTCCCAAGGTTTCTTCCTTCTGCTTAAGGGAGTTTTTCCTTGCTGCTGTTGCCTACGGCTTGCACACCGGGGGCTTCTTCCTTTTCTCTCCTTAATGAATTATTACTGATTACTGTAAAGCTGCTTTGAGACAACATCAGTTGTTAAAAGCGCTATATAAATAAATTTGATTTGATTCTTTACTGTGAAGAATACGCCAATTAATGCATAAACGGTATTTTACATGAGGAAGAAGTTGGTATTAATAGAGACCCTGTTTGAAGCCACATACGGCTCTACTATAGTTACAGCCTTGACATCAGAACAAGGTACTAAATACCACCATATTCATAAATAGAGCTCATGTTTCTAAATAGAACCATTGCCCTTACTAAAGAGCTTTTTTAAGAGTATAGTTAAAAGCGCATATTGATTTTCTTTGATCTGAAAGCAGTCTAAGCACCTGACAGGTGAGCGCTGATGAATGTTAATCACAACAAGGGAATAAATTGTGTGGGATTCCTAATATAGCGCTGGCGTAAATAGCCAGGCGTGGTGTTGTTTTCTCTAAACCTGCTTAGTCATTAACATGTTCAGTTACTGCGTATAGAGATCGGGTTTGGTTTCCTGACCGTTTCTGTTTCTGTATGATATTAAAGGTCCAAGTCATGTAGAAGCCGTATTCAGTCTCCCTGTTCTCCTGGGCAATATCCCCCCTCACCCATAAGGCACAGAGCCACCACCCCCAGCGCAGACGGTAGCAAGAGATGGGATGGAGAGGAGAAGCCAGCCGAGAGTAAAGGCTACAGCACCCTGGACAGGAAAACCTCCAGGACAGAGAAGATCCCAAAATCTGCAAGCAAAGAACTCGGACATAATGCAGGTAAAGTCTGACTGAACTCTTCTGTAGGTGCGGGTAATGCAGACGCAGTGATGTTGTGATGGACACCTAAAGCCAAATAGGATCATTTCTGCTTCTCTCTGCTTCTCTTTGTGTCTGTATCAGAGTCCCCAGTGACTCCCACTGGTAAAGCTGGCACCACTGATGCTGAGGAGGCCTCCAGGCTGCTGGCGGAGAGACGCCGTCTAGCCAGGGTGCAGAAAGAGCAGGAGGAGAAACAGCGAATGGAGGAGGAGAGGTGAAAACGAGCTGTATATTGATTTACTGTGGTTAAATTGTGCTTGTAGATATGGTTTTATTAAAGGTTTGATATATTTAGGAGAATATATTAACCCCTTACAAGCCAAGGCATATTCCATACTAAGGTGAATAAATTTTGAATGGGAAATTTAATAAATGTCTCATTCTCATTCAATGTCTCATGATCATATTTATATATACTCATCATCAAAAAATAGCTGCACCAGGAGGAAGCATCAGATTGCAGTGCTTTTGAGAAGGAAGATAAACGAGCGATATGAGCTTCACATTCAGATGTTTGCTAATGCAACACACCAGACTCCAGCATGGAGTTGTAGAGGTTCCTAATGGTGTCCTGTGATAATCCATCCCATGCAGTTTGAATATTCTCACCAAGTTCCTACAGAGTTTGCTGTAGGGATAGGAGGTGGAGTGACACCAAGCCTTCTGGACTTTCTGACCACGGTGCCTCCACTCACAGATTCGTTGGTCATGTGCTCCAAGACAAAAGCAGGACTCATCACTGAAGATGACCTGCTGCCATTCTGAGTCAGTCTGGCACTAACAGCATGACTCATGGAGGGCCTCACTGCTTCCTGACTGTCCACAGTTGTGGGTGTTGGGTCAGTCGGGTACAGCAAAAAGGCCCGTCCTTGCTGATCTCACATGTGTGGGAAGCTTGAATCATTCGCTTGTCTTACAGTGTTAAACCTACGCACCAACTTTCGTTCTTGTGCAACTGTTCTTCTGATGATGAGTGTATTTCAAACTACATCAGTTGTAGTGTCTCATAAATCGCCGGAACAGACATAGAAGATGGGTGTTTGCTTTTTGTGATTGCAAGTGTGTGAGCTCATTATCGTTTCACCTAAGTCAACGTCAGTTGCTGTTCTATACAAAAGAATAAAAATATTTCATATTACAATATTGGTTTCCCATGAGCAATGATGTACGTGTTGTGGAGGTACGTGTATGTTCACATTCATGCTCAGTATATCTGCACTGTTCAGGCTGAGGATGGAGGAGCTCCAGAGGAAGCAAGCAGAGGAGCGTGAACTGCAGGAGCAGGCAGCCCGCCGGGCCGAGGAGAACAGACAGAGGCAAGAGGAGGAGCGAAGACAGAAAGAAGTGGACGACAGGAGACAGAAGGAAAGGCGCTTGAAAGAGCTCCAGGATCAGCTGGACAGAGAGGTCAGGGGTCAAAGCCAGTCATCTGCTCTCCCTCATACTTTAGTGCCTCATCCATAATACGGATTTTGCAGTGACGTCTGTGCGAATGGGACAGTGATGTCTGTGCGTGTGTGATTTGGTGTGTGACAGAGAGAGGAGGCCTTCCAGAGAGTGCAGAGAGAGGCGGAGCGAAAGCAGAGAGAGAGAGAGCAGCTCAAACTGCAGGAAGAGCAAGAGAGGCTGCAGAGGAAGAAGGTTTATATCTCTCGTCCACTCATATCCAGTCTACAGTACACATACATACAGCACTTGATTAATTCAGAACAGTGTGCTTCAACTGTGCAGTCTGAAGAGTTGGGTGTTAACCCCCAACCACTACCACATCTTCAGCTATTAGACTCTCCAACATGAACCTACTTACCGTGATGGTGCACTGCTAACATTAGCATTAGCAAACTTACACTATGGTTCGTCTTTTATACTATGACAGTTTTCCTCAAATTAGATTTTATAAAATCACACTAGGCCAGGATTTTCCCACTATGTAGAATCATAACTCATGTATCGTGACACATGTCATATCACTAGGTGGATTTGAAGTGCAGTTTTAGAGAAGCAGAGTAAGAATTGTTCACAGTGGTGGTGATGGGAGACAGGCATCTGAATTGCTTAAAGTCTCACAGAACTTTATTACAGATTGATCACTTTTTCACTGTTATCAACTATAAAACTCATCTACGTCTAGGATGGATAATATTCCAGCTAGTACAGGAAGTGTAGAGCCTAAAACTCACCATGAGCTCAGACACTGCCAGAACAGGGGGCCAGTGCTGGTACCTAGAGATTAATACACAGACATAGAGCAAGTAAACCAATACCTGGCAACCTCAGCCCAGTGCTCATTCCTATAGAGGAGAAAAGGTCATAAGTGCAACACAATACACACAACTTACACCTCTACTAGAGCTCACTCACTGAAGTGCATTACAAAGAGATGGGTCTTCAGTCTGCGTTTGAAGACCGCGAGAGACTCTGCTGTTCTGACGCCCAGTGGGAGTTCATTCCACCATCTGGGAGCCAGGACAGAGAAGAGTCTGGACGCTTGTCTTCCATGAGTCCTCAGGGATGGCGGTTCGAGTCGAGCTGTACTTGAAGCACGAAGGGCTCGAGGTACAGCTCGACTCTTCACCATTGCCATAAGGTAGGGAGGCGCTGGTCCAATCTTGGCTTTGTAGGCCAGCATAAGAGATTTAAATCTGATGCGGGCAACAACAGGAAGCAATTTAGCATCTCCAGTTCACCTGGCTGTATGTCTTTGGACTGTGTGAGGAAAGCCACACCGACATGGGGAGAACATGCAAACTCCACACAGAAAACAGCTGGAGAGCCCAGATGGGAATCGAACGCAGGCGCAACCGTGCCACGTATGGTAATATATTAAAACCCCCATCAACACCACTGTAAAGAACTTCAGCCCTCTGCAATTAACTGTTTCTCATCAAACCCCTCTGACTGACTTAGCATACAGAGAATTGGCCTTTAACTCTTACACTTCTACACTGAGCTTTGTTCGACTGTTGAAGTGTAATTACATTATAGATTACTTGGCCTGAAACTGTGTGGATGCCAGGCCTCAATGACACTATACAATATAAAGTAATACGTTTACATTTAATCTGCAGTCGGTATCAGTCGATAGAAACCTCTAGGGCTAAGGTCTTTAGTAGCTGATTCTGCTTTGGTTGAACTTCTGCTATTTCCGCAGCGTATTGAGGAGATCATGAAGAGGACGAGAAAAAATGACGGAGACACAAAGGTAAGAGCCGTGCACGTGTTCCATCAAAAAGTACATCAGTCAGATAAGTAGAGACTGTGGCTACAATACCGCACGCTTTGTGTTTGGACAGAAAGACGAGCATCTCGAGTGCGGCTCCCCCATGACCCCATCCGCTTTGGAACCTGGAGGTGAGAAAAAGCTTTTTGATGCCATCCAAAGTCAGTGTGCATCTGACATCCTTAGGCATCCTGATACCATGATGTGCACTATGGGGGTGTTAATGGGGGTCTCTGAGGTGGGTGAGTGTCATGATTTCAGGATGAGTTTAAACAGTTCTCTCTGCTGCATTCTTGTTATTGTTAGGTACTACACACTGCCTGGCCAAAAGTCAAACAGTCTTATATTTTGCGGGTCCGCCTTACCTTTATTGAATCTTAAACATTCATTTCTAACCAGAGTTGTATCATTTTAGCCGAGATCTTTTTAGTGACGTCGGGATCAGGAAACCGCTCTGCTAAGTCTTCTCAAGCACGTCCCAAAGATTTTAAATGGGGTTAAGATCAGGTGGTTGCTACTTGTGTGAAAATGATTCCTCATGCTCTTACTCAATCTTAGTCCTGGATTCCCTGGACAGTTCCAAACCCGCTTCCTGTCATTTCAGCTTCTCCTTTGTTGTTTTCTTTGCTCAGTGCAGGACAATAATTTGACCCTTCTGAAACATCCTTTTGTGAGCACATGTCGTCCCATGTGTTTGCTTAGGAAATGAGAGCCTCCTCACTGTATCAGTTGGGGTTAAAAGAATCATCAGCTGAAACATAATTACTGTAGTAATTATCCAATCAGAGGCTTTTATTGAAATTCAGGCAGCAACTCTTTCTGGCCAGGCAGTGGCCAAAATGCACATGATCAGGGTTTGAGTTGTGGCACAGGTCTGGAGCTGTCCCCTGGTGATTGGTACGACTGTGCAGTAACACACACACACGCGCACACACACACACACACACACACATGCACGCACACGCGTACACACACACACACACACACACACACACACACACACATGCACGCACACGCGTACACACACACACACGCACACATGCACATAGACACACAAACACACACACACACACACACACGCACGCATACACACGCACACACACACACACACACACACACACAGACACACACACACACGCACACACGTGCACACATACACACACACGTACACACGCGCACAAACACACAGACTTCATACACACACACACACGCACACACATGCACACACACACACACGCACACACACACAGACACACACACACGCACACACACAGACACACACACACACACTTGAAATAGGCTTTGTATAGTGTATTTGTATACACATACACAGACACCGACACAGACACACACACACACACATTTATATATACATTTGTATGTATGTGTGTGTGTGTGTGTGTGTGTGTGTGTGTGTGTGGGTGTTTATATGTGTGTCCCTCTTTACACCTTTACTCTTATAAAGGGTCCTGGACCCCCTCAGCCTCCCTCTCAATTTAAATACAGTATTAATACTATTTGAGAAAAGAAGTGAAATGAGTTTCTAAATGTATACAGCAGACAAAACCATCATTGTTTGCAGTATCATATAACTCATGATCATTCGTTCATTATAGACGCTGTTCTGATTAATGGCTCATCTGAAAGCTCCATCATTGCTGAGGTAAAGAACAATGAAGCCCCCTCATTTATCTCCGCTGACTCGCCTATAATAAGCCTAGAGCCACTGGAAGCGAAGAGCAGCGCAGCAGATGATTTTTCTGATGGGGTCCAGTCCATGGATGTCAGGTCAGCCATCGTCATTGTGGTTTTGAATGTGTCACCTTTTTATTTTTTCTATATAAGGCTCCTATAA
>JAMWET010001721.1:0-35000 GCA_024036415.1 Prochilodus magdalenae | reverse complement strand
AGTCATCCAGGGCTTTGAAGCTGATGGGCTGTGTCTCAAATGGATTAATGTGTCCTACTGAGGCATTCGCCACTTCTGTTTTGCAAAAATAGGGCGCACATTCATCCCCACATTTGCAGTATCAAAAATACTGGTATCAACCTGTAGAACAATAAAGAGACTTATGAAGCAGACTAGACTGCCTGTAGGTGTTTACAGGCATATTATATTTTTATCCACTGTTATTTGCTGTGTATTTATTGTGACTCACATTTAATCGCATTTATATAAAATTATTGTTGTTAATATTAAATATGTATATAGTACTTTTACAGCTCGTTTGTAAGAGCAGATAGTTCACTACATAGGGAACATGTGTTGATATGAAACTCTCCCACTGACTTAGCCGGAAATACGTCCGGGTCAAGGGTTGTTCAGGGAGCGTGCTCTGGCTCACGCAAGTTTCGTCGCAAATGACAACAAACGGGCCACAAGCTACGGCGGCTTTGTTTTTGTTTCCCATCAGTAATATACTGCGGTGTTAAGTCCATGACAGCTTGACAGTGTGTTTACTAGAAGCTGGTATTTTGGTGGACGCATCGTCTTCTTGTTTTTGATGGTGTGCGGACAGGTAAGAGCTCTGGTAAACCTAACATAGCTCGCTGATGTTAGCCAACTACTCATTACATGTCCGTTTATTTAATCTGCTTTACTTTGCAGCCGCGATATAAGTAGCTATTTTGAGTTTTCTGTATGTTTGGTCAAACTAGCCATATAAATGATTGTAAGCCAGCCAACTAGCTAGCTAACTTCGTCGAGCAAAATTCATAACCAGGCTAGCTAGATAGCTAGCTAGCTTAGCATAGCTAGCTCATAACAGAAGTGTAACGTATAAGTTAGTAGGGTAGTTAAATACGTTTGCTTAATTAACTTATACACAATGTTAGCTGAAATTAAATTAGTTTGCAGTAAGGTTTGTACTTTTTCCTTTCTCGTTTCTTCTATTGTCGAGGGGGGATTTGTAATCTAGCCTATATCGGTTACGAATTACGGAATTCTGGGTATGTCACTTGTGGCAGTGAATGCTGAATATGACCTCAGCTATAGTCGTTATTCTTTATCCCTTAAACAAGCTGATTTGTTTCTTTGCAATTTAATGTAAATATGTAAATCAGCTCAGTTGTTATAGACTACCCTTTGTTGTGCTTTATTCAAAAAGCAGTCTAGGCTGAATATTACTTACGTTAATTAATTACTTACTTACTGCCTGTAAGTGTAAACTAGCAGAGCTGGCTGAAAGGGAAAGAATTGATGTTTGTTACACCATATAAACAGTGAGTTCCAAAATTACAGATTGTTTGTCTAGTTTTGTCCGTATGTTGTCTTTTAAATTGACTATATGGACTTTAATCATGTTTATAAAAGAGAGTTTTAAGATATAATTGTGACTGACTTGAAATACACAATATAAGCAATCCTATTGACTGCTTTACAACAACTGACCAGTCTTATGGTTAGGGAATGCGCGTTGTTGCTACCGGATTCCGGTTTGTAGACTGTCATGGCTCTTACTTTCTTAACTAGAAATAGTCTGGTATATTTTAGTCTGGTAACAGGCTAAAATATAGCAAACATGCTAAAAACATAATTAATATCAAAGGCTTGAATTAAAGAGCTTATAATTTACTGTAAAGCTGGAATATGAACATCTAAAGAATGTCGCACGAAATGTCTGTGTTTCAGTCTAAAAATCCAGAGGTCAGCTCTCTCGGTTGTAATACATTTCTTTACAGAGGTGTATAGTCAAGATCAAGCCGTGGAGACTAAAATGGCAGTAACTGTTACACTTAGAAAAGTTACTTTTCACTTGTGTTGATTTTACTTTACTTTTTAATTAATATTTCTTGTGGGGCACCACCTATACTATGACTCTTATTCTCTTTTTAAGGACACAATGTCACGGCCACGTTCAAGATCACCTTTGTATACAAGGTATTTGGCTTTGGCTCTGTGTATTTCGTCCATTATACCTGTGTTTAATCCTTTAATGTATATAATGTACATATATTCAAATATGGTAATAATTGCTATATATACTAATATTATAATAATATACTCATTAATAGCTCGAACGTTGCTGTTACAGAAACTCTACATTGCCCGGGAGGAGAGAAGATGGATTCAGTGGAGACCAGTACCATTCATCTGTGCGTTCAGATTCGTGGAGAAGTCCAGAAAGTGTCAACAAAATGGAAGGTAAATCACACTGGGGTAATGGCCCCTCTCAAGGAGAGGAAGAGGTTGACCACTGGGCCAAATTTATTGAGGCTATAGGTCATGCTGAAAGACGGAGACCTACACCTATGTTAAGATACCAAACACAGGATGATGTCCAGCGATTTGACGAGAAATCAACTCACTCTCCAAGAAGATTACCAAGGGAGAGGTTGTCATCCCCTGACGCCTCACGTTATGGGCCTGAAACACATCAGAGGATTCCATCTCCAGGCCGGAGAAGAAATGAGCATGATGGCGCTCATTTAAACAGGCACTATTCCAATAGGTCCCACTGGGATTCAAGAGATTCTGGTCCTAGACATTCACGAGAAAAGAGGCCTGGCCGGGTGGAACATATACATCAACATGAACAACATGAAGAAAGATATCATGAAAGAGGCTCCTTTTCTGAGAGGTATAAAAATCTAATCTACATCTAATGAAACTGTAAACTTTGCCTGACTCAACAGAAGTGAAGGAAAGAAATAAAGATTAAGTTGTGATGTCTTAAGATAGTTAGTAGAAAATACTGAATAAAAGATGATTTGTTTGCTTTATAAATGAGATTTAGTTGATTTGTTCTTTTGTTTGTACAGTTTATATGGAGTTAAAGAGTGATTATTGGTAGTTTTAGAAAAGGCTCTTGGTTAGGAAGATATGAAATGACTTGAAGACTTGATGAATCTGTTTTTGTTGAACAAATTGTACTTGTTCTTTCAACACAGGTCGTTGAAGTCAAATTATAGGGAGGATCACCCACATCCTAAAAGATTTAGAGGTTTGGATCCACAAGAGCAATGTAGTGTCACACACAGGGGCTTTAGTCCACATAACTCTCCTGTTATAGTGGAGCATGACCATGGAATGCCATACCGTGATGGAAGAAACAGGAGTCCCCCAAGAAGCCGTGATCCAATTAGAAACCAAGAGCGTTCAAGGAGTAGAGATCTGCAGAGAGTCAATGAGTTGCCACAGGGCAGAGATCCTCCAAGAGGCAATGACTTGCCATGGGGGAGAGATCCTCCAAAAGGCAATGACTTGCCACGCGGTGGAGGTCCTCCAAGAGGCAATGGATTGTCACGGAACAGAGAACCTCTGAGAGGCAAAGAACTGTCACGGAACAGAGAACCTCCAAGAGGCAATGACTTGCCACCGAACAGAGATCCTCCAAGAGATCATGACTTTCCACAGAACAGAGATCCTCCAAGAGTCCATGGCTTTCCTAGAGGCAGAGGTCACGCTAGGATAATCAAACCTCCAAGTAGCATGGAATCATTCAAAAATAGGAGGGCTGTTGACCAACATACAGGAATCACACGTGATGGACGTGGTGGTTCAGCTGTCTATCACGATGACGAGGAAACAAGATTGCATCACCCTTCTGCTAAGAGAGGAAGTCCCATAAGAGGCAGGTTACAGCACCAGGAGAAATCTAGAATGGATGCACATGCAAGACCACGCCATGGAAAGACGATGATGGATCTGAATCTGATTGGTGATGTGGATTTGAGAAATGACCAGAGCAACAGGCCAAGGTTTTCTGGGCATGCATGGAAGGAGGAGAAACAACCAGGAGGAAAACATGGCAGGGTTTTGGAACCAGGAAAGTTTTCAAAAGGAATTCCTCATCACAGAAACTTAAACACTAAAGCTGCTTCTACAACTCAAATGGATTTGACGGAGCATGAAACTCTAAGGATCAAAGTGGACATGAGTCGTCCTGTCGGCCTTAGCAGGTATAGTATCGCCACAGCCGTGCTCTTGGGTATGGTTGAAAGTTCATGCCTCTTTTTCAGATGTCTAATGCTGCGGCTTGTATAAGTCTCATTGAACTTCATCTGTCAAGCTTTTTCAAATTTCCCCAACAGCCAATAATGGGACAATTAATAATCAGTGCCACCTGTCTACTGAAGTGAAGGACCTTACCCATGTTCTCTGCTGAGGCATACCTGGAATTGTGTAACTTTGAGGATGAAGAGAGTGGAACATCAAGTTGCTTTGACTAGAAGAGGTTGGTTCTGTTGATCAGAACAAGAAGATGGGCTCGTGGTGATGGGTCAAGCACTGCACATCTGGCACTTAAACCTGAATGCGTCCTGTGCAGTGTACCTCAGCAATGCCAAGAAGAGATTTAACTAGAGGTGGCATCACTGATTCATCTCTTTAATGAAGAAACATTAAGGTGTCCTCACTGGATCAAGTTGAGAACCTGACAACTGTACAGAGATTTTAAATGGATGAAACAGGCCTTAACATCTTGTTCTTAGGTTCTAACACTGTGCTTACGGATTTGGTTCAGGACTAAAAGTCAGCTTTGGACCAACTTTCTACATCATGTGTTTCATCTCAACTATAAAAAAGAGAAGCTATACTGACAAAATTCAAGCTGCATGATGGTGAGAAATCTCGTCAAGGATGGAGCACTGTATGGATAATGGTGAGATGTCCATGGATCAGAAGGAGACCATGTTTGAAGGTGAAGTGTTCCCTCAGCGATGAAGGAAGGAATATTATATTGTATGTTCCTTACAAATAATGCTGGTAGGTCCACCAGTGGAAGATTTAGGAAAAAGCCAGCATGACTTTGGACCATGTTGAGCTTGACTGATGTGATGAATTTGAAGAGCCCTTTGCAGTTGATGACTTCGATACAAAAATAAAATAATCACCCTTCGTGTAGAGGAAACTCAAGATGCTGCGTCCACCAAAATACCAGTACTTTATTTAAGATCATGATTTTTTTTGGTACCGTTTAAAGGTAAGTGAACATATGAAATCCCAGATTCTGTGAAAACTTCGTTTTACATGCTTGTTTGTATTTGGGACGTGGACCAGATCGAAACACCTTGTTCTCCATAGAATTTGGTGGAAGTGTTTTTAGGAGTTCTTCACTCATCTCATGGTGCTGTCACAAAAAACCTCCACGCCTCTGAAACTTCCACCTGATGCTCGCCTTACCAGAACGCTTGAGGACATGTTTGATAAAAACACAAACGGTATTCTGGACACCATAGGGGCTTTGGAATGTTGTGGATGTTTGCATATCTGCCTTGCATATGTGCATGTGTCGACGACAAGATTTGGAAAAATCTCACATTTCATCAATAATATTCTGGACTGGCTGGTTGGAATACTACATGGAATACAAGATGTACTTCACCAGGTTAACCTTTGTTTGGGAATTGCCAAAGATGGGACAACATATCCATTCATTTATGAAGATCATCTGGAAGAGGGAAGACAAGTTAAAGTTGAAAACTGTGAATTGTTTACTTTAAGATTGTGATGGTATAATCTGCAAAACTTTTCCAAGAAACAGCTTCATACTGATACAAAGAAATAAAGAAGAGAGAAAGAAATGTTGAAGATTGAGGTCCTGGTGAAAAGCTGGACAGGTTCAGTGATGGAACATGAATATGAGCAATGAGGTGGAAGAAAACAGATTTTAAAAGCTGCTTTTGCATCACAGATGTCAGGGAGACAAGCCTATCTGATCGTTGTGGTCTGTGAAATCTACTGGATGAAGCTGGATGTCACATAAGTGGTGTATTCATACATCTAATTGCACTTCTCAAAATCTGCATAGTACCTTCTCATTCATAGGACCCACTCCACTCTGTTTTACATCGCTCCTGAATTCATGCAGAGGCTACGAACACTGGAACGAGATACTGGAACAAGCTGTTCAGCAATAAGCAAGACTGAGGTGCATGGAAGACGTTTTCTGTGATCATTCAACACCTTTTTCCTTGGCGAATAACAGCATCTTATATCTTCCAAGGACATCCTGCAACTGTCTCCATGTTACCAGATAAGAATGAAGATCATGAGTTTAAAAGAAGACGTCAAAGTCACTGAAAAGGACTGAAATGGAGAATGGAAAAGAGGCATGAACTTTCACCTCCCATTTATGATTCAGCTGCCAATGGCTTAAGTTAGCAGGCCAAACATGCCACTCCTCACAGCAATGTAGCTAACCGATGCCAAAAAAAAAAAGGATATAGGGTCGAGTGGCTCGTGTTTGAGTGAAAGCTGAAATTGAGTAGGTTCAGTGGTGTGTGTATGTGGCTGTTGCCATCATGATTAGTTTCTTTAGTTGTCCCCTTTTTTTTAGTGCCACTAATTGGTGAGCTCCCACCACCAACTAGTGAGTCTATCTAAAATACACTCATCATCAAAAGCATAGTTGCACCCAGAAGGAATTGCTGGATTGCTATGCTATTCTGAATGAAGGTGAAGGTTACCATGAATGGTTTCCTGCAATAATCCATCCCATGCAGCTGGGATATCCTTAGTTCCCTTGTATTAGGGGTGGAGGTGGAGTGACTCCAGGCCTTTCAGACGTGTGATGTATCAACAAACCGTTCCTCTTGGCGCTGCCATCGTTGGTCGTCTCTACCAAGACAAAAGTGTGACTCACTACTGAAGATGACCCATTCTGACACTCTGGCACGACACCCTTGCAAGTCTTTGGTGATGTTGACGTGGTGCTAGGGACAGCTGTCGTAACAGTCTGTGTGCATGTAGTTCTGCGTCGTGCAGCCGTCTGCCAATGGTGCTGGCATGGTGCTTATAGAGGGCATCAGTTCTCTCTGAATGTCCACAATCATGGCCAGTCAGATGCAGCATCCTTGTCTATATCGTGTGGCTGGGGTGAATCATTAGTACGTCTCAGAGTGTCAAACTTATTAATCAAGTTTCAGTCCTGGCATTTGGTTCCTTCAACGTGCAACTATTTGTACAACTGTTATTTTGATGATGAGTGTATAAATAGGTGAATGCTTTTACATGCCCCCTCAGAAGTGGAGTCATTTTGAAATACTGGCACATATACTATTGCTATTATACCTCCAAACCCTACTTTTTAGACCCATGTCACAGGGGGGCGGGATGCTAAACTGACGTCTCCGGAGTAGCTAGCTTGGAACAAAATGTATAAAATGTCATTTGCGATGAAGCTGATCAAGGTGGGGTTTTTTTTGGGGGGGGGCGGGGGCTTTTCCATGGTGCATAGTTCCTACAGATCTGCTTTTTGTGTGTTTGTTGTAATGGCTTTCTCCATGCCTTCCTCACTTTGTGCAGCCACTTAGGCTATTCTTCAGAAAGGCAGTTGTCACTTGACTTGGTCAACGTGGGCCGCCAGCGTCTTGACTTTCTACCCATGTTGGAGCATTCTGGGACCTACAGGGAATCATCTACGCGCTCTGGGACGTTTGCCCAAGAGATAATCACCCTGGTGCATCATGTCAAAGGTCAGAAGCTGTTAAATTAGTCAAGGAGCAAATGATAGCTGTATCTCAAAGCAGAGTGAGGCTGTATTACTCGATTGCCACATCACTGAGGACTGTTCTCTGAACATGACAGAGGAATGCATACTATATATAACTATCGGTCAATTTTAATGAAATGTTTTTACATGTAATTTTTAAACATGTCTCTGCATGAGGAGGAGCCTTTGTCTACCAATGCTAGCAAGTTCTCTCCTACTTCATCTACAGATGCATCCAATTTCTCCACCAGCTTACGGCTAGGCTAAATTTGTGTTAACCCTTTTGTGTTTGTTTATCAGAAAATTATTTCCAAGGTCAAGGCATTACGCTTAATGAACGCTTTTCCAGTGAGCAGCATTATACGCTTCTCGATGAGCAGGAGATTTCAGAAGAAGAGCAAGAACTGGAGGAAAGTACACCAGTCATAAATAGGTACAGATGTCTCTTATACACTGTTGTGTGCTGTAAATACACTGTTGTGGAGACGTTTTACTCACACTACTCATCAAACCTACAGTGGTCTACATTTGAATCTAAATTACATTGTTTTAGATAGCTGAAGGCTCTCTTCTCCAAAGTATTTAACACGTAAAGACTAAAGTGTTTTTTAATGTCTTCCTCTTTTCTAGACCCCCTGGTGGCCCTTCAGAAACACAGATTTATTGCAAGATAGGGTCTTGGCAGGTAAGTCAGTCAGCATTCTTGCCCATTTCTGAACAGATTATGGCAGTAATTGTGGACTGAAGTTACTGTGTGAAACACCATATGTTGTCTTGTGATTCTTGAGATTGTTTTATGGATATTTGTCAGCGTGATATGAAGTTATTTTACCACCTATTCTGATCTGCATGGTACAGCTTGTTAATTGTCAGGATTCGAATTCTGCTCTAAAACCACATTCTTTTGTCAGCCACAGAGAAGGCAGACCCCCGCTCCTGGTGATCTAAGACATGACTTAGAGAGGAAGAGGCAACAGAGACTGGAAGGAGTGAAAATCACCATTTCTGGGGGGAGCTTTTCTCAGATGGCACCTCAGAGGTACAAACTCCTTGATCTGTGACCTTTTGTCTACTCTTTCCATTAACATGATTTTCTGAATGCTGGTTTTGAGCTGAAAATACCTTTTTACCAAATTTTTACATGAGAAGAATGAAAACATGAGAAGCATTACAGTTCACATGTCAGTTGTGCTCTAATGTTACTCTGGTTAAACTAATAATTGAGAAATTCTTACTAATCGAAATTCTTAATGACTTTTTTTTTTTTAAACAAATAAACTGCTTACAGCTTTACAACTGATTGTAGCTTGTTTTGCCCTTAGTCAGGAAAATGAGCCTGCATATATGGAAGAGGATGATGTGCATCAGGCAGGAGATGACTTTAACTGGTCTGAGCAGATGCCTCAGCAAACAGAGCAGTGGGTGAGTGCACATACTTATTTCATCTCGACCTTGTGCATGCTGTGCATCAGGCTTGTGATGTGTATTTGTAAAGTGTTTTGCATGAGAGTGATGATTCTTCATGATGCTGCAGGATGGTCCTCCTCAGAAAATGCGTCTAAATTTTGATGCTAGACAAAATTTTCATCGCTTTGGGAAACGGCGTGGTTCAAGCATAAGAAGGAATCCAGATAACGGTAAATAATCTCTGAATACATTCTTCTTTATGTCTCTTGCATTCCCTGTTTCTGCATCTACATTTATGTGTTAAGAAGGAACTGAGGTCGTTACTGAAAAGAATGTAATCTGCTAATGCTATAACACTTCTTAATGTATACAATTTGCACCATGTTTTACAGATGCCAACTGGTGAGGAATGGCATAGAGGAGTATGACTCTGGGTCCAATTCCAGTGACTGCTTAAATGGGAGTTTGTCAGAGGAGCTGGTGCACAATAGCCATTGTTTTTTGTTCTTGTTTATCATATATTACCGCATTTGTCATTGATTTTAAGAGGTTGATCATATTTAGCATATTTTCAGTGCCCCTATCCATCAGACATCATCAACATGCATAGCACATCATACAGTTTTTCGAAATGGACACTGTACATATACATATTTACATTGGGGTGAATGATCCAACAGTAAATATTATACTTCAGATCTTTCACTCAACTTGCCCTGTTACCGTCTTAGTCCATGACTGTGTTTCCTGCGTGTCACTGAGCTGTACAGGAGGCATTCATTAGACACCAGTGTCCTGCCTGTCAGCAAAGCTGTGTTTGTTTTTAAAAAGTTTTTTTCTGAATGAAAACAAATCACCAGCGTTCCTGGTACACCTAACCTTTATAGTATTCAAACCAGCCAGCAGCATTTGTCTCCTCTCTCAAACAAATATTAAATAATCCAGTATATGATTTTCACACATTATCCCAGATATGTCCAGGGCATTTTTCATTTATGTTGCTCAAGAGTTTTGTATTTTGAAGCAGTTCCAGTTTCAGTCCAGTTAATTACGTTCTGTGCCTTTTGTTTAATCATTTTGTCCCTTTAAATCCTTCCCCGATCAGCTTGGTTAAGAGAATAGCTGTGTTTATTTGAGAAGCGTCATGTACTGTTGTACATACAGTTTCATAACAAATAAATGTACATACAAAAACTTATTTGATATAAATGGGCTTGCTTTGAACTTGTTTTGTGTTGATCGCAATGGTGTATCCTTTATATTGTGATGTTTCCTCATAAGATGACTGCCGATCTGGATGGAAGCTTGGGTGCATATTGGAAAAAGGCAGTGGTAAAGCTTCCATGCAGTTTGGCTTAAAGGCTTTGTGTTTTACTTCCTCCATTAGTTGTGCCCAGACAGTGACATTTATAGACCAAGTTAGTAGAGTATTGCTAAACCAGCCTGGAGGCTTTTAAATCTATTAAAGCCTAAGCCGGGAAAAACCATGATTAGTACTAAACTTGACCTGCCTGCTATTAAAGCTCGATTTATAAAACCAGGGCAGTGCGCAACCCACATAAGAACTTATATAGACAGTTTCTTCTATTGAGATGAGGGGAGGTTGATCTCAGCTGAGACTGTAGGGTGGGCAGTATATGAAGCAGGTGTGTTGGAGCATGGCGTTGCCCTCAGCCAATGAACATCATTAATCAATACACATTCCCTTTATGCTTTTAAACGTTTTTACATTTTTTTTCACGGTGTTTTAATGTTTGTTGCCTCAAAAAAAATATAATGCAGTCAGACCACTTTTGTTAGGACAGTCATGCTGAAGCTGCTGTTATTAGCTGGGGTCCTGGGAAACCTGTGCTCCGTCAAACCTGATTCAATTGATCAGCTTGTTATCAAGCACCTTTAGGAGTTAATCCTCTACTGACCATATGAAGCAGGTGTGTTGGAGCAGCGATAATGGGTCCCCAGGACTGATACCACTATGTTAATTCATTTTAAATGATGTGATGTAGAATTATGACAATAGTCAAACCATGTACTAATGTTTTCAGGAAAAGGACATATGATTTTTAGGGCAAGAAGGAATGTGAATGGAGAGTTGGGGTCATTCCATGTCACAGTGAACTTAATGAGTGTGACAGTGAGGAACCATAGACCCAAGAAACATGTCTGAGAGGCGAGACGTCAGGGGTCACTTAAGGATCAGTCAGGTGACGTGATGTGTGGGGGTTAAATACGGTGCATGTGTGAGTGTGAAAAGGACTGTAAGTGAGTTACACTGCATCATTCAGCTTCAAAGTCAACATTGTACTTTGGCAAAAAGGGAGACACTGGGATTAAAGCAATTCCCAAAAACACAATCGCACATACACCAATCAGCCATAACATTAAAATTCCCAGTTACCATATAGGTGCACCTTGTCCTACATTTACAGACTGTAGCTCATCTGTTTCTCTGCATATCTTTTAGCCCCCCTTTTCTTGATGGCCTTGACGCCCACAGAGCAGGTATCTTGAGGGTGGTGGATCACTCACCACGGTAGGGACACTGACACTGGTGTGACTGGGTCAGACACAGCAGTGCTGCTGTATTAACCCCAGTGTCACTGCTGGACTGAGAATGCTCCACCAACCAGAACTATACAGTCTTCAGAGTCCTGTGAGGAGGATCTTGTGGCCCCTGACGAAGGGCTAGAGGATGACTATATCTGTCTGTGCAGCAGCAAATGAGCTATCAGCTCTGACTTAACATCTACATGGTGGACCAGCAAGTTAGGAGTGTCTAATAAAGGGGACACAGTGTTTAAACACTCCAGCAGCACCGCTGTGTCTGATCCACTCACACCAGCACAACACACTAACGGGACACACACTGCAGTTTTGAGAATGAAACATTGAGGTACAGGGGGAACGAGGGCTAAAAGGTATGCAGCTGATCAGATGGACTACAGTCTGTAATTGTAGTTCAAAGTGTATATATACAGTAATTGGAGAACGACTGATGTAATGGAGAACGACTGTAGAAACGAGGTGGCTTTAATATTCTGGCTGATTAGTGTACGCATGCGCACAGACACGGCCGTACGGTTGTTGAATTGCATGCTCATGCAAAACTTAGCTAGACGTGTGGCAACAAACCTGTTGCTGGTGTGGAGGAGTCTAATTGTATGGTTGATATATTAACAAGGACCCTCGGGATCTCAAAACGTGAAGTGATTATTTTCCCCGCACAAAATAAAATTAATGCCGGAAGTTAGAGGGTTAACGACGGCTAACGTGAGTTCGTGGGGCTGGTAGGCAACCCCGCGCGCGAGCATTCACGCTCGTTCGAAATTCAAATTCCAACGGTCAGCGGTAACTGTAACGGTACAGCTGAGGACAACAGCTTCTTCTGGTTTATATATTTTATATTATGTATATGTAGTTACATGGATTGAAATGTTGTCATACGTTTTATAGAGTTAATTTGACAGCGTATATTGGCCTTGCAAGTCGCTAGTGCATTAGGGTCAGCCAGGCTAGCTAAGGGTAACCGGGTTCCATACTAGGGTAAGTATCGTTAAAACTAGAAACTTTTATTTTTCCATCTTTAAGGTGTAATTATAGTCTTTCAGAGTGGCCTGGGCTGAAATGCTTCGTTTTAGTATTAGTATTGTTCAGTGGTGCCAACGTGAACATGACTTCCAAAGAGTTCAGTGCCTTTACCGGGAACCCTGACCGTTAAGATGTGCATCTTAAAACTGCGTGTTCAGTCCTGTTCAAATACGATTTATAAACCAAATGGGAATGTTTTGTTTATTATTAAAAAAGACTCATAAATGTTTCCGCCATTGTCGCACTGTAATGATATCATATGTTTATTTTCCCGCGTCTCAGTCGTGTATTACACACTAATGCTACACATGCTGTGTATTAATCTAAAACATGGGTCGGCAACCTTTAACACCCAAAGAGCCATTTGGACCCGGTGTCCACAGAAAAAAAAACACTGGGAGCCGCAGATACTTTTTGACATCTAAAATGAAGGTAACACTGTATATATTGCTTTTTCTTACCTTTATTGTATGAACAACTATAGCGTGTTGCTTATCCATGAAGTGCGACAGAGAATATTTACTTTATTTATGTAATGAACACATTTTCAACATTTTGAATTATTGAAAACATTATAACAAAAAAAGCAACACGATGATTTGAAGGTCTCTATCAAATGAATTAAAAAGCTAAACTTAAATTATCCACGCAGCAAACAAAAAAAAAAATGCCGTGAGCCGTCATCCTTATATCGCCTTTGGGCTTTCGGAGCGTGTAGCGGAGCCTTGACCTGAATTTAAAAAATAATAATACGTGAGAGAAAAAAGCACTAGATCACTAAACAATAAAAAATAAATATTTGCAAAATATCTGCTTAAATATGTATGTTACCTGGTTAATGGGATTTCTGCTCCTGAACCTCTGCGCACAGCGTCTGCAAATCGGGGCTGTACGAAGTCACTTTCACCTTTACGCAGGACTGTAAGCTGTTGTCTGTGAGGCGTGTGCGGTGTTTGTTTTTAACGTAGTTCATGGTGGAGAATAGCTGCTCACATACATATGTGGATCCGAAGATCGACAGGACTCCAAATGCATATTTCTTCATGTTTATGTAGGTGTCAGGGATGGCATTACACTTACATTTCTCCATACTTGGCCTACCTGGGAGTCGCGATAAATAGACGTCATATGTTTTGGCGGGTATACCGGCTTCCGCGTGTGTGACGAAAAATAATAAAATATAATTTTATTCTAATTTAAATTTTTACATTTTTATTTCCAGACCACAATAAGCTTAAAAAAAAAACTAACACAAAAAGCACACTTCAATTAAATTTATAATTTATTTTCCCATGCCACACGGAGCCGCAGTATAAGGATGGAAGAGCCACATGCGGCTCCGGAGCCGCAGGTTGCCGACCCCTGATCTAAAAAGTTTAAGCTTAGCAGACCAGTACACCAAATATTAGCATACTACATTGTTTCTTACCAAGAAGGAGTGATGAAGCTTACATCATACCAAGCTGGAGGTTTGTTTTACAAAACACAAATAAATACTGGAATACATTTATTTTTACAGGCAGTTGTGAGAGATATTTGGGTTGAAGTCACATTTAAACACCATTTCTGGGCCTGCCACCACCTTCCATCAACAATCAAAAATGGACTGGTTCTAAGTGTGTATTATGGATTGTTGAATATATTGGACTTTATACTACAAACTGTATGGGAAGGCTGTATGATTCAAGTTAAATATGGTATGTATGTTGTTACATTCAGGGTTCCCTTTAAAAGCTTGTTCACCTAAAGTATAGAAGGTTTCTAATGACTATAGATATGCTGACTAATGCTTGTTTTTTTTTTAAATATAGTTTTGAGAAGATTTTGAGCTAAAATATGTTTTTTGAAAGTATTACCCAGAGACATGTTATCATTATTATCATTATCAACTTAGAATAGATGCATAGGTTCATGGCTCATTTTGGATAGCATATACAGTATAATGGCTATGTCAATGTTGCACTTAATGAATGTTAGCATAAAACATTCTACATTAAAAAGACTTATGAAAGGGCTCCTAAGTTTAGGCTTGTGATCCTGGGGTCACAAGAGGCCATAAGACCAACTATCTATACATGACCCTGCTTAAGGTAGTGTGTTTAAGGCAAGAGCACACCAGGCAAACAAAATCGTGTGTGTGTTACTCTAGTTTATTTGACTTGTCAGTTCTGTTCCCCCTCCCAAACAACTAGAAATATGAGAATGCTGTTACAGAATGGTCACTTTGATCATTAGTGTTAATTTTTCCGGAGCTGACTGGTTTTCTACTGTGTCTCCAGGCAGATAGACTAGAGCTAACCTGATCTAAATGCATTGCAGATAGCATTTAGTTCTCGCAGATCAATTCAAGTATATTTCTGACCTAAAGTCATTACTTAGGGTTCTGGTCTTGTTTCTTTATGTTTGATCATTTAAAATCAGCCGTTGCCATGTAAAATGTGCCATTTCATGCTCAGTGAAAATAGTCTAAAAGTATTTGGAATAAATTAGTTGTCCTTTAACTGGCCTTCTCCTCTAAAGTTATGTTTTTGATTTGGTTTTGTTCCAGCAGTGATGTTTAACAGCATATGTTATTCTTACAATATGTTGGCCTTTTCTCACTGATCATGAATCAGTTTATATTTTTTCCCCTGTATTTATCCCTTGAACATTTCACATGAAGTGATGTTCATGTTTGAATGTTATATTTGTGCTCATGTCCCTGGTAATGTAGTGTCTTCTGTCATCAATGTTCGTAGTGTTGTGGGCTCACAGCCTTGCTTTGCCCAGAAACAAGTATTGACTTTGAACATGTATCTGTGCATACTATAAAGAGACAGTTTCTTAAGAACCTTACTTTTATGAACAAGAAAAACAATAAATAAATAAAATAACAAAGTTTGACACAGGTATTGTGCTCTGGTAAATACTGACCTGAGGTGTCAAACTGGATAGTTCCAGTACAGTTCCCAGTGAAACAGTATCATAGAGAAGCAGAAAATCAGGCTCCATGTCCGAGAGTCTGTCTGTTTTCAAGTGCACTGTCATTCATATCGCACCTTTTTGATGCGAGTGTCCAAGCGCTCTCCAACCAGTTGAGAATGTCTTCATGCAAAGGCACATAAAGAGCAGTCTGTAGTGTATGAATCCATTTAGTAGTGTGAGAAAGGGTCCCTAACTAAAGCACCAAAGGTTCCATTATTGCTTAGAAATGCTTCCACCTCTTCATGGTTATGTTCCTTGATTTGGCAGTTTCTTATATGAATGTCTGAAGTTCTGAGTACTTATAGATGAGATTCATCACATGGCAATGGCTTAAAGGTGATCTCAGCATTTTCCTCCATAATTACGTCATATCGGCACATCAGTGGCCTGGGGAAGAAAGGACAGAGACCTATTAAGGGTGCTTTCGTAGTATTACATGCTCAGAAGCTACTTACCGTTTTGACACTGTTCAGTGTTGCCTTTGCCATCAGTCTCATTCATGCTAATTATGTTAATTCTTGTTTCATCAGTAATCTGACTTTAAGGTTTAAGGAGTGCTTGAGGAATACTGAAAACATCTGCCCATGCTCACCTGTCTGGCTGGTCCAGTGGTGTTATCCGAATACGGATGAGGCGAAGCTTGTAACGGGGTCCTATCACATTCCCAGTGATGATCCGTAAGGATATTTTCTGAACTGGATACAAGTCCTCGTCAAACTGGGCCAGCATTCGCGTGGCAGTGTACTGCTCAAACCGCAGCAGCTTGCTAAGCAAGAGCAGACAGGTAGAATAGTACATGTAGAATCAAGACCTTTAAATAAAATATTATTTTATATTTAATATTATTTTATATTTAATAGTATTATTAGTTTAAATGATTTGTCAGGATGGACTACTTACTTGTCAATCCTGGTCTCTGTTACGTTTTTTCCACTGTGCAGGCGAAGGGTAACCACCCCCCATCGCAAGTACTGATTCCAGGTTACGATGTCAACTCTGTAGCTCATTTCTGTTGCATTGAGAATTCAAATGTCATTTTTCTTAGCAAAATATGGCTAATTATTCTAAAAGCAAATATTACAGTGTTTTAACTCACTCCTGTATGGGGGTTCTGCCGTGGTAGAGAAAAAGACTCTTGTCTGTCCCAGTTTCAGGAGTGTGTTCTTCCATGGACTCATGTCATATCCTGAAGACAGATTAAGATAATGTCATGAAGTATGCTGCATGTGACATTCTGACTGTTACTTAATTGGCTTGTTACATTAAGGTATTTTCATTACCTAGGACAGGACAGGATGCTGGTTTGAAGGCTTCACATTGCAGACACTGGCCATCAAGAAAGTCACTATAGGAGGAGCAGGGGTAAGCGGTGATGTTACAGGTGTGATTCAGAGCACACAGGTAGAGGAAAACAGCACGCTGGTGGTCACAAACAAAGTAGGATTTCCCTGTGGAAACATAGAGCATTAATAAGGTAAACGGAATCTACTGTATAAACGAGTAGACACCAAAGTGTCTACCAGGGTGGCAGCTGCACCTCTAATCATTTGTAGCATTTATTTGGACTGACCTGAGAAGATAGTCTTGGGGCAGCCAGGTTGATCTTGTCCACCATTGGCATAGAAATCAATATGTCCATGAGTTCCTCTGAGTCCAAAAGCTGTCAAAATGATTGCATCATGAACATATATTGATTTTGCTTTTTAAAGCAGACAATGACTGATTATGGTAACTAGAAACTGGACCCATAACTATCTTATAGTTCTTATAGTTTTAGGTTTCAGGTGCTTACAGTTCATGTCTGTGTGTAGGACATCTACAAACTGGGCATCCGTTGGATCTAGGCGCTCATCTGGAGGGACACCTGCAAACATTGGTCCTGCTGGGTCCAGACCTAAGGACAATAAAGGGAGGATTTTAAGCCAGTGCCGCACTTGGGCCAGTGGGTAAAGGTGCAGTGCGTAAGATTTCAAGAAATCTAGCCATGAGTTTGCGGATTACAACAAACAAGTAGAACCTACAGTGGTCATCAGGTTTTTGCTGCTTTGATGATAAGGATTCACCCTTGCTTGCTTTTTTATTTAAAATAATAAGTATGATCCTCTATTTCAGCACAAAATGTTTAATCAGCAAAAGCAGCCACCGCAAATTTTTCTTTATTTTCTTTATTTATTTCAACCGGTGCTATAGTGCACCCAAAGTCCAGACACTCTCTACAGCCAGTTTCTGGTTGTATGATCTGGGCTACTGTAGTAATATGGTGATGCAATTTGACGACCCTCCTAACTGTGTAGATACGAGTGGCTCATTTTTAGCAAACGTAAACATTTAAACTTACATCAATCTATAGCTGCAGTTATATAGATTTGTATAGTATATTCCATTTCAATTCCATTTTAGTTTTTCCACTCTGCACCTTGTTTTCTTTTAAGGACAGTACCTAGTTATTAGCAGTTTGGTAAAATTCAGATGTACTGTCCTCTTACCCAAATGTAGCCAATCAAACAAGGCATGCTGACATTACGAGTTTAAGGGGTGAAGATGTTTCAAAACATGTGACTTGATTTTGTATCTCTCACCTGTGATCCTGCCTATTTTGCCTCCCAGCATTGCTCCTATGAACCCAGCAACATGTGCCCCCAGGCTGACCCCTATTAGGTGGATTGAGTCGAGAGAGGCTCCCTCATCCTGGAACAAAACAGTATGAGCTTTTCATTCATATAAAATCATCACGGCTTAATAATGTATTTGTGTATGTATAAATACATGTATATTTTGTATGTATATTTGCAAGTTGCTCACCCTCATCCTCTCAATGAAGCCTGTAATGTTGATAGCAGTGCGGCGTGTGTTGGTCACTGCAGTGAAGTAGTTGAGGTTGGCAGCGCCTCGGTTCCAGTCTACTACCAAGATGTTCATGTCTGCCTGTGCTGCAAGGAGTCGTGTAATGTGGTCGATCCAAATGGGTGGGGCACCAGTGGGCCGGTAGCCATGTATGACGAAGGTGGTGGGTCTCTTCACATCAAACAGGGGCTCCTTGGTAAAATTGTGATGGGGAAGCTCCTGGCCACAGTTCAGGTTGGCACGGGTGTAGAGAAGCAGACGTACAAACAGGTTGGTTCCGATGAATGTCTCGTGGAAGTCCAGGTCAGAAAAGTTGTCGCACTCGCTGTCTTGACCTGCTGATAGTAAACATTGGCTCACATGTTTGAATGATCTGTTTGTGTTTGTTTATTTATGATTACTAGTAAGAAATATATTTTTATTTGGACTTTTGTACTGTTGCGCTTACGTAAGCGCAGATGTGGCCATGAAACATTCTCCCTGAACACTGTTAGACATCTAATTGAAATTTACTTTATGATTTCTCAGCCAGATGACAAATCCCGTCCAGCAGGAGGGAGGGAATGTTTCTCTAGGACAATCCTACCTTGTAGCTTTAATTGAGCAGCTTACTAAGAACAGATAGCTTAAAGAGGAGCTCCACTGATTTTTTTTACATTTCTTTGTAATACAGTCATTGAGATGTACGTAAAGGATTTCACAGTTTAATGTGAAATGATTAATTATGTAGAAAGTTACCCATTCTTTACAGTGATGATGATAGGAACCAGGAGTTGTAATGTATACCACCC
Organism: Prochilodus magdalenae; assembly: GCA_024036415.1. Lineage (NCBI taxonomy): Eukaryota > Metazoa > Chordata > Actinopteri > Characiformes > Prochilodontidae > Prochilodus > Prochilodus magdalenae. The sequence goes on along the minus strand of JAMWET010001721.1, from coordinate 15,881 downwards.
ATAAAGTGGCAGTTTATTTACTATTTTAAACCACAAGTAAACCTTAATGTGTTCTGATATTTCATAGGTAGTGGTAAAATAGTGTTAAATCTGGAAAATAACTTTTCTTTGAGGCTATCTTGTGTCACCATGCTCTACATGCACCACTCTGCCATAAGTAAAGACTTCAAACCTAAATTAAAGGTTTAAAACTCTGAAAATGCCCTCTTGCTTATTTTTCCAGTGTTATTGGCCTAAATCTGTGGCTGGTTATGATTTTTAAACACCCTAGTCATACACATAAAATAAACAATGATAATAATATTGAATGAATTAAAGTTAGCATCATAGAATTGAATGGCATTGAACTAAGAAGTTGATAAGTGTTCTGCCCTGCTTTTCCTTCTCGCTTCTTCTCTCTCCATCTTGACGTTTTTCCAGTTTAGTCCGCTGATCCTTAATGAAGTAAGCCATGGCTTAAGCGACCCAGTTTCTGCTGATCGATTTCCCTTTTCCCTGCTGCTTAACAAAGATGACCGTTTTTTTCGCTGTACACCACCCCACTAAAGGACACCTATGCTTGTATCTTGTGGGGTTGGATTCAAATTTTGTGACTTTTCTCAGTGTTTCTTTGCAGAGAAAGAGTGGTGCCGGGTTCTCGGGCAGTGTGCTGCAAACTGCAGGCTTTAGAGAGGTGATCTGTGCTCTGTAATTAGCATGCACGTATGAGGCACAATTGGATCACGGTGCTATAAAAAAAGCAGCTCATCCCACTGCTTCACATGTTCCTTTGTTGGTCTTTGTTCACCCCTCCTATCTGACCCCATGCTCTGCAGAGAGGCCTATGGTATTTGCAGGGGTTTGGTTAGGCGTGGTGGGCGTAACGGAGGGGTGTGCATATGTTTGACACCAAACACACTGCCATGACGTGCTCTTCCAGCCCGAGCACCTGACCCCTGACCTCTCTAGCCTTACTCTATTAGAACTGTGGTACTGACTGTCCTGGTCACAAAGATAACACTGCAGAAGATAATGACTCACATTCATGTATCACAAACTGGTTAATCTGGTAGACTACTGCAGATACAGCTTTTTATTTCTATTGCCATGTTCAGTATGGTTAAAAAAGCACTACATAAAGAACACAAACAATCCATATTTGCCTCGTTTCAAAATATTAGTAATATTTAGCAGACTTCTGATTTTACACTCAGTAAATTTTTCAAGCTTTGTCATCTTTAAAGAGTTGCTATTTTCAGTCCCAAAGTTTCCATAGAAGATAATTAGATGGTGGCAATGTCTGATTCAGAAGCATTATTGAATCTTATCTTGTCTCTTACCTGTGCAAAACATGAAGAAGCCCACAAGAACCAGGAATTTCCAGAGATCCATTCTTAGCAAAGCGTTTGAGAAGTAAGGAGCAGGAAGAAAACTCTTGAAAGTCAGAGACATCTAAGTAACAACCAGAGGAGCACTTGTAGTAAAGCAGAGACAAGGGGGTGGATACTGTGGGTGGAAAGAAGCTGGTTGGTGGAGATCAGAGCATGCTTAGTCTGAGGGCAGAGCTTAGTGTGGTTAGTCAGTAGGCCAGCTGAGGGCTTTTTTCTAGAACAAATAGGGAAAAAAACCTCACAATAGATAAACTTAAATTCCAAAGTTTGGAATGACTTGCTGTTGTAAGTTTTGTTTCTTTGTGTACAATAACAATGTATACATTGTGAATTAAAATATTTTTCAATACTAACAGGAGCACTGCTGTACAATTTAATTCTAGATATTACTTTGTTGTAACCTAATTCTCAATGTTATACAGCTTGCTTAGTCATTGAACTACTGACTACAGTTGACTGACTGCAGTTCTGTTTTTGGCAAATCTAACAATTCTTATTTTTTCTTAAACCCTTTTATTGTCTTACTATTTGCATATTATTTTTAATATTGCTTTTATATATGGAAAACACTGGTTAGTGTAAGTTATTGTATCCTTTCAGAGAACTGTCACGTGTTTCCTGCAGTGACTCTCTGCCTACATCTTGCCCTATCCAGCTGCTGTCTAGTTTACTGTTCTCATTTCTCACTCCCACATCTAAGTCGAGTCTTTGACTAGGAGGGGCTCTGTCTCTATAACTAATGGGAGGGCCACATTAGACGGGATATACATAGCGTGCATGAGCTAAACAGCATGAACTGTGGGTTTCTAAAGTATACCTTGCCATCAGCACATGTCATTTTCACGATGCATAAGTCTTCATTTATGGAGACAACAAAAACTACAAGTCGGCGGCAACTGGCTATAACCAAATGATCACGTTTTAGAAACTAGAAGAGATACTTTGCAGAGGAACATGTGAACCGCCTTTGACTGCCCTTCAGCATCATTCCTTCTGAAGGCTCATTTTAACAAGGACAGTTGAAATGGATCAGTCACACGTTATATAGGTCCTGTGTGTGCATGAAGTGACAGGAGCAGTGTTGTGAAATGTTTGATTTGCCTCTTTTACTGATGTGAGCAGCTTAAATATACAAATGCAGTGCTTAATTTAGTGCCTGTTCAAACGGGCTCTGGGGCACTGTGGCTACATTTTCATCAGTGCAATGTAAGCTTCCTTCCTAAGAACTGGCCCTAAAGTTATGGAGGCCATATATAGACTGCTTTATACTACAGCTGTATTAAATTAAATGTCTGAACTGTCTGAAATGTGAATGTTGTTGATTAACAAAATGCTGGAATCAGATGCGAGTATGGAAGGCTATATTGCTGTGCATACTTGCACAGCATGCACCTAATGGCATTAAACTTTAAAGCAGAGATCATGTGCCGATTAGAGTAACCCTTCTCTACTGTCCTCCTATAACCGCATCAAACTGAGGAGATCCAATTAATGAGGCTCACGAAGCGCAGCTCATTGAGTTCATATTTCCCCTTACAGGTCAGCAGGTTAATAACTGCCTTTACTGATCATGCAGAAATTCTGTACAGTCCATGCATATTCATTTACAAAAGGAGGCAGAAACCAGCTTCATCTTTTGCATATATGAACATACAGGGCCTTAATATATAAATATTATTTATTAACTTGTGTACAGTTATATTTTTCTCTTGGCCAAGTGTATTTCAAAAATAATAAAATCGTACGTGCACACTAATTTACACCACTTAAACATTCTATATCTTGATATTTGATATTGGAATACCACTCAAAGTATAAATTTAAACAACGCATGTTTATTGCAACTATGGCTCTTCAGTTTCGTCTTGGCAAAATTCTGTGGAAGAAGCCCTATTTTAGCAATATTGTAAGTACTGAATTCATATTGAATTTACTTTTATACATTTGCATATACAGTACTTTAGTTATAGTGATTAATTATGTAGTGTTATAATGTTCTAGTCTATTTAAGTATGTTCTCATTAGTAGCCTTTCATGGTTCACTACATGGCTTCTTTATTCACTTTCTCATGAAGGTGCTGATGAGGTCCATAGGGATGGGGAAAACCACAGTGGAGTTCCTCTCTGTGGCAATTTCGGCCAGGGTCTGCAGGTAGCGCAGCTGCAAAGCGGCCGGGGACTCGGACATCACCTGGGCTGCTTCCTTCAGAGCACAGGATGCTTTCATCTCTCCTTCAGCTGTAATCACCTGTAAGAGACAGATGTAAGTTATGCACACATTATTTTTCAAAACTTAGTGTTTCAATATACTTTAAACTCGCAAATATCTGCCTGTGAGTCGGGAATTATTCTCATATATATTTTGTACATATATTAACTCATGGTACGTATACTTTAGATGACCTGTTTTACACAAGATGACCTGTTTTATACCACGTGAGTGTCTGAAAAAACACAGGCTGATCTAATGAATGAACAGCTGCATGGGTCTATTAGAGACACAGCAGATGGCTGTAAGTGTCATCAGTACATGGTGTGTAAACACACATAAGCATAGTTGTTTGCCAGGGCCGTGGATGTCTGGAACTGTAAAGCCCCCGTGATCCTGTAAGAATCAGGTGTAACTCTCGTGAGCAGGTGGCCTCAGGGGGTTTTACGCCTCTCCCACCTGCACACAGGGGGCAGCGCCGAGTCATCGGCCAATCAGAGTGCTCACAAGCTCTTCAGACACAACGCAAAGCTGCAAAGCTGATCAGGCTGGCCTTGGCGGCCTTGGACACTGAGTTTGTGCATTGGGGCATTTCTGCTGAGAACTAAACGCATGAAGCCTCACCTTGGCCCGAGCTTCTCTGGTGGCCTCAGCCTCAGCAGCCATTGCCCTCTGCAAGGTGTGAGGAAGTTTGACGTCCTTCAGCTCTACCCGCTCCACTTTAATGCCCCAGTTCTTAGATGCAGAGTAAATGACTTCCTGTCAGACAAAATGATATCAAATCATGAACAGAGGGAACAAAACTATTAAATATATTTAAATATGTGTGCATGTTTGTCACAGAACAAATATGCATTGGTTATATATTAGTTTTTGCTTGGTCCAAATGTGTACATAACTTTCACACAAATACCAAGTACCACAATTGATGTATTCAAAGGTTTTGAGAGTGTCATATTAAACCAAATGTATATCTTAAATGATCCTATATAGTTATATAATCTATAACGTTAGTGCTCTACACGTAAACTAAAAGGTTATTATGCTTCTAAACTGTGGAACTCAGTTCAACCCTTATTAGACAGTCAAGCTCAGTGCACACATTAAAGCAGGGCTGCCCAGTCCTGGAAATCTACAACACCCCAGAGTTTAGGTCCAACCCTAACTATATAAACTTCTGACTACATGAACCAAGTTTGTTGATCTATACTCTCCAGGGCTGTATATCTTCAGGACCTGGACTGAGCATCCCTATTTAAAGAAACATTGGAAAATGTATTTCTTAGCTGTAAGGTTTGTTATATGACATTGACTTAAATGATTTTAAATGAATTCTCATAGTTTCTTCTGCTTCTTGTTACACCCACCTGTAAACTAGTTTGAGCTGCTATTAATATAAAGTGCAGTTAACCGCACTTAATGTGCATATCACCAGAGCTTTACATGATGCCTTAATATTGGAGATTTGCATTCAACATGAGGAATAAAGTTATAATAAAATGAACACCCATAATGCCTTTTAAATAGTGTTAGTTAATAGTGTATTTGAATAGTGGCAGTCTAATCTCAAAACAGATAAAGAGTTACTACAGATAAACAGGTACATTCTAGTACTTGTCATTTGATCATTTATTTCATTTTATATGCCTGTATGGCATAATATATCAAATATACCTTCTGCTGTATATGGTATAGTGTTTCAGTGCACACTATATACTAATATTAAAACTGAAAAATAACATTATTAATGTGGGATTCCACATTTTTAAATGGTATTGAATGTAGTATAATACAATTGTATTAAAATCCCCTGTGTTGTTTTAGTGTGAAAGTAAGTTTACAGATTCTCTATTAGAGATTAGAGACAAACCTAATATGATATTTTTACAACTTTGTACACAGGCCACATTTTTTACCACAATATATGAAATTCTGTAAATAATCATAGAGTATGCATTCAAATATATTTATTTATATTATATTTTCATTTAGAAAACCAACAAAACCTTGTTTGACCAGGGGCACCCAAACATTTGCATACAACATAATACATTTTTGTCCTAAATATATATAATGTGTGGAAATTATGTGCATGTTTTAGCGTGGGAAACATTTGTTAAAATGCAGGTAACTCATTTGCTGGATAAATAGTGGATAGATATAGACCAAAGCTGCCCTTCCAAAAAGACACAAACCTATTGAAAATGATCCACTCAGCAAGCATAAGTGTTTTTGGATAGAGCAGTTGAGTCAAAAGTTTTGCAAGAGCTATGTGGCATATCCCACCTCCATTTGTTCTGCCATCTCCTCACGGTCTCGCAAGATATCTGCCAGACTCTTGGTACCCAGCATGTTTCTGAGAGTAGTTTGTGCCAGCATCTGCGTGGCCAGATTGGCATCTTCGACTTTGGTTATAGACACTGTAGGGTTAAAAACTCGATAATACACCACCCCATCTACCATGATAGTTACTGAGTCTTTTGTCAGCACCTGTAGAGAGAAGCAGGAGCAAGGATACATTACTGAATTTCAAGTCATGAAGTAAATGAAAATGAAACTTGAAGTAAATGAATAACTAAAACTTACACAGAAAGACTCAAAGCTTTAAAACGACTTCTTATTTTACTCATAAGTATTTGGTTGAACATCCACATTCATTGTGCACATCTTTAGCACTAGAGGGCGTTATATAACTTTTATTATATACGGTAAATGACATGCAGATAATGGATTAAAACAGAAACTATTTCTAGATGGCAAAGTTTTAAAAGGTATTTTAACTGTAGACACTCAACTCCTGAGGAGGAATGTTGAAAGATACCGTCCTCAGATCGACCTTCCGAAAGGTGTCCACACATGGAAGAATCCAGAATATGCCTTCAAAAACCATCATTTAGTATAAAAACATGAATGCATCAGAAAATATTTAATAAATAAATAGACATCACTTTTAATACTGTAACTCACCAGGCCCCTTTGCTCCACCAAGGAGTCGCCCTAAACGGAAAATAACTGCTCTCTCATATTCCTTGACAATCTTTCAGTCAAATAGAATTTGCAAAATAAATAATAATGATCAGTACATTCCATTCAGGTACTCATGACAGTAACTCAAAATACTCTCAGATATTTAGAATAGGTAAAGATAATTCACATTAATAAATCAGGAGTTCAAAAAGGAAAACCTGACTTTTAATCTAGGTGCAAGACCTGGTAGACCACCAATGTGGTCCAAATGTCCCTATAAACAGCACTTATAGCTTTCATCTTTAAGAGACAGAGGAAAATCAAGTTCCACTTTTGCTTTAGATCTGGAATAATCTACAGGTGTTTTTATTCCTCTGTGAGAAGCCAACTCAACGCTATGAGTCTGAAAGGTTGTGTAGTTGTTAAGAAGCCCCCACTGAGGGAATAAAACTCAGAAAAGTAGAAGATAAAAAAAGAACTGAGATGTGGAGTAAAGTTTTATAATTGGGATTATTTAAATCATCAGAAGCATAACTGCAATCAACTTCTAAGACTGTACTTTAGAGGTGTGGAGAAATATCCCTGTAGATTTTTTTTTGAACAACTGAAACTAAGTGTCTTGAAAAGAACTGAAGCTATAATAAAGGCAGAGTGGACCTTTGTATTATTTTAGTTGAGACTTTTCTGTTCAGTGTGTGTTCTAACACTGATACATAAATAACCACAAGGCAGTTTTCTTCGGAAGTTAAATCAATGAAAGGGTGGCCTAAATGTTCTTTACCTTCATGCAGCTCCATACAGAGACGGGGAATGTGGCGAGAATGAGAAGAAAAGAGAGAGCGGTGAGGAGAAGCCCACAGAAACCTGAACTCTTCTGCTGAGCCTCATCTGGTGAGGCAGATACAGAAAAATGGTTAGAGAGTGTTCAAATGCCAGTACCTGAGGAAAATAGAAGAACTACCTGATTGGAGATCTTCGTTCACATCGGCAAAAACATCTCTGTCTGCTCCAACCTTGTTCCGAATCCTCTCAGTCATCTTGAACAGTAACCTTCTCACCTTATGTTGCGTATTTTAAGCCGTGTTGTAATTGACTCTGCATTTCCAGTACCACCCTTTTTTCACACAGAAAACGGCAGGGGATTTAGCATGTCATATCTCTAAGCAACAGCCTGACCAAATAATGGTGTTGCATTTGAAGGTCATTTGATTGTTTACTTAAGTCCTGTGGCACTAAATATGGCTTTTTATCAACACCTTCTATAATCTCTCTGTATGTTTGTCTATGTATGAATGTCAACTATATATGAATAGCCTGTGTCAAGGCACAGTTGCAGTAACTTTGTCTCCACAAAGCTGGAATATACAGGGGTGGTTAGAAAAAGGCGATGCACCTACTTCACATGAATCACACTTTCACCCTGCTGCGTTAGAAGTGTCTGGAAAATGGTGCATCTACACCTGAGTCCCTCATAACACCATGTTTTTTTTCGATGAGAGTGGAATCATTATCAAGTTGTTTTCAATGGCCTTTAATTATATTATGTTATTTTCCACAGTCCCTATGCGTGCAGGTGTTTAACATTAGCTCTAGAGTAAAACCCTGTTTAATGATGTTATTGTTGTTTTGTCTTAGGTCAGAAAATATTCAATAAAGCCCAACGATGACTTTCACTTAATCTCTCATGAGTCTCTGTTCATAAAATCTCTGTATTTGACCACATTACATACAATTCAAGCATCATATTATACATAGTACTATATCCGGAACACTATACTATTTTTTTAATTAAATGAATTGCTAATATAAATATATAATATAAGTCATTTAGAGTGGTTTGGTCTGAATTGGTTGATGGAGTGGTAGTGGTAGTTGCAGTTCCTACAACTTTTGGCATTAGCCAGAAAACAGTTTTTGAGATTTTTTGAGGCATTCAACTCTTTTAAACCACCACTGTGACTAATTCAGATTCAGTAAATTTCTCTAGAGCATAGCATTTCCCACTAACACTGAATGACTTCATGACTCTAAATGAGTTCAAGTTCTATCAGTGGGGTGTAGGCTGCACGCTGATAATGCCGGTGATACCATGTGGTTTTGTACTGTGTATTGTTGGTACTTTTAACGGTTTTAAAAGTCAAACAGGTGTTTTGTGGTCACATCGTAAAAAAACTCTTTTTCCTTTTTGTCTGGTTTTATTAAAAGTAATTTAATCATATCTATACTAATTTAGTCTCAGTCATTGTTTTTATGACCCGTGCTGGACAGTGGCCTAAGATTAGTAGAGTCCTGAACCTGTTTATTGTGAAATATGAAATGTTGTATGCCTCTCTCTGTATACATGTCATAGGTGTTTAACCTATGTGAGTTGTAGTCAGATCCTTCAGATCTTTTTGACGTGCAGACCATATTTTAAGTTTATATTTCTGCCTGCAGAAAAATTAAGAAAAAATGGAAGCATTTGTTGCAGAATTAGTATCATTTGTATGTGTAATGTAGTAAGTTTTGTTCTCTGACAGAAATAAGTTCTCTAAAAGGTTTGTATTAATGATTAAACTATTTTGCATACTAACTAATGGTGAGAAAATTGCTCATCATGCATAGCTAAATCTACAGAACTCCCTGAACGCACATTGGTGTCACAAATTTGGAAACAGTTTTCATAATAAATAAATAAGCTTACTGAATGTGCTGTTTAGAGGTATCCAGTGTATAAACATCATCTGATTTTTTTACAATGGTGCTGGGATTTAATTTAGTGCCCAAAACCTACATGTGTCTTCTGAGTTTGTATATGTAGTATTGAAGATGCTACAGTGGCGTTAAATCAGAATCATAAATAAACAAAAACAAAACATTTTCTTCAGGGACTGTTTTGTCCTGCAACACCCTACATATAGACCAACTGGATTACATTAAATTGATTAAAATATACTCTAAGTTGAAACTTTACTCTCAAACTATCATAAAGCTATGTGTCAGTCACTCATCAGGCAGCTATTCATAAGAATTCCATAACCTTAGGTACGGAAGCATTTAGATGTGATGGTTCCCCACTATGAACAAATCTGTCTCTGTAGGTTTCACTTGAAAGAAGCAATTCACATCAAACATCCCAACTATTTTATTACGTACGAATCTTTTGTTGTAGTTTTTTGTTTTGGGAAAAAATGGTTTATTTCCCCTTTAAGACGCCAAAAATGTGCCTGGTATTCGCCCTCTCCACTAGGGGCGCTCTAGCGCATTGACGGACAGCACTGACACGCCTACCAGACGCGCACGTCCCACTTGATTGGATGTGAGCGCGATTTACTTCAGTAAATGTAATTTAATCCTTTGTCCAAAATCAGGGCTTCTCTGGATCTCGTGGGAGACTGGAGCTGGAAGTATGAGGGCTTGGAAGCAAGTGCTAAATGTGCTCATGCCTGTCCGTTAGGCGCTGAAGATGCAGGGTCTTTTGTCTGGTCTGCCAGTCTCTCAAACCCAGAGGATACGAGGTCTCCCTAAACGTGCCTGAGGTCTTCTGGAGAGGAGGTAAGAGAAACTTTTAGCACCTGCGAGTTGAGCCGAACGACTTCCTTCTTTCTTCATTATAGGTTAGTTAAGAGTAGGCGCATCGCACAGCAGTTACATTTCGGTAAACAGTAGTGTATGGTGTGTGTACCATAACATGTATAGGAAGACAGTGACTTGGAGAATGATGGGAAGTCTTTAGGCAGCTCTGGTTCAATTTTTGGTTGAATACAGTAATATATTAAAATGGGTCTGGGGAATTTGCCATAGATATTGTCATGTGCGTTCAGTTCCTTGAGATGACACTTAGAAACAACATAAGGGTTTTAGACTGATGGAAAAAAAGATGAAAGTTAAATTGTCAGGCTTTAACTGGTCAAACCATGTGATGCATTTCCTCCTGGGCCAAAAAAAGTCCATATGGCTAGTGGTTCTGTAGTGGTAACAAGGTGCTTTCTTCCTGGAACCCTCATGAGACTTGTCATTGATGTCCTATAGGTCGCCATAGGCTGCAGGATGCTGCTACTCTGCCTAACCAGCCTGCGGGGTGATGATCACTCAATCCACCATCTGGACTTTGAACAAATAGCAACAGAGAATCAATGAGGTGACCGTAGTATGTGCATGTTATGGCCAGATGTTCTTCTGACTGCTGATTTGTTTTGGGAAGAGAGAGGGATTGCTTGAAAATGTTCAAGTACAATGCACAACATCTGACCTGATCATCTAATTCTATGCTCTCTGGTTTTAGGTGGGCTTTATTTTTCCATGAGACGCAGCCTGTGTTTAACTGGGCAGGGAACATCTATACTCTGGTCATTGTGTGGTCAGCCTGCCTACACTGTCTAACCATGGGCCGCAGGACGCTGCTGCGCCTAACTGACCTGTGGGGTGATGGCCACTTAACCCATCATCTGGACTTTGCGCAAATATGGAAAAAGCAACAGAGAAACTATGAGGTGAGTGTGCACAACATATCATAACCGGGTGTTCTTAATATTGGAAAATGGTTGCAGATGCTTTGAAGCATCAGAATGTTTATATCACATGCTCCTTTTTACACCTTTGTGAAATTGACTTTTGCAGAAAGGTGCAGGCTCTGAGACAGAAGGTCTGATTCCCTCTCAGTCCCGTCCTGGCCTCTCCCTCCTTCATGCTTTGTGGATGACATTTCGTCCATCCTTACTCAAGGCCATTCTGCTGAGACTGTCATCTGACCTTCTCAGCATATTCAGCCTTTTCGCTCTCAGGTACTGCACCATGTTTATCTGTGCGCACTTCATATTCCAACCTTTTCTCTGCTGTTCCTGAAACAATTAAGTACAACGTTAAATTGACGTCTGACCTGACCGATTATAATTGGTTCTTTTGTCTTAGGTGGGTGGTGTTGTTCTGTGAGAAGCAGCCTGTATTTGACTGGGCAGGGTACATCTATGCTCTGGTCATTCTGGGGTCAGTCAGCTGCTGTGCTGTCTCACAACACCTGCTCGAGAGATTGATCAGGAAAACAGCGGCCAGCGCTCATGCAGCCTTATCTGGCGCCCTCTACAGACAGGTAGTGTGAGATGGTTGTCTCTCCTACAGTGATTAAAATGAATGTGTTGGTCCTTACATCATCCTCCCCTGTACAGTGTTCTAGTGAAGTGATTGATGATAACCTGAAGAAACCTGAAGTTTACAGAAATGCCCCAGATATTGGTTCTTCATCTGTGCTTTAGAGGAAATATTCAGACATGAAGAAGTTGCGTCTCTTTGGTTAATATGTTCAGAAAGATAAGGGACTTTTTTAAATATCCTGTTTACATGGGGGGGAGAATCTCTGGGGGATTGTACTTTGTTACTATAGTCCAGTATTATTTTGGAACATTTGCATTCGATGTCCAGGGGAAAAACTACTTTATACTTACATTTTCCTTTTGCCCCCCGGCATCGTTTTTCTTATGATGTTTAATGAACCATGTGGACCATGAGTTATTTTACATGACCGTTTTCCAGTCTCACTCTTTAATTATGCTGCTGTGCCTTTTCTGTAAATCATTGTTTCTCAACTCTAGTTTTGGACATGACTGCCTTGCACTTTTTAGGCTGTGTTCAGACTTAAGGCGAATCAGAAAATCAGAAATCAAAAAATTATTTTGCGACAACTGAGCGCATTGTTATTTGGGGAGACGATTTGTGTGTCCACACATCGCCAACCTATCTGAATGGTTTGCAAGGCATCAGTAACTATGTAGCAAATCCCTCTACTGTTAATTGGACAGCGTAGTTGTTTGTCACATCATGAATGTTGCAAACACACTTGGCAATCTGATTTGAGTGTTGAGACTGCCATGTTAAAATATCTTACTGAAATCCAATCTCAAACCATCTCCAAATCGGATTTCAGACCACCTCCAAATCGGATTTCAAATCGGATTTCAGACTACCTCCAAATCGGATTTCGAATCGGATTTCAGACCACCTCCAAATCGGATTTCAAATCGGATTTCAGACCACCTCCAAATCGGATTTCAAATCGGATTTCAGACCACCTCCAAATCGGATTTCAAATCGGATTTCAGACCACCTCCAAATCGGATTTCAAATCGGATTTCAGACCACCTCCAAATCGGATTTCTAATTAGTTTTCCTTGCTATTGTCAGTTAAGTTCCGGTTTGATCAGCGTGATCAGCTCATGGTCAGATTTAAAGTCATTTTAATATTAAAATGAGAGCGTGTTGTCACGCGTGATTTTGTGTTAAATTATATACTTCCATTTTAATTGAATAAAATCTTGACACCCTGATAGTCATATTTAGTTTGAGTGTAATTTCTCTGTACTGTTTACCAACCCTGCCTGTTCACTTCTGCCACTGTCTGCTCTATTGCGCAAAGCCGTATCTGATATGCTCTGAGTCAGGGCAGGATTTTAGTAATTGAAAAAAACTGCACTCTGAGAAGGATTATTTTGGCAGCACTTTGCTGTTTTGACATGCTTGATGTTTTAAGGTCGCGGACAATATCTTTAGTCTCTGGTGCTTTGTTCAGAAAGCATTCTATCCTATGTTAATTCTTTGCTTTCCTCTTCATACTCATCTCATTTTCTTCCATCCTCATGCTAATCCTGGGATGGTTCCTGTTACTCCTCCCATTCCCCCATTCCTGTACATGTGAAAGGCATTGTCTCTATCCAACAGCCCCCCGCATCAGACACACCCCGCTGAGCTGGTCTCCCAGCTGTCGGTTGAAGTAGACCAGATAGCAGAGCTGGTGGTGGCCCTTCCATGGCTCATCTCCTTTCCACTGAGAGTGGTTCTTTGCATGGTGATCCTGTGGATAGAGCTGGGCCCAGCCGTGCTGGTTAGTCCAGCAGTGCTGCTTTTTCTCACTCCTGTCCATTCAGCGCTGGAGCGCCGCATCAAAGAGCTGAAGGTCAGCCACAGCACACAATTACACAAAACAACTACTTCATTTCAGCAATGTCACTATTAATTATTAATAATATTAATAAAACTGTACCAATTATTTCAGTGATTGAGGCATCATATTTTTGATCCTTAAAATCCCAGTCTTATAACATTCCAAGGCATATTAGTTCATCAACTTTTGGGGGTGGTGGGAGATGATTGGATTGTGCACCCAGGAACTCAATGTCACTAGCAACAAATAGCGAAAAAACAATATTGGATATAATATTGGATAGGAAATTAATGATATTGGGCAGACATAATCTTCCTCTGGAATGTATTTAATGGAAAATAAGAACAGCGTGATTCTTCTTTTTGTGTAAAGCAGCAAAAACACTGCAGCATGACGTGTTCATTCAGTGATATCGCACGTCCTGCGATGTGACTGCGCATGCACACATCGCGATGACGATGCTTAAACGATATATCGCGCAGCCCTATACTGGAATAAAACAACTGCACTGGACCAGGAAAATTATGAATTCTAGTTATTAAATTAACCTTATTATGAATTATAGTTATTAAATTAATAAATTATTCTTATTTTTAACTTGTATAGTTACATAGAATATTTCTATTACACAAATTATTACAACATTTCCACACAAGGACAGCGGATATGTTAAAATATGTAAATTACAAGGTTTTGTCCATCAGCTACAGTATATGAAGGTGTCCCACAGGCTCTCTTACTGTGAGAGAAACTATTAAGACAGATTTCAGTTTATTACCATTAAAATAAAGTAAATAAACAATCTAATCGTGTAATTATGAAAACTGTGCCTCATCTTATAAGTTGTTTTTGGCATCTAACCGACATTCCTATCTGTGTTGCCTTTAATCTACATTATTGTCCTTTACGTTTTTAATTGCAGCGCAGTCAGGTGACCATACGAGCTGCAAGTGAAAGCCTCATCAAAGAGATGCTGTATAAAATAAAGGTGATTACGTTTTCTCTTCAAATAAATATATATATATCTCCCACTATGGTTTTTACTTTTAAGTTAATATTAGTTATTAATTAATTAATATAATTATATAAACACAACAACAAAAAAACTTTGTCAGGTATATGTACTGCTTACTGCTTTAATGTATAGATCTGTATGCTAGTTGTCTTTAGTGTGTGCATTTTGTGTTACTGTGTGTGTGTGTGTGTGTGTGTGTGTGTGTAGGCACTGAAGATCCTGGCGTGGGAGGTTTTCTTCCGGTACAGGGTGGCGGAGGCATGGGAGCGGGAACTGGAGACACTTCAAGTTCTGGGATATCTTGCGTCTTTTTCTATGCTTAGTCGTATTTGCATACCTTATTTGGTACGGAGCTGGCAGCTGCAACTAGCCAAAATTTTTTTCTGAATTTTCCAGCACTTGAAGAGTATATTTAGTGGGCACATCATTCGTAAGGGCTGTGAATCTCTGACTCTGTGATTCAGTTGTCAATCTTTAGAAAAAAGATTGGTGCAATGCATCATGACAGGAGGCTTCAGTATGGATGCTAAGCTTTGTGGCTAATTCCAGGTGTATTTACTCATACTCTTAAACATCCGCAGAGACTCGCCTTCTGATACGCAGTTCACCTAAGCTGAGTGTATGCTCCTGAACTGATGAACAAACAACTCAAGCCGGCAGTGAAGCAGTATCTGCTGACCCACACAGCTGCAGATGCAGTGGCAGTTAGACACTAACATCACTGTGAACATTCGGCTTTGGTATATTTCTACCAGGAAAACAATATAAACAGTCCCAACCACTTCCTCAGTAAGGGTACAGACACAGGAGGCAAGAAACTTAACTGTAGTCTGTATGAGCTGACTTTACTCAGACTAGAGGTCGCATTGTTCTACCATGTGTGCGCACATAGTGGTTAGTTAAGCTGTTCAGTGCAGTGCAGTGTGTTAATTGAAAAAAGAAATAGCTTTATTTAAAACTGTTTGTAGACAGAGCTCCACGTAGTATTGATCAAAAGCTATTGTACAGTTTGAATCATGAAAGAATACAGTTTCTAAAATAGCACAATTTATGTGTGACTTCAGAGGATATTCAATCAGCCAAAAAGAATTGACAACTCAAAACATAAATGTTGTATGTGTGTTGTATTGTGCCTCAAAAATCTGAAAAAAAAATATTTTTACAGTTTTAATTTGTGACCAAACCCGCTGTTCTCTAATACAGCACAACTCAATCCACGCAAACTAATGTAGCATATGTACCACTCAAATCAGTAATTTAAATATTAAGGTACATTACTCTCATTAACACTAACAAGTACTTAATTTAAAGTGCTAAAATTTAAAACACTTCGATTTAATTATTGTTTAGAGTGATATGGCAGAGCACGTCATGATATTTTGTTGTTTAAAAATCTAAAGCTATAAA
>JAMWET010001720.1:582500-700376 GCA_024036415.1 Prochilodus magdalenae | reverse complement strand
ACAACTGTGGGGTGTTTGTATGCACACAGTTATGTTTAAAAAACTATTTTGTTTGATGGCCACTGTTTTATATAATGTAAACATCCACTAATTTGTGGTTCCTTAACAGATGGCTGAGATGGATGTAAAATAAATGAAAATGTCCCAGATATACTTCACCATGGGCAGCTGTGCCATCTGCGCATATACCATGCTTCGTGTTTAGTAAAAGATTTGGCACTAGAGGTATGGGATGATGACCATTATTTTACAGCAAAGAATTTGTCTCTGCAAAACAGTGATTAAATACTAGTATTTATTTGGATGAATAATGACGTAATTGAAGGAAAAATGTAAATATAGAAAGACATGTAATTTCTTTTATTTACAGGTCAATGCACCCATTAGTCAAAACTATCCAGTGGGTACAGTGTGACTACTGTGATGGTTGGCTGCACAGAGAGTGTGCAGGAATTGATGTGTGCACATTTCAGGAAGACACCCCATTCAGCTGTGGTTGTCATTTTCCAGAGCCATATCAATATGAAAGGTAGGGTCTATTATATAATAAAAGTAAAAAAAAACTTTTATCTTGTTAATTAAGGCATCCTATTACTTATGTTTTTTTTATTCCTATTTACAGTACATGGGCTGCAGTACATGAAGGACCTGTAATAAATCTAATAACAGATGAGGAAATCCTGGTAAATTATAGTTTTCACCTAGTATCATATATAAAGTTTACAAGCTATTAAAGTCTGCCTATTTGTTTTGTTTTTCTTGGTCTTGCATAGATGCTTCAAAATGACCCTCATATCGGGAACACTGAAGTCCAGTAGAATGTATCTCCACGAGAACCCAACATTCGACCCAAAGCTGAAGCAACACAGAGATGGATGCATCTCTGTGTTTGAGGAACAGAACAAGTATGCAGTTTGTCTTGCACAAAACCTTAACTGTGTAACAACAATAGCCTTACTCTGTACGTATTCTGTAGAATACCTCTCCTGTACTTTCAGGAACAGTTCATTGCAAATATGTTTTTGTAGTTTTAGTAGGTCTTTTCCATAAATATTTAGTCAGCAGTATGTTTTATCCACTTCTTTACAGTTAGAGGCCATCAGAGAAGGTAGATTTACTGTCTTACGATTGGACAGGTCAACTCTGCAGAACACCTCATTCTTTTTAGAGGTCATGGCTCCAGAGGTATGGTTCAGTCTCATTTAAGAAATTACAGTGCTTGCAAGGCAAGTATTACTTCTGTTACATCTTATTGTTATGCAAGTATTCTTATGATTTTTCTTCTCCCAAAGTGCCCTTTGAAAAAGAATTATGTAAACAAACATCAACAAACCCAACACTGAGTTGGTTTTCTAATCTGTTTGTGATTGTTGAGTGTTTATAGAAGGTAATCCTTCTTGTGCAATCACTGTATGTATTGAAATTTTCAGGAAACAGCTTTTTGTTATATTAAAAATATTGTTATATTGTCAAAAAGCTGTTAAATGCTTTATCTCCCCCTCAAGATCACTATCTGATTCCCTAAAGAAGCTGGGAGGGGTTCAACAGATTTCAAACTGAAATGATGTTCAACAAAAACATTTGTCATTTTTAATGCCCTTGTAGTTGCATGCTTGAGTTGCTTTTGTTTTGTCTTTTTATCTTCATCATATCTTTTTTATATATTTTTGTATAATAGTTGTCTTATTGAGTAATAAAGTCTACATTTTGAATCTAAGTACACAGTGCTTGCTTTTTACACATACTAGCATCCAATTTCTACACATGTATGTAACTTTTTATGTTTGTATTCAATGATTTTCAAATAGCATTATGTCTTGTTTAAGTTGCACTCTCTTAGATAAGGATGATATTTCTAGATTAATGATTTAATATTTGCTATTATTTTAGTAAAAACATTATTCACAAGCAGGTAAGTCCACAATATTTATTTACAAAATACACATGTACATTTTTCTACTTTTACAGTTAGTGTTTGGGTAGCCTTAAAATTTGAGTTAATTGAATTTCAAATTGTACATTTGTAAACAGTTCTATAAATCTGTGTTTTATAACCAAAAACAAATTTTAATTTCAAATAACTCAAAATATCAAGGCAGCCTGGACACTCTTTTAAATATGAGACAACTTTCAATAGCCTTTAGTAAGAAAACTTAATCCATATAAAAACTGCCACATGCCAGCGCCTTTCACTGTAGTAAATGGCTAGTGCCACTCCTGAGCTGCACAATGCTGGTGGCAGTCGAGTCCAGATGATCAGCGATGACTAATTAATAAAAACATGAAGGCAATCCTCACTCACTAGGACTTTTAGATTAGCATGAATAACACATACTTGACTCAGTAAAGAGAATGAATTGCTGTGAGTATGTCTGTGTCTTGTCTTTAAATATGTATGCCACATTAAGCCTACAGTCTATAGTCAAGATTGATCGTTAATGAATATAAATAATTATTATTTATTAATAATAACTGCTATAAGAACTGTAGCGTATGGCTAAAGTGGCTCATTTCCCTTATATTCATGCACCCAACGGTACAACCAACGAAATTCTACATGTACAAAGCCTTCACTCGATTTCTCCGTCACGGTTTCCATGATGGTGGAGCTAAGATGTGCCGCTGTAATTAGCCGACCAGAGTAGCCGCTGCCCAGAGTAACTGCTTTGCTCTAAGTGGCACGCGAGGTTCATGCATGGCAGGTGTCACTGGCAAGTGCCACCAATCGAGAGGCGAGATCGGCACGTGCCACTCAGTAACAAATATCGATGGCAGGTGTCATTCGGTAAGTGGCACATGCCAATACGTGCCATTTCCGGACGGCGGAGTTGCCACTTCCTGCTGCCAGATGCCACTGACGGACTAAACCCCCTCTTTATACACGTTAACCAGCCAAAGGCAACAGGAGAGCTTTTAACCGTCCATCTCCTGAAATGTTGAAAGCAGCGGTGTAAATCTCAAACCTCTGTATTCATTTTGTCCAGCGCGGTGCGACTGAACTGGGGTCAGTTCCATATCGAATGCAGGGAGAGCAGGTGTAGATGTGAGCGACACGGTTCACTGTGGCTCCTGGAGTTCGCGTTAGCGTTAGCTGGCGGGCACTCAGCTTGTCGGCCTCGAGCTCTCACTCGTGCACTTTCTCGTTCACTCTTCCGCTTTAATCCTCGTCGCCAATGTGGAGTTTGTGCTCTCGTTAACTGACAAAACACCAGATTAGGAGTTGGTGATAGTTTACTTGTTAGATGTAGCTTTTCACAGTACACAGACACGAAGCGTTATCATCACGTCCCTAGCATTGCTGTTCTCCCGTTTTACACCTGCGCACCTCTCTTCAGTGTCCTCTCGTGGTGCGTTCACTAACAGTCCATCCAATGGTGCGTTCAATACTATTCAATGTGTTTTAAACATTGCTGCAGACATTACAGTGACTATATAAATCATTGCGTTTTGCTTTTTGTTACACAGTCTTATTCTAAATTTTCTGAAAGTGTTCGTAAGGAGTGGTGAGATTATTAAATAATTTACAATCATTTAACAATAGATTAGTAGTTTTAACTGAATAATTTGGCGACTGGTAATTGCTGTTGTAGTCATAGGATAGTCTTTGTAATTAAGAAATTGAGGAATTATGTTCAGTTCTGGTTTAGGACAGTGTTGAATCTCTTCTGATGTGTAAGAAAATGGTGATGAAAGTTTTTATTTTTACAGCCTTTTTGAGAACGTGTTGTATTGTCTATGTTAGCTCTCGTGACTTTTGTACTAATAAAGAAAGAGTAAGGCTAGAGCACCCCCTTGTGTCCAATGTGAGGAGTAGAGGTATTTCACTTTTGTCAGTTTTCTTGGTGCATGAGTGAGCAGCAGTTATTTTTAAGTGAATAGTGCAAATTGGTAGCACATGATGGGGGTGCAGAAAAATCCAACTCAAATATTTACATACACTTACTACTGTGACAATATGACAACTGTCATCACCACATTAGCGGTGATGGGATAACTGGACAATGCGGTTAAATGGACAGTGCATCAGCCCGGTGCAGACAACTGGACATTGGAAACGTACCTCTGGGAACTCGTGTGTATCTGCCTCTGACAGAAGAACAATGATGGCAGAATTTGTCCACAGTCTTGCGTAGAGATAGACAGAACTAATTTTCTAAGTGTCTGATTAAGATGGAGAAGGGTATTTTTCTATATCTTTAACATGTATTTGTGTGTCAGATGGCATCTGTAAATATAAACATGTCTAAAATGCTCAAATAAAACATGAATTTCATCTGAAAGTACAGAGAGAGCGAGAATTGAATCTTCACCGACCACAATCTAAAGTAAGAGGCTGACCAACCACACTAAAAGTCTCTGAAAAAAAAGAAGTTATATATAATTGGGTTATGAATGTGAGCTGTATAGACCAGTACAGTACACATAAATCCAAAACAGAAATGATGTCCATTCCTGAGCCTTCAGTACTCCATATGGAATTGATTGAGGGTGGGAGAGAGGTGCAGGGTGTTATATGTAGAAATGTATGTTTATATTCTGTTCTGTGGTGTGCAATCATACAGTCACTACAAGTGAAGACTAAGAAATGGGTAGTCAGAAATAACTCACTATTGATCATATGAATCTTGGGGTACTACTGTCTGACAGCAGACCCCATGTGTGACAGTAAATTGTGGTACACATTGGTTTGTTAGTGAACTATCAGTTAAAATTAGGGAAGCAACATTAAACAAGGCATGGGCACTTACCTGATCTTGATGTTGTAGAGCTGCAGAGAAGTACTATTCCCAAATATGTAAACGTCATCCCTGAAACATTCATTATCATGAAGGTCACCTTTGAATGATTTCTGAAACACTGAAAACATACTGTACACATACACACAGTTTAGCTTTTAACTTTTTCTGAGGTAACGTGAAATACAGTAGTGTTTAAAAAAATAGCAGTCCAGTATGAATAACAAGACTAATCACTGTTATTGGTATAAATTATATTACCCCATGACAAACCATTTACCAGTTGGTGCAGTAGATTATTAGTAAACCAACAGACTCAGCATTCCTGATATGCATGCTCTTGAGTCTGTGTATTTGAATAATTAAGTGAAAGGGGTGTGTTCAAAATAATAGCAGTGTGGAGTTCAATTAGTGAGGTCAATCATTCCTTGAAGAAACGGGTGTGAATCAGGTGGTCCTTATGTAAGGTTGAAGCCAGCACTTGTTGTACATGCATTTCCTTGAAAGCCTGAGAAAATGGGTCGTTCAAAACATTGCTCAGAAGAACAGCGTTCTTAGATTAAAAAGTTGATTGGAGAGGGTAAAACTTGAAATGCAGACAAAGATAGGCTGTTCAGCTAAATGCTTTAAAATGAAAAGCAAAACCAGAGAGACGTGGAAGAAAACAGACTACCATTCGAATGGATCGAAGAATAGCCAGATTGTAAAAGGCTCAGCTAATAATCAGCTGCAGGATGATCAGAGACAGTCTCAAGTTATCTGTGAGTACTGTGACAGTTAGAAGACGCCTGTGTGAAGCTATTATCAAGAAGTCCCCGCAAAGTCCCACTGTTAAAAAAGGACATCTACTGAAGCGGATACAATTTACCAAAGGACACATCAACTGGCCCAAAGAGAAATGGAGAACATTTTGTGGAGTGATGAAAGTAAAAATGTTCTTTTTGGGTCCAAGGGCCACAGACAGCTCATCAGACGACCCCCAAACTCTGAATTCAAGCCACAGTACACTCTGAAGAGAGTGAAGCATGGTGGTCCAAGCATCGTAATATGGGCCTGTTTCTCCTACCATGGTGCCGGGCCTGTTTAGCGCATACCAGGGATCATAGACCAGTTTGCATATATCAAAATACTAGTGGAGTGGCCAGCCCAATCCCCGGACTTTAATCCAGTAGACAACTTGTGGGGTGACATCAAAAATGCAGTTTCTGAAAGCGATTAGGAACAGCAGCAACTCAGCCACAAAGTGGTAGGTCCCATAAAATGACAAGAGTGGGGTCAGTGGATGCTACAGACCTCCAAACGTCATGTGGCCTTCAGATTAGCTCAGGAACAGTGTGTAGAGAGTTTTTTGGAATGAGTTTCCATGTTTTTTCCATGGAACAGTTTGGGGATGGCCCCTTACTGTTCCAACATGACTGCGCACCAGTGCATAAAGCAATGTCCATAAAGACATGGATGAGTAGGTTTGGTGTGAAAGAACTTGGCTGGCCTGGAGTCCTGACCTCAACCCGATAGAATACCTTTGGGACGAATTAGAGTGAAGACTGCAAGCCAGGCCTTCCCGTCCAACATTAGTGTCTGACCTCACAAATGTGCTTCTGGAGGCATGGTCAAAAATTCCCATAAACACACTCCTAAAGCCTTCCTGGAGGCGTTATAGCTGCAAAGGGAGGGCCAAAATCATTAAACCTGATGGATTAAGAACGGGATGTTCCACAAGTTCATATGCATGTGAAGGCAGATGAGCGAATACTTTTGGCAATATATTATATTGTACATAACTGCCTTTGAGTGGTAGCCCAGCGCATTTCAGTCAGACGGAAAACAAACCACTGTAAAGAATTTACAGTAATATGTGTGTTACTTGTTTCAAATAAAACATGGAAATAAATAAAAATAAAAATAAAAAATAAAATTTATGGCACCTCAATGTAACGGCAGGACCAATTGGAATGTGGAAAAGGAAATACAAATATTAAGGAGGTAACTTTATATAAATATATATAAATATTATTTTAGTGATTTTTCAGTTTTGTTTGTTTTTTGTTAATTTTTTGTAAAATCTTGATTTAAGAGATAAGCAAGTTTATACAGATGCAGTTCATCAATCCAGCTAATCATCATCTTGAAGTGTCTTTCTCTTTCTCTCTGGTAATTCTGGCTTGCTTTGGTTGGTCTTTATTCGCTTGCAGGATTGTAACCGCAATAACTGATAAAACAAGCAATCCAAACACCAGGAAATGCAAATGAATTGTGGGATGTAGTCCAAGCATCCTGGGCTGGAATACCAGTTGACAGGTGCCAGAAGTTGGTTGCAACACAAATGTGTAGCAGTTCTTAAAACAACTGTAGTTATACAACTAAGTATTAGGTTAGTGATTCACAGGAATGCTAAATCCTAAAAAAATAGTACATATTTTGCGTTTGTAAAGAGAAATGCAGACACTGCTATTTTTTTTAACAGCTCAATGTTCATTTTTTGTTATTTTCTGTAAAGAAGTTAAAAATTACAGACATTTCTCTTCTTATTTTGTTTAAGAAAACCGTGTGCAATGTTCCCAATGCATGCAAATAAAAACTGTTATAAAGATTTGGGGCTTTACTCGTGTTTTTAAACACACTGCTATTATTTTGAACACAACTGTACGTACTCGATGGCAAAATGGTTCCTTGCTTGAAAACACCTTCCTGAAACTAAACTATCTAAACAAGCTATAAAAGTTTTTTTTGTTTTTTTTTTCTTTTCATTTTGTACAATAAAAAGAACAGCCTGTCTGACAGCTTATCCACTTCCTCACAACCCTTTTATATCACACCCATACACATTTTATGCAGTGGTGTCCATTCATACCTCACCTAGACCCATTACCTTCTGTAGGCCACATACGATCGTCTTGCCAGTGGAATGTAAAACAACGTATTTATTAATGTCGTCCAAAATAAAATTTGTTCCTCAGAGGTAAGTAGAATATTGTTAACCCTCTGTGTTCAAATGTCGTGCCTCTTTGTGCAGCAGTGGTGGACAGTAACTAAGTAAATGTAATTATTATGGGATTTGGTTTTAGTAGGTTAAAGAGATTTGGGGGTTAAAATAGAGTGCAGTAATAAAGAGTCCTTTTTAGTGTCAACTAAACGATGTAATTCTGGTCATATTAGAACTAGACATTTTTTAGATGTACGGTTTTTCAACCAACTGTGAACTAGTGTTCTACTATTCTAGAGAGTTAAAAGGCTGTTAGTGGAGCTTTATGTTAGTTTGAATTAAAACTCAAAGATTAAATAGTCTGTATCAGGGCCTAATCCTGGTCTTGAAGAACTACCACCCTGAAGAGCACCTGACTCTAATACTGAGATGCCTCTGAATCAGGTGTGTTAGATTAGCGTTTAAACAAGAGGTAGATCTCCAGGACCAGGGTTGAGCTCCCTTGGTGAGGTGTCATGTCTAGTGTCACTACCCGTTAATTAATTAATTCAGTGGTGAATAAAAGTTAATTAAATTCTATTAATAAAAAAAGACTAATTAGTGGTGAATAAAAAGTTCTCAGTCCATATATTTAAACGTATCTACTAAAAAGACTAATTAAAACAGTATTAGTTTCACAATGATAACCCGCCTTCTAACAGATTCTCAGTCCATATACTTTTACTTTAGTTTTAGCTTGTTTATGAGTATGTGAATAAGGTGAAGGCCGGGTTCAGAAATGCCATTTACACTCTGTGACACTTCTAATGTTTCTTCCTGGTTTGTTTGGGGTTTTTTTGGTTTGTAAGCTAATGCTACTGCGCAGGAAATTGACATCACTAAGCTATATAAAAGTATGTATGGTAAACCACAGGGGGTTTAAACACATTAATATTTTTATTATTAATTTCCTAAGCACAGTGTCTTCTCTAAGACAGCCCAAACAAAACAGAAGAGATCTTTCTTTCAAACTCAAAAAAGCACATGACAGAAAAAAAATGTTCTGTGTAACTAAATTCAGTCTTTCTGTTTCACTGTTTTGTACATCACTCCCCGTTTAATTTAAAAATAATTTAATGGTAAATGAAAGTATGGAAATTACATGTAGTACAAAAGCTAATTAAAAAAACCCAAAAAAGTTTCCTAACAGTGTAACAGTTCTCAGTGCATGTACTTTTACTTTAGTTTTATGAGTTATGTAGTATGTGAGGGATACTACTGGTGACCTTTGACCTCTGAGAGGTGGTGTTGGATGGCTTCACAGGTGATGAGACCCGCCTTCTAAAGATGGTAAGTAATTTTAGCTTGTTTATTGTGTGTAACGTGTTTATACGAGTTTTAATCGTCCAGTGTGAATAAGGGGAAGGCCGGGTTCAGATAATCCCTGTAGGTAACGAGCTGGTCTGGTTGTGTTAGCGGCGCTGCTATCAGCCTGAACGTTCAACACATCAGTTATATATTATATCCGACTGATTTTAAACCACTACGTTCCTCTTACAGATCATTAACTCAATCCCACATTCCCATCCCAATGTGACCCCAGCCGCTCTGTTATTATTAATATTATTATTCCAGGTGTTTGTTGGTCTGTGCTAACTGTGCTAACATTAGCTGGGTTGTTAATCAGCTGAGTTCGGTAAGACTGCACAGTGAAGAAGGAGGACCTTCTGTACCTTCTCTGGAGGTAAGACACTTAATTCACACTGATGAGAATAAACATGAAGATAACCAAGTTCTTCATGTTTATAGTGTAAAACGATACACGCTAAATAATACAAGGCAAGCAAGTGGTGTTAAAATATATACCATATATAATATATTAAATCTAACGGTTCAGAATGAACAGGTGCTGATTAAAGTGTAATGTCGGACATTAGATTATTATTTTGCGCCGTGTTTTGGAGTTTAAGTGTGGGAGAATTCATGTTTGAAAAATCTAAAAGTGTTTAACTATTGAGTTCAATTTAAATTAATCTGTGTTTGGTAACAGTTCGTCTACAAACAGCTGCTCTAAATCCTTCCTGTGTTTGTGTAGGTTGATGTAAAGGTGTGTCAGCCATGTTGTGTGTGGTTTACACAACACCCACTCTTCGGTAGTTCATCTGCTGAAATCCGACATTCAACAACTTCAACCTGGAGTCGACATGGTCCCTGCAGTACCACATTTGACCACTGAGCGGCAGCTCCTCCGTCCAAACCGGCGTTTGTCTTTCTCTATAAAGACTCCTTTATAAAGTGGGGGATGTTCAGTGTGAGGATTGTGTTCGGTCTTATTGATCATGTTAAATGTGAGTTTAATGAAACGCTGCAGGTTTAGTATGAGCTAAAATGTGCTCGGTCGTTTCTGATTGGACAGCTGGTGAGTTCATTATCATTTCCCCAGCTCTGCTGTTTCAGTGTGTCTGTAGGGTGAAGTCTCTTTTCTCTACAGAGGGTTTGAGGGTAGACAGCATGTCTGCTGAATTCTGTACTTGTAGGAGCCGGTAAAAGCTGAAGGCCGTCCTGATCTTCGTCGTGTTTATAGTTTTAGAGAGTGACTCGCTTCGCTGTGGCGGCGGCTCCTTATCGCTTCTCGGCCTTTTGGCTAAGATCAAGTGTAGTATCTGTTCTTATCAATTTAATATCTGATACGTCCCCTACCCGGGGACCATATATTAAATTGATTTTTGGAACAGGGAGATGGAATAGGGGCTTGCTCCGTCCACTCCACGCATCGACCCGGTATTGCAGTACTTCCGGGAACGGTGCACCCCCCTCTAGCGGTCTAAAAGGAGAATGACGTATGGAGTTTGTGGTGTGGCGATGTGATGGTCTTTCTTTGTTGTTTTACATTTATGGTTTATTAGTCTGTTATTGATCTCGTTGTGTGTATTTGCCAGAAGGTGTCCACAGTGTCCTGTACAGAAAGACAGAGCTCGTTTTCGGAAGTGTATGAGGGGAGTTTAGTTTTAGATGTGTAAGAGAATTGAGGGCTGCGTTTCTCTGTCCTGTGAGGCAGCATGTCTTTTGCTCGAGTCAGATGGTTATTGGGTCAGTCGTTTCGGTCTATAACACTGAATAAGACATACTAAGGACGCTGTCTGAATGTCGTAGGAGTTTTCAGGAAGCGCTGGGGAGCTTGTTTCCATGTCTGTGAATGTGCTGCATGTAAATGAGGATATTAATACAGCACTGTGTGAATGTCCTGGGAGTTCCAGCAGCAGGAGGAGTAAGGAGAAAGCGCCCCTAGTGTCTGATGTCTGTAGTAGTGTTTTCATTTCTGTTCTTTCTGAATGAAGTCCTCACCCTCGCAGTGAGTGGTAGAGCTGGTGGTGGTCCTGCTCCCCGAGCCGTGAACAACTCATACTTACCTGGCAGGGGAGATACCATGATCAAGAAGGTGGTTCACCCAGGGTGAGGCTCAGCCATTGCACTCCGGCTGTGCTGACCCCTGCGAATTCCCCAAATGTGGGAATCTCGACTGCATAATTTCTGGTAGTGGGGGACTGCGTTCGCGCTCTCCCCTGATCTCTCTGGTAAAAGAAGAATGAATTTATATTATAAAAGGATTTGTTGTTTTCCAAGAAGCTGAGAGTCTGTGTGTGGTAGTTGTAATGTTTGTTGATATCTTGTTCTCTCTGATAAAAGAAGTTAGCTGCGGATTGTGGGTGTGCCTATATGTATATATTGGGCTGTTATGTTAATGTGTAAGATAGTCGAAAAGAGGTTTTTGTCCATTAAAATGCCATTATAAATATATAGGCCTTTCATGTGCTGTTTTTTGTAGTGACTGCTTCTTTTCGTGACGGTGTTAAGTCTGCTGTGTAAGAAAGTGAGTGGAGGCTGTCTGTGCTCAGTGAGAACTCGCTGCTGTGTCTGTGTCAGCTCTTGCGAATTAGCTTCATATGACCAGACTGAGGGTAGAGCGCCCCTAGTGTCTGATATGTGTAGTGACGGGAGGAGGCTTTTTCTTTTCCGGTCGGTTTTTTTGTTGTTCCGAGGATGAGTGAAAACAGCGGTTGTAATATTTGACTGTTTATTTGTTTCCAGATCATTCGTTGTTATGAGTTTAATCCACATTTAGATCCCAATAGAGTCCAAATATAAAACCGAAGAAAACATAAACCCCTAGATTTACAGAGTCGATTACATATTCAGAAGCAGTGCATCATGGGAAGTCGTATATCGAGCTTTGTTTACCAAATAGACAGAGAAATACAGTTTTATTAAAATGTGTTTTGTTTAAGTCAGTGTTTTATTAGTTTGTATTTTGATTTTAACGTCTTCAGTGTTTGGTTTGTGTAATGAATGAAGTCCTCACCTTCGCAGTGAGTGGTAGAGCTGGTGGTAGTCCTGCTCCCCGAGCCGTGTACAACTCATACTTACCTGGCAGGGGAGATACCATGATCAAGAAGGTGGTTCACCCAGGGTGAGGCTCAGCCATTGCACTCCGGCTGTGCTGACCCCTGCGAATTCCCCAAATGTGGGAATCTCGACTGCATAATTTCTGGTAGTGGGGGACTGCGTTCGCGCTCTCCCCTGATCTCTCTGGTGGAAAAAAAAAAAGATGGAGGACGTTTAGATAAAGTGATTATTCAGCCTCAGAGCTGTAAGGTCAGTGTGTGCTGTTTCTTAGTATTCATTACTGTTCAAAATTAGTGACTGTGGAGTTTGTGCTCTCATTAACTGACAAAACACCAGATTAGGAGTTGGTGATAGTTTACTTGTTAGATGTAGCTTTTCACAGTACACAGACACGAAGCGTTATCATCACGTCCCTAGCATTGCTGTTCTCCCGTTTTACACCTGCGCACCTCTCTTCAGTGTCCTCTCGTGGTGCGTTCACTAACAGTCCATCCAATGGTGCGTTCAATACTATTCAATGTGTTTTAAACATTACTGCAGACATTACAGTGACTATATAAATCATTGCGTTTTGCTTTTTGTTACACATACAGTCTTATTCTAAATTTTCTGAAAGTGTTCGTAAGGAGTGGTGAGATTATTAAATAATTTACAATCATTTAACAATAAATTAGTAGTTTTAACTGAATAATTTGGCGACTGGTAATTGCTGTTGTAGTCTTAGGAGAGTCTTTGTGATTAAGGAAATTGAGGAATTATGTTCAGTTCTGGTTTAGGACATTGTACCAGTTCCAGTTCCAGTACCCAAGAAGAGACGACCCAGTGAGCTCAATGACTTCATGCCGGTCGCCCTAACATCACATGTCATGAAGACCCTGGAACGCCTCCTTCTACACCTTCCCCGACCCCAGGTCCAACACGCAATGGACCCCCTGCAGTTCGCCTACAGGGAGAAAGTGGGAGTAGAGGACGCCATGCTGTACCTTCTCCATCGGGCCCACTCTCATCTGGACAAGGGGGGCAGCGCTGTGAGAGTCATGTTCTTTGATTTCTCCAGTGCCTTTAACACCATTCAGCCCCTCCAACTGAGAGAAAAGCTGGCAAGTATGCAAGTCGAACCGCACCTGGTCTCCTGGATTACCAACTACCTCACTGGCAGACCTCAGTATGTCAGGCTGAAGGACTGTACGTCAGAGACTGTGGTCAGCAGCACAGGAGCACCACAGGGGACTGTATTGTCCCCTTTCCTCTTCACGCTGTACACCTCAGACTTCAAATACAACTCTGAGAAGTGTCACATGCAGAAGATCTCGGACGATACTGCTATTGTGGCCTGTGTAAGGGGAGGGCAGGAGGCGGAGTAAAGAAACCTGGTGGAGGACTTTGTGGCATGGTGCCATAGGAACAACCTGCTACTGAACACTTCCAAGACTAAAGAGATGGTGGTGGACTTTCGCAGGGCGAGGCCACTCACACAGCCAGTCTTTATTGAGGGGGTGGAAGTAGACATGGTTAAGACCTACAGGTATCTCGGACTGCACCTGGACGAGAGGTTGGACTGGTCAGCCAACACTGATATCCTGACAGGAAGGGGCAGAGCCGACTCTACTTCCTGAGGAGGCTGGGGTCCTTTAACATCTGTAGGAAGCTCCTGCAGATGTTCTATCAGACTGTGGTGGCCAGCTGTCTCTTCTATGCTGTGGTGTGCTGGGAAGGAAGCATCAAGAAGAGAGACGAGATGCGTCTGGACAAGCTGGTCAGGCGAGCAGGGTCAGTTGTTGGTGTAGAGCTGGACTCGGTGGTGAAGGTGGCGGAGAGGAGGACACTGCACAAACTGCTGTCTATTATGGATGATGATAGGCACCCACTGCACACCATCATCATGGACAGAAGGAGCAAGTTCAGTGGCAGGCTGCTGTCACAGAGCTGCTCCACGGACAGACTCAGGAGATCCTTTGTTCCGAGAGCCATCAGGCTCTTCAACTCCTTCCAGCAGGGCCGGAAGAGGGAAGAGGACTGCTGAGGACTAAACTCTCTTGTATATTCAGAGACTAATTTATACACTATTCTACTGGACACTCTGACACTTACTGTATATACTGTGCATCTTCACTCTATGGACAGTCAACTCTAATATCTATGATGTTAATATTGATCTGCTGATAACCGCGTCCCTTGCACATTTTACTACAGTCTTTTCTACTGGCTGACATATTTGTACTCTTGTATATTTCTTGCCTCCTTACGAAGTGAGATATATACTATATATTTATATTTACATATCCATCGATAGTGACCCGCTTGGACACTCTTGATACTGACACTTACTGTATATACTGTGCATCTATCTATCTATCTATCTATCTATTGTTGAATCTCTTCTGATTTGTAAGAAAATTGTATTTTTAATTTTTACTGATTTATTTTATTATTTATTTATTTTTTAAAGCCTTTTTGAGAACGTGTTGTATTGTCTATGTTAGCTCTTGTGATTTTTGTACTAATAAAGGACGAGTAAGTCTAGAGCACCCCCTTGTGTCTAATGTCAGGAGTAGAGGTATTTCAGTTTCAGTTCAATTCAGTTATTTCAGTTAAATTTTGTCAGTTTTCTTGGTGCATGAGTGAAAGCAGCAGTTTTTTTTAAAGCGAATAGTGCAAATTGGTAGCACATGATGGGGGAAAAATCCAACTCAAATCTTTACATACACTTCCTACTGTGACAATATGACTACTGTCATCACCACATTTTTGTTTTTTATTCATCTATTTATGTATGTATTTGTTTAGCTGAACATTGATCATCATTAATCATGCTTGGCATCAGCTTACTACTTGACTAAAAGCTTTCAGTGGGCTGAAGAAGACTGGACTGTAACATTAGCGGAGATGGGATAACTGGACAATGCGGTTAAATGGACAGTGCATCAGCCTGGTGCAGACAACTGGACATTGGAAACGTACCTCTGGGAACTCGTGTGTATCTGCCTCTGACAGAAGAACAATGATGGCAGAATTTGTCCACAGTCTTGCGTAGAGATAGACAGAACTAATTTTCTAAGTGTCTGATTAAGATTGAGAAGGCTATTTTTCTATTCCTTTAACATGTATTTGTGTGTCAGATGGCATCTGTAAATATAAACATGTCTAAAATGCTCAAATAAAACATGAATTTCGTCTGAAAGTACAGAGAGAGCGAGAATTAAATCCTCACCGACCACAGTAACTAAAGTAAGAGGCTGACCAACCACACTAAAAGTCTCTGAAAAAAAGAAGTTATATATAATTGGGTTATGAATGTGAGCTGTATAGACTAGTACAGTACACATAAATCCAAAACAGAAATGATGTCCATTCCTGAGCCTTCCGTACTCCATATGGAATTAAGTGAGGGTGGGAGAGAGGAGCAGGGTGTTATATGTAGAAATGTATATTCTGTTCTGTGGTGTGCAATCATACATTCACTACAAGTGAAGACTAAGAAATGGGTGGTCGGAAATAGCTCACTATTGATCATATGAATCTTGGGGTACTACTGTCTGACAGCAGACCCCATGTGTGACAGTAAATTGTGGTACACATTGGTTTGTTAGTGAACTATCAGTTAAAATTAGGGAAGCAACTTTAAACAAGACATGGGCACTTACCTGATCTTGATGTTGTAAAGCTGCAGAGAAGTACTATTCCCAAATATGTAAACGTCATCCCTGAAAGATTCATTATCACTAAGGTCACCTTTGAATGATATCTGAAACACTGAAAACATACTGTACACATACACACAGTTTAGCTTTTAACTTTTTTTGAAGTAACGTGAAATACAGTAGTGTTTAAAATAATAGCAGTCCAACTAATTACACTACTCCGTCTGGCAATCTGATGTACGAATCTGGGTTTGACGGTTGCCAGGAGAACGGTACTTGTCTGACTGCATTGTGCCAAGTGTAAAGTTTGGTGTGGGGGAGGATTATGGTGTGGGGTTGTTTTCAGGAGTTGGGCTCAGTCCCTTAGTTCCAGTGAAAGGAGCTCTTGGTGATTTTGGACAATCTTATGCTCCCAACTTTGTGGGAACAGTTTGGGGATGGCCCCTTACTGTTCCAACATGACTGCGCACCAGTGCATAAAGCAAGGTACATAAAGACATAGAGGAGTAGGTTTGGTGTGAAAGAACTTGGCTGGCCTGGAGTCCTGACCTCAACTCGATAGAATACCTTTGGGACGAATTAGAGTGAAGACTGCAAGCCAGGCCTTCTCGTCCAACATTAGTGTCTGACCTCACAAATGCGCTTCTGGAAGCATGGTCAAAACTTCCCATAAACACACTCCTAAAGCATTCCTGGAGGAGTTATAGCTGCAAAGGGTGGGCCAACATCATTAAACCTGATGGATTAAGAACGGGATGTTCCACAAGTTCATATGCATGTGAAGGCAGATGAGCGAATACTTACAGTGCATCCGGAAAGTATTCACAGCGCTTCACTTTTTCCACATTTTGTTAGGTTACAGCCTTATTCCAATTTGTATTAAATTAATCTCTTTCCTCAAAATTCTAAACAAAATACCCCATTATGACCATGTGAAAAAAGTTTTCTTGAGAGTTTTGAAAATTTATTAAAATTAAAAAACAAAGAAATCATATTTACATAAGTGTTCACAGCCTTTGCTTAATACTTTGTAAAACCACCCTTGGCAGCAACTACAGCCTCAAGTCTTTTTGAATATCATGCCACAAGCTTGGCACACCTCTCTTTAGGCAGTTTTGCCCATTCTTCTTTGCAGTACCTCTGAAGCTCCATCAGGTTGGATGGGAGACGTCTGTGCACAGCCATTTTCAGATCTCTCCAGAGATGTTCAATCAGATTCAAGTCTGGGCTCTGGCTGGGCCACTCCAGGACATTCACAGAGTGGTCCTGAAGCCACTCCTTTGAGATCTTGGCTGTGTGCTTCGGATCGTTGTCCTGCTGAAAAATGAACCGTCGCCCCAGTCTGAGGTCAAGAGCGCTCTGGAGCAGGTTTTCATCCAGGATGTCTCTGTACATTGCTGCATTCATCTTTCCCTCTATCCTGACTAGTCTGCCAGTTCCTGCTGCTGAAAAACATCCCCATAGCATGATGCTGCCACCACCATGCTTGACTGTAGGGATGGTATTGGCCTCGTGATGAGCAGTGCCTGGTTTCCTCCAAACATGACGCCTGGCATTCACACCAAAGAGTTCAATCTTTGTCTCATCAGACCAGAGAATTTTGTTTCTCATGGTCTGAGAGTCCCTCAGGTGCCTTTTGGCAAATTCCAGACGGGCTGCCTTGTGCCTTTTACTAAGGAGTGGCTTTCGCCTGGCCACTCTGCCATACAGGCCTGATTGGTGGATTGCTGCAGAGATGGTTGTCCTTCTGCAAGGTTCTCCTCTCTCCACGGAGGAACGCTGGAGCTCTGACAGAGTGACCATCGGGTTCTTGGTCACCTCCCTGACCAAGGCCCTTCTCCCCCGATCGCTCAATTTAGATGGCCGGCCAGCTCTAGGAAGAGTCCTGGTGGTTTCAAACTTCTTCCATTTACGAATGATGGAGGCCACTGTGCTTATTGGGACCTTCAAAGCAGCAGTAATTTTTATGCATCCTTCCCCAGATTTGTGCCTCGAGACAATTTTGTCTCGGAGGTCTACAGACAATTCCTTTGACTTCATGCTTGGTGTTTGTGCTCTGACATGCGGTCAACTGTGGGACCTTACATAGACAGGTGTGTGCCTTTCCAAATCATGTCTAATCAACTGGATTTACCACAGGGGGACTCCATTTAAGCTGTAGAAACATCTCAAGGATGATCAGTGGAAACAGGATGCACCTGAGCTCAATTTTGAGCTTCATGGCGAAGGCTGTGAATCTTACCTAAATGTGATTTCTTAGTTTTTTATTTTTAATAAATTTTCAGAACTCTCAAAAAAACTTTTTTCACATGGTCATAATGGGGTATTTTGTGTAGATTTTTGAGGAAAGAGATTAATATAATACAATTTGGAATAAGGCTGTAACGTAACAAAATGTGGAAAAAGTGAAGCGCTGTGAATACTTTCCGGATGCACTGTATGGCAATATATTGTACATAACAGCCTTTGAGTGGTAGCCCAGCGCATTTCAGTCAGACGGAAACAAACCACTGTAAAGAATTTACGATAATATGTGTGTTACTTGTTTCAAATAAAACATGGAAATAAAAAAAATAAAAAAAATGTATGGCACCTCAATGTAACAGCAGGACCAATTGTAATGTGGAAAAGGAAATACAAATATTAAGGAGGTAACTTAAGCTTTATATAAATATATACACAAGTGTATTATTTTAGTGATTTTTCAGTTTTGTTCGTTTTTTGTAAATTTTTTGTAAAATCTTGATTTAAGAGATAAGCAAGTTTATACGGATGCAGTTCATCAATCCAGCTAATCATCATCTTGAAGTGTCTTTCTCTTTCTCTCTGGTAATTCTGGCCAGCTTTGGTTGGTCTTTATTCGCTTGCAGGATTGTAACTGCAACAACTGATGAAACAAGCAATACAAACACCAAGAAATGCAAATAAATTGTGGGATGTAGTCCAAGCATCCTGGGCTGGAATACCAGTTGACAGGTGCCAGAAGTTGGTTGCAACACATGTGTAGCAGTTCTTAAAACAACTGTAGTTATACAACTAAGTATTAGGTTAGTGATTCACAGGAATGCTAAATCCTAAAAAAAGAGTACATATTTTGCGTTTGCAAAGAGAAATGCAGACACTGATTTTTTTTTTAACAGCCCAGTGTTCATTTTTTGTTATTTTCTGTAAAGAAGTAAAAAATTACAGACATTTCTCTTCTTATTTTGTTTAAGAAAACCGTGTGCAATGTTCCCAATGCATGCAAATAAAAACTGTTATAAAGATTTGGGGCTTTACTTGTGTTTGTAAACTCACTGCTATTATTTTGAACACTACTGTATGTACTCGATGGCAAAATGGTTCCTTTTGTACGATGAAAAGAACAGCTTCCTCACAAACCTCTCATATCACACCCACACACATTTTATGCAGTGGTGTCCATTCATACCTCACCTAGACACATTAACTTTTCTCTGTAGGTCACATATGATCGTCTTGCCAGTGGAATGTAAAACAACGTAGGTTAAGTGGAATATTGTTAACCCTCTGTGTTCAAATGTTGTGCCTCTTTGTGCAGCAGTGGTGGACAGTAACTAAGTAAATGTAATTATTATGGGATTTGGTTTTAGTAGGTTAAAGAGATTTGGGGGTTAAAATAGAGTGCAGTAATAAAGAGTCCTTTTTAGTGTCAACTAAATGATTTAATTATGGTCATATTAGAACTAGATATTTTTTAGATGTACGCTTTTCAACCAACTGTGAACTAGTGTTCTACTATTCTAGAGAGTTAAAAGGCTATTAGTAGAGCTTTATGTTAGTTTGAATTAAAACTCAAAGATTAAATAGTCTGTATCAGGGCCTAATCCTGGTCTTGAAGAACTACCACCCTGAAGAGCACCTGACTCTAATACTGAGATGCCTCAGCTGTGTTAGATTAGCGTTTAAACAAGAGGTAGATCTCCAGGACCAGGATTGAGCTCCCTTGGTGAGGTGTCATGTCTGGTGTCACTATCCGTTAATTAATTAATTCAGTGGTGAATAAAAGTGTAGAAATTCTATCTACTAAAAAGACTAATTAAAACATATTAGTTTACTAATGATAACCGTGTAACAGTTCTCAGTCCATGTACTTTTACTTTAGTTTTATGAGTTATGTAGTATGTGAATGATACTACTGGTGATCTTTGACCTCTGAGAGGCAGTGTTGGATGGCTTCACAGGCAGGTGATGTGACTCGCCTTCTAAACATTAACTCGAAGATGAATTCAAGCACAAGTAAAGTAATATTAGCTTGTTTATTGTGTGTAACGCGTTTATACGAGTTTTAATTCTCCAGAGTGAATAAGGTGAAGGCCGGGTTCAGAAATGCCATTTACACTCTGTGACACTTCTAATGTTTCTTCCTGTTTTTTTTTTTTGTTTTTTTTTTTTGGGTTCGTATGCTAATGCTACTGCGCAGGAAATTGACATCACTAAGTTATATGAAAGCATGTATGGTAAACCACAGGGGGTTTAAACACATTAATATTTTTATTATTAATTTCCTAAGCACAGTGTCTTCTCTAAGACAGCCCAAACAAAAGTGAAGAGATCTTTCTTTCAAACTCATAAAAGCACATGACAGAAATTTTTTTTTCTGTATAACTAAAGTCAGTCTTTCTGTTTCACTGTTTTGTACATCACTCCCCGTTTAATTTAAAAATAATTTAATGGTAAATGAAAGTATGGAAATTACATGTAGTACAAAAACTAATTAAAAAAAAAAGTTTCCTAACAGTGTAACAGTTCTCAGTGCATGTACTTTTACTTTAGTTTTATGAGTTATGTAGTATGTGAAGGACGGTACTGGTGACCTTTGACCTCTGAGAGGCGGTGTTGGATGGCTTCACAGGTGATGAGACCCGCCTTCTAAAGATGAACTCGAAGATGAATTTAACCACAAGTAAGTAATATTAGCTTGTTTATTGTGTGTAACGCGTTTATACGAGTTTTAATCGTCCATCGTGAATAAGGTGAAGGCCGGGTTCAGATAATCCCTGTAGGTAACGAGCTGGTCTGGTTGTGTTAGCGGCGCCGCTATCAGCCTGAACGTTCAACACATCAGTTATATATTATATCCGACTGATTTTAAACCACTACGTTCCTCTTACAGATCATTAACTCAATCCCACATTCCCATCCCAATGTGACCCCAGCAGCTCTGTTATTATTAATATTATTATTCCAGGTGTTTGTTGGTCTGTGCTAACTGTGCTAACATTAGCTGGGTTGTTAATCAGCTGAGTTCGGTAAGACTGCACAGTGAAGAAGGAGGACCTACTGTACCTTCTCTGGAGGTAAGACACTTAACTCACAACTGATGAGAATAAGCATGAAGATAACCAAGTTCTTCGTGTTTATAGTGTAAAACGATACACGCTAAATAATACAAGGCAAGCAAGTGGTGTTAAACTGTATACCATATATAATATATTAATTCTAACGGTTCAGAATGAACAGGTGCTGATTAAAGTGTAATGTCGGACATTAGATTATTATTTTGCGTCGTGTTTTGGAGTTTAAGTGTGGGAGAATTCATGTTTGAAAAAACAAAGTGTTTAACTATTGAGTTCAATTTAAATTAATCTGTGTTTGGTAACAGTTCGTCTACAAACAGCTGCTCTAAATCCTTCCTGTGTTTGTGTAGGTTGATGTAAAGGTGTGTCAGCCATGTTGTGTGTGGTTTACACAACACCCACTCTTCGGTAGTTCATCTGCTGAAATCCGACATTCAACAACTTCTCCTTCTCATGTCTCTGAGAAACCCGGAGTCGACATGGTCCCTGCAGTACCACATTTGACCACTGAGCGGCAGCTCCTCCGTCCAAACCGGCGTTTGTCTTTCTCTGTAAAAGCTCCTTTATAAAGTGGGGGATGTTCACTGTGAGGATTGTGTTCGGTCTTATTGATCATGTTAAATGTGAGTTTAATGAAACGCTGCAGGTTTAGTATGAGCTAAAATGTGCTCGGTCGTTTCTGATTGGACAGCTGGTGAGTTCATTATCATTTCCCCAGCTCTGCTGTTTCAGTGTGTCTGTAGGGTGAAGTCTCTTTTCTCTACAGAGGGTTTGAGTGTAGAAGGCATGTCTGCTGAATTCTGTTACTTGTAGGAGCCGGTAAAAGCTGAAGGCCGTCCTGATCTTCCTCGTGTTTATAGTTTTAGAGAGTGACTCGCTTCGCTGTGGCGGCGGCTCTTTATCGCTTCTCGGCCTTTTGGCTAAGATCAAGTGTAGGTTGTGTGTATTTGCCAGAAGGTGTCCACAGTGCCCTGTACAGAGAGACAGAGCTCGACTTGGGAAGTGTATGAGGGGAGTTTAGTTTTAGATGTGTAAGAGAACTGAGGGCTGCATTTCTCTGTCCTGTGAGGCAGCATGT
This sequence comes from Prochilodus magdalenae, assembly GCA_024036415.1. Lineage (NCBI taxonomy): Eukaryota > Metazoa > Chordata > Actinopteri > Characiformes > Prochilodontidae > Prochilodus > Prochilodus magdalenae. The sequence continues at coordinate 678,297 of JAMWET010001720.1, read as the reverse complement.
CTTTTGCTTGAGTCAGATGGTTATTGAGTCTGTCGTTTCGGTCCATAACACTGAATAAGACATACTGAGGACTCTGTCTGAATGTCCTAGGAGTTTTCAGGAAGCGCTGGAGGGCTTGTTTCCATGTCTGTGAATGTGCTGCATGTAAATGAGGATATTAATACAGCATTGTGTGAATGTCCTGGGAGTTCCAGCAGCAGGAGGAGTAAGGAGAAAGCGCCCCTAGTGTCTGATGTCTGTAGTAGTGTTTTCATTTCTATTGAAGTCCTCACCCTCGCAGTGAGTGGTAGAGCTGGTGGTAGTCCTGCTCCCCGAGCCGTGAACAACTCATACTTACCTGGCAGGGGAGATACCATGATCAAGAAGGTGGTTCACCCAGGGTGAGGCTCAGCCATTGCACTCCGGCTGTGCTGACCCCTGCGAATTCCCCAAATGTGGGAATCTCGACTGCATAGTTTCTGGTAGTGGGGGACTGCGTTCGCGCTCTCCCCTGATCTTTTTGGAAAAAATAGAAAAGGTGTATGTACTGACATTACTGAAGAGTTGGTAGAATAGTGTGTGCAATTTGTTAGTTTTTATCACTGTTGGATATTAGGACCTCAAAACTATATAAATCGCACTGTTTTGTTGGGTGGGCTACACAAACAGGAGTTCTGATTAGGTGAATACGGATGTGTGATGTGCCCCATACTTAAGCAGATTAGCACCACTTACAAGTCTGTGGAGGACCGGATCTGCCAAAATTAAAAATAAATAAATAAAAGACTAAATAAAATTTAAATAAAAATAACTAGAATGTATATATTGCTTGCTTTGATTTTATTTATACGCTTATTTCCTTTTCTTGCATTAATATAGTCCTCATTTTATTTATTCTTGTACTGTTTTAATGTTTTATTAATGTCTCCCTTCATTTTATATATATTTTCTGCATATATTATTTAAACATGGTAATTTTAAAATCTATTTATTTAATACATCTTATTTTTACATAAAATATAATTTAATTATACATTTAATTTTTTAATTAATTTATTTATTTATTTAATTCTGTTTTTCTTCTTTCATATGATAATGAGGAGGCAAGTTTTTCATGTTCAGGCTTAGCAATCAAGTGCAGAACGACGGTTCTTCGAGCAGAGCTATGTAGCTTGGCTATGCGTTCGGGTGAAAGACTCCGAGAGGACAAATATCGGGGCGCAGGTCGGTGTCGGATCTGCTCAGAGAGGCAGCTTCCAGGTGTTGCATGATCTGAATTTAGGAGGGAAAGACGATGAACTACCTTCTCCAAATTTGTGAACACTATGGGGTCGATCTCTGTATCAGAAGATGTAGCATAATGGAATAAACTGTCAGCCACAGCCTCCTCTCGAAAGAGTAAATAACCTGCACTTGCATTTTCAGCAGGGTCAGCTAAGAGTCTCAGATCTCGCGCTACCTGTTGCCTGTAAGCAGACATTAGTGCACCGTGTTGTTCATAGTTGCTGCTGATGGAGCAAGACAATCGATCTACGGAATCTGCTGTCGATCAACCAATAGGAATGTTAAGACACACTGACGTCATGGATTGACAGCCCCTTTATTACCATAAGGGTAAGGAAAAACAAAAATAAATAAATAAATGAATTTATTAATAAATAATTAGGTAAATACATTAATTTAAAATAAAAATGTTCATTAAGTAACACAAATAACAAAATAAATACACATTACACATTTATTTAAGTTTTTTATTTATTGATATACTTATTTCTATGCTTATTTATTTATTTTTAGATTTACAATCATTATTTCTTTACCATTTTAATTTAAGTATTAGTGTTTTATTTATTTATTTATTTTATTTTGGCAGATTCGGTCCTCCATACAAGTCTAGCAACACATATAGTACTATAAATGTAGTAATGGATAACAAAGAACCAGAGAGGCAGCTAAAGAGGTGCAGGAATATCTGTGTTCATGCATGTTTGAATTGATTTGCAAGGATTTCTCTACAGTTTAATTTAAATTTTAGTTGTTTACTAAAATCATTTGAAAAAGTGAAAAGTCATGTATTGCAGCAGCCCAAGTACAGTAAAAAACTATTATACAACAATAGACAATGTCAATGAAGAGACGAAGATTAAGAAGTACTCTAATAATCAGCACCAAGTTTGAGTGTAAAGCAACAGAGACGTGGTGATTCTCATCAGGTGTTGCCATTGTAATGCTGTTTTTTAGTTATGAGTGTATTGCATTGGATTTTATAGTACTTTTTGTTCTTATTTGTTTGTGTTTTGTCAACCGAGTACCAGTGAATATTGGTTTTACCCTTAATCTTCCTCTTTATGCCAAAAAGATTTTTTGAGTTTTGATGAAAGTTACATGATAAATGCCAAGTCAAGTAAAGCAAAGGGAGGCTGTTTCTCTCTACTGTCAGGATGTATGTTGCTTTATTTGTGCCAACAGTTGTGTATTTAGTATATCACTGGTTTGGAACAAAGCCTTCAATCTCCAAAATTATAGCATTACAAAAGAAGGAAAAAGATGTACTTCACGTTTTTAGATCTTGATATGAAATTTTCACCCAATGTAAAGAGCAAAATTATTTTTAAAATTACTTTGAAAACTGAAAACAAAAACGGAAATGTGAGGTTTTGACAGCAGGGATATGTAAATATACCAAATCATTTTGCTTATGTCAAGATTATCCGGTGTGCACATGTAATGTTCACATGTCTGTGCTAATTGTTGGTGTATTTCCTTTCTGCAGTTTTTATTAGTGCAAAACAAAAATGGGTGGATCAAAAATGGGTGGATGATGCTGTTGTTTTTTGCTGAGCGTTGTTTCAAACTTTGCCTGCTAAGATTAGTGGCAGACAGTGGTTCATTTTGTGTTGTGTTAAAACCACTGAATGCTAGATGGCAGTGTTCTTCATCATTAGACTCTTCAGTTCCAACATAAACAGGTAGCATAGGGGCACTGCTGTCAGCACTGTAGTACATTGCACTATAAGAGATTGTAACCTCTGAATTATGATGCATGTTATATTGCCTGGTTCTGGCCAGTTCTTATTAATGCAAGGACTGTATTGACTGGGATGTGCATGACTACTTGAATGCTTGATTAGACATTCAAGGTAGCAGTATATAAATACTGACATTGGTATTTAGTTATCTATTAAAGTTCAATGTGGAAAGGCATAAACAGGATGTACAGGTGTTGCTCAGATTTATGTTGCGTTATGGGACACGAGTCCCTGAACATGAGTGCCTTAACTTTTAACTAGGCTAGCTGCTCCAGCTGCTGTTGGCTAGATTCAAAAACAATAATTGATGCATCCATCCACTAAGGAGGAAGTACCTTGATTAGAAGACTAGAGTCCACCTTAGCATCCAGCGTGACACTGAGGCAGTTTCCGTTACTCATCTACTAATGTCCTTAAGCTATTCCACCGCATGCTATTATATTTTCAGATTCACAAAATTCTGGTATCTTACTCCTCTAGTCCGACTGATTATTATACTGATTGCTATGACTGAAATGTGTTTAGTGCCACGAGAGTTGAAATAGCAACCAGCATCCTTTATGTTGGAAAAGTAACTATTATCCAATGTTTACATGTGGAGAGAAACAAAATCGCAAGTGTCATCTGTAGAACCCACATGTTTGTCATGGTGGCATGTGTTGTACCGGCTGGTTTTCATACCTTCATTAAAAAAATATTTTGGAATGTTTGGATGTTGGTGGACTGAGAACACGGTGGTGTTTAGTCTGAGTATGTTGCACAGTGTTTGTGTAAGCAATGTGAGGGTGCACGCTTAAAAAATGACACAGTTCATGGGAAGAAAACCACCAACATGAGACCGTTAAAGCTGTTTTGTCATGAGGAATGGGCTAAAATTCTTTCGTGCAGATGTCCAGGAGGAAGTTGAAGTGCTCTGTGTTTTGAAGTCCTCAAGTTGTCTTACTTGTAGTGTAGAATGATTCTCTTTTGCATTTTGAGTTTGACTATATGTATGAAATGAAGGAAATTCATAAACTTTACAGAATTAGTTTTTCCTTTTATTTGAGTATAAAATAATACAACCATAGTACAAGTCAGTTAAAACAAGAAAAGAATTTACATGTATATAAACTTGTATTATTAAAAATGTTTCACCATTTTGTAGGTTAAATTTTGAGATTAGAAATGGATACAAAATACAGTGTAACTAGTCCTACTTTGGTCTCCTAAAATAATCCAGTGTTCCAGTGTTCAGGGAGAGTACAACTGTAAAGAAGAATCTTGTTGAGTTTTAAATATTCACTACTGCATTTTAGACATTGTTTCAGTTATCGTCACTAGTGTGCATCTTTAGGTTGGTGTGAGGTGAGAAAAAACAAATTACATCTTGAAGCAGTGCAAACCCTGTGCAGGCCATTGGAAAATTACAGATTGGAAATTGGAATAAATTACATGAATAAATGTGCTTAATGGTATGAGAGTTTGTCTGCAGAGAAACCTCACTGAAACCTTAGAGAAACAGTGTTTTTGTGAATTAGGTGTTTCTTTACTGGCAAATGGCATAATTTAGTGTCAGTTTTTGCATATGTTTTTACTTATTTTCAGGCACCTTACATTGGTAAAGCAGATTCCATTAAAAGAAAAAGAACAAAAAAACTTCCTTGCTGAGACCCTCCATCAAGCCCCCCCTCTCATACCCACACCTTTCCTTTCCCTACTTCATTGCCTGCCTGTTGACCACAGCAGCCCCCTCCAAGGCCACGGTGCTGCGTGGCTGGCATGTTCTTGTAGACAGCGCGGCTGTAGGGGATGAAGCAGAGGCCGAGTTGCAGGTGACGGGCCAGTCTGCAGTATGCGGCCAGGGCCAAGACCAGCAGTGGAGTGACAAGCAAAAAGCCCACAACTAAGAGTGCCACACAACCTCCATCACTCAACAGGTCGGAGCAGTAGGCAGATGCACCATGTGGACGCACCTTATGGAGGAAGAAAGAGTTTGGTCAGGTAATTAACAGCAAGTACAGCAAAAAAACAGAAATAATGCTTAGTGAGAAAAGTGTGTTGGTATACTGGTAAACTGATTTAGCCAGATTTAATGTGAAAATTGTTTAATGCATTTTATTTATACAACAAAATTAAGGTGATGGCTAAGAGGAAGGAACAAGCCAGTCTGGTAGACTGCAACCGCAGATTTGTAGGTGGATGGACAGTAGTTTGTCTGTGGGTTTGTTTTTGTTAATGTTTGCTGCCACTACCATATTAGGCAGCACAGGTACCTGTATGATGCAGCTATATAGCTTGTAGTATAAATAACTGTGAAGCTAGGGCTGAATGATTTGGGAGGAATATCTAATTGCGATGTTTCTGATAAATAAAACTTTTACATTTTACAATTAATAAAATAAAAAAATCTAATGCTGCTAAATATTTGTGCAATAATCTCATTGTTTATTATAATCAAGCACTTTATCACTTTCCAGTGTTATGTTTACAGCTACAGTGTTATGTTTACATTATATGTTACAGGAAACATAGCAATATTTTTCTATGCAAAGTGCAATAGTTCTGAATGTGCAAAGTATAATTTCCTGTTTGCTTTGTTGTTGACTTTTTGTTTAAAGTGTATTAAAAGCATTTAAAAAAGCATTAAAAGAACTGAAAAGGCAATACAGTGAAAACGCACCAAAAAGATTTTTAGAAATTACTAACAATATTAATGATGCATCTTAGAATAGTTTATTATTATTATTATTATTATTATCACCTAGTCAAAGGAGACATAATACTTGTGGTTTTCCATTTTGGTACACTATTAATTGGCACATCAAGTTATAAAACCCAAAGAACACAGTAGAGGGAGAAACTCTCTCACACAGAAATGGCTTTTCTTGGCCCATTCCAAAACCCCCATTTTTGTGACAAAAGGTGTCATCTCAAAAAACAGTACATATTGCCTGCCTACCACCAAACTTGGCACAACCCTCACAGCGCCTCTGCTTTCAGGACAAAACAGAGTGGCCCAGGTGACTAGAACACACCAGACTCACCGGGACCCCCAGCTTAAAGAGACAGGAGCTCTGACAGAGGTTAACAATAGAAGGAATTGATCATATTATTATTATTATTATTATTATTATTATTATTATTATTATGGCGAAATGTATAAAGATGTCTTAGCTGCTTGGTAAAATGTTGTACTGGGGTTGCCTGTTGTTTGGGGTATATTATTTACCATAGTTGTTCTTGTTACGTCATAAAAAAAAAACTGCTCTTCGTATTGTTGAAGAACTCCTGTTTCAAACATTAGATCATCGAATCTACTGAACTACAGCTTTACCACATCATTTTCTGTACTGTCAAACAAAAGCTATTTTCAAGCTGTGATGCTTTATGTTTGGATCAAAGGCACTCCACAATTCATTGAAGGGAATCTAGAGCTCCTCTTGTACCTGAGCTGCTTACTTCTGCTGGCATGCTTTGAATGGCAAATGCTAGGGGCTTGAATATATTACTGGTTGATGTAGTGGAGTTGAAGTTGGGATTGGGATTGGAGGGAGGTTTAGATGAATGTTTGGAGAAACAAAACTACTTAAGAGGGGGTGATGTGCCTCTGGAGGAATGTGTTTCTAAAGTGAGGACAGACGAGGAACAGATATGTGGGGTTAGAAAAAAAAGCCTGCTTTGTTGTTACATGTATGCTAACATGCATGCACCCTGAAAGCCAGTCACAGTAGATGTCAAAGGCAGAAACTTCTCACCAGTTGGACTGTTCTCTGTAGGTTGTGTTTAGGTTGTTTCATGATTGTGTGGGATAATTACTCTGAAATGGAGGGTTTCTATAAAACATCTTGTTGAATTCAGTGTCAGTATTATTAAATAGCAGCTGACTGGCATGATACTGTGAGATAAAACACGGATGCCAAGTGAGAGTCCAGCTTGGAAGCAGGCGAATTAGAGAAAGCAAGATTAGTCTCCTCCACATTCCGTTGATATTCCCTTGTGAGAGGAAAGAGTGAAGAAAGTAAAAGGGGGGAGAAAGACAGGAGGCTGAGTAAACGGAGCAGGGTGGACAGGGTAGGAGGTGAGCTGATAAGCCTTACACAAGCCCATCTGTGTTTGCTCTCTGTCTCCCTCTGAGCTGTGGCCATGAGTGCTTTCTGTAGGACATCTGGTTAAAATAATTCATGCTGTTTTTATGGTTGGTTTTGTAGTAATCCTGCACTTTTCCGTCAGAGTCTATTAAATTAGAAATTCAGTTTTGAGTGTGGTATTTCTGCACTGTTTCATGGTTCATGAGGTCTGCCCAAGTCTTACAGGATGTTGTGCTTTGTTTGCCCCCTTAATTTTTACAAAAGTTGAGTACAAAAGCTAAGTCAAAGTGATGTAGTATGTAGTACATCGGTAACAAACTAGCATTAGTTAGGTAAAAACCCTTGAACCGAAGTATGTTGTATACTCTTTAGTGATCGAGGCCTTTTCACAGTTGCATTGTTCTCTAGAGACCTTTAGTTCACATGAGAACTTGCTGGTGGCCTACTTTACACTCTTTATCCTTTTGTTTACAGCTTTCCTTTTTACTTAATCCTTCACTAAGCTGATGTCTTGAGAGCACTAATTGGTCTGCATGGTAAAAGAATGACCATAAGTGTATGGTAATTGGAGAGGAAGGAGAATCCATCCCCTCCTCTCAGTGTGAATTCACCCACACTGACCTTAAGAGGCAACATCACTGAGGATATTGAGTTCACAAAGACAATACTGTGGTTGAGTGTTTATCTGTATCTAAGAGCTATCTGTAAATGTAACCGAGAACATGTATGGGATCGCATTTGAAGATTTTACTGTTCCACTGTGCATGAAAGATCAAAGAGAAATTGAGTAGTGTGTTGGTTAGGTTTCCTATCTGGAGACTTGCTCTTGTATGCAAGAGTGGGACAACTGAAGAGTTTGGAGAGGCACTCGGGTTGACGTCACCGCTCCTGACCTGACCTCACTAATACACCCCCTCAAACATCTGAGAAATGCTTAAGATTAAGGGATTATACCAGTAATCAAAGGGAAAGACACAAAATGTCCTCCTGGGCTCTTGAAAGAAAGTTCAGTCATGATTGGGCATATTTATTAAATCTAGTGACAAAGGTTTTTTAACTTGTTGCCAAGTGTTTTTAAGCTGCTAAGTTTAATGCTGCAACTTTCTCTTTGGAAAAAAATATTCGGAGCATAGCAGTTATTAACTTTTCTGTGATTTTCCAGACCAGGTTTAAGCCTTGGCCTAAACTAATAACAGTCTACAATGGTGAATCACTGTTGTCATTGCAGTTTGGTGCAGGACTAGTTTTAGATCTGGGAAATTGGCTCATTGTTTTATTGTAATGCAAAATGTTGTAACCATGTACTTACAGTAGAGTGGCACAGAAATCCGAAAGCCACCATGACTATGGCAGGAGTTAGGATCAGACCGAACACAAGGCCAGCCAGGCATGCATTAATGGCAGCTATCACCAGATTTTGTGCTGTCACCAGCACTGAACATGCCCAGCAGTCTAGAGACCCCCTCAGCTCTAACGGAGCATCAAAGCCTCCAGCATCTGCAGTCGAGTATGGAGGAGGCACCACCACCCCCGACCCGCTGATGGGAGTCCCGGCAGGAACTGTGGAGGCCAGGGAATTGCTGTGCTGGAGATTGGCCTGCTGATGATGAAGGTGGTTGTGAGATGGGAGCTCCTCAGACAGGTCCAAAACTTGATGATGAGCTCCCTTTTCCAGAGTGCCATTCAGACTCATGGTAACCTAGGCAGAGAAGGTTGGTGCCATCATTACTGAGGTTTACTTTAGCTTTTTTTAAATGGTTAGTTCTCCAGTAACGCTGTGAACATATGATCATATTTATAGTGGATTTTTAAATGGAAACTACTGGCATGCTTTACTGCCACCGTGGAGTAGTCATGACAAAGACTCGTTTATATAAATGTGCTTCTAAACTGCGAATATAGGAAAAATTAACGTTAAGAAAATTATTCTGAGACCTTGTGAATGACCAGAAGACCAGAAGCTGTGTTGCCTTGAGTCCCAACCAATCATAATTCTAACTAGTTTGGTCTGTTTTGCCACTTGTACTCACAAAAAAATCACGGATGTATCTCATTCCACTTCTAATTGAATACATGGTTTTATGATGTCTGCGCTACACTAGGGAATTCGACACAAGCATGCTTTTCAGTGCACATCAACAAAGTATGTGTAGATAACCTCCCTGTTTTAACAGAGGCCAATAATCTTTTTGCAGCACGAGCTGAAGCTAATAACAGCAGACAAGCTACAACTTTTGATTTTGTACTGCGGAACCTATTTTTGAAAGGATGACTTGAAATTGATGTGTAATAAAATAAATCACAAGCTGTTGAGATCACATGAAGATTAGGCACCTTTAGTTTTTGCAACTTAATTGCTATGATGGTACATTGTATAATGAATATTTAATGTATAGTGCTGGATTTTATAGTTTGTTAAGGTAGCGAATTTTTAAAAAATGAAAAATGAAGGTAACGGACCAATCTAAGAAAACGAAAAGACCACTCGTGTGTATAATTTGATGTACTTCAGCTATTGAAATGAAACAACAGGCAGGCACACTCTGGATATGTATAAAACAAAGTGTGAAAACAGCCTGAATATATGCCTTCTAATTCATGCATAATAAACTCTTTATTCTGTAATTATTACATTAGGCTGTTGTTAAGGCTTCCACTAGTTTCCAGCGTGCAATGCGTTATGTAATATTTGTGAGTGAGGATCTGGACAAGGAGAGTTCATAGCAAGGGCAGATCTCTTATCACCAAGAGCCAAGCTTGTGTGATCTCCTAATTGGTCTTTTTATCAGATGATTGTTATCTGAAAACTATGTGCCGGAAGCCAATTGCCATCTGATTGTGGTTCAAACAAGGTTGATAAGGTAAAGTGATGAAGAGGCAGAGTCTTGGAAAACAGTTGTTTTGTGGGGGGGTGGGTTGTTTACAGTCAGCAGCAAATTACTTCAGGATTTTGATGTTACAGCTCCCCAGAGTAGCTGGTTTAGCCAAGATATCTTCACTTTGTTATAGAGATAAACTCGGCAGTCTACCACTATATTGTACGGTTTCAATTTAGTTGTGGACTTCATAGCACTAGAAGATGTACTCTGTAGTCCATTTTTTGGTGGACACTACATTGATACCTCTGCTCTCCTGATGTTCTAGATAGATAGTTAGATAGATTGATGATACAATACAAAAAGGTTTTTACGGTATCAAGATAAGTGCAGACTCTGCAAAAATGAACTATTAACTATAAGCTATAAATAAAACCTTGTGCTATATATAATTATCTCAATTATTACAGGACATTATAGCATTTTGTGTAAAATCCTGCATATAGCGGCTACTAAATGTGTGGAAGAACAAGCTTTTCCTGTCTGTACTATATGTTAATTTTGACTTGATTGAATTGAATTCTTGTTTAGCATTTAACTCTAATCCAGAGTTAAACTCTAATCCAGCAGGCTATTCTGAGTAAAGCACATGTATGCATCCTTTTGTGTTGTGGTAGTATGCTAATTACATATTCGAAGTACAAAAAAAGTTTGTTCTGAGAGTTGTAGGTTAGTTTTCCCGATACAGATTAAGCCTAGTATGTGCTGAAATCATAAATAATTTAGGGGTGAGTATTTTTGTTTGAAAGCTAGACACTGTCAGAAATCTCATTAAATTCACAGATTCACAAAAGAGACTGCTCATACATTGTATCAGCAGAAGTTAATACACATGGCCTTATCCTCACTCACTTATAAATATAACCCAGCTAAGAAAATAACAGACCAACCCCCTGAAAAAAAAACCTGACCTGAATAGCCGTTCTCTATATTAGTAGGTAAGGGTGCAGCATGTGCTGGTGTGTAAACACCTTTTAAGATTTGATCTTGTGAATACTTACCCACAGTTAAGTACTTGATCCGTTTTGTGTACCTTAATAAATTACGTGCATACCCAGCAAGTGGTAGTGCTTTCCTGTTGTTGTGGGTTTTGGCATGATAGGTTAGGTGGGGTAGTTGCCAACTATAAATTAAAAACCACCTCCACCCATTCAGAGTCACCAGTGTTCTTCCCTTTTACTTTTCTGGGAACTGCACAATTGGAATTTTCCTCCTACTAACAAAAACACCTGATTTGGCAGTTTAATGAGATGGAGTAACATTCATCTGTATGCTTTGATCTTCAGAGCCCAGTTCTACTAGGCTTGTGAAGTGGGTTCTGAAGTTTTCCCACACAGAGGATTATACACTATACAGTACAGGCTCATCACTGATTATTTCATAAACTTAAGGATTATGGTTCAGTTTATTCAAGCAAAAACACCATTTTTCATTATCCTTATCCTTTGTATTCCCTGTTTACAGCATTATATAGCATTATAATATAGTTATACACACACACATTATTTGAAAATGCATGTTACCTTTCACATTGTGTGTAAATTTCATCAATCCCCAAAATTACTCCACACATTTCTTGAAAAGGGCTAAATATGTGTCTGGGGAAATTGACCCTTAAATGCTCTGGTCTAGTAGTGTGAATACCCCACATTCCATGATCAGATAGGTGGCCTATGTCTGCACTCCATCATGTTCCTCCTCCACTAGCACTCACCGCGTGGTGTGGAGCCTGGTAGTCCTCCTCCAGCTCTTGCTGTGTACTTTGCAGCAGATTCTTCTTTTGAAAAATTTTCTGTTGTTAAATTCCTTCAGACTTTCCAGTTTTTTTCACGCTAGCCAAATATTAGCATCAGCTGCTGTTAATGTTCATATTTGAAGTTCTGTAGATGTCTTGGTCCTGGTCACTGTTGTCTTAGAAGGCCTTTGTTGGATGTCCAGTTAGGTGCCCGTTTTTACAGTTCCTGTTTCTTTACCGTACCTTCCTTGTTGGTCTTCACTTGCAGTTCTGCCTGCCTCTCAAAGGGAAGACTGAGAGCTAGATGAGCTCACTTAGCCAGATATACACATGGCTTTCTTTGCCCCTCAGCTTCCCCTCCCTATGAGACCGCCTCCCCCCTTCTCTCAGTGAGAGCCTGTGGAGTGTCTGGAGACGGAGTGTTTATTTAAAGAGCTCAGGGCAGGACTTTTAATTATTACTGATGGACTAAGTGAAATGAACCTATCGTGACCATATTTTTACATGCAGTGTGTGTGCCTAACCCACAGGATATATTAATAATTATTTAACGTCATTAGCCTACAGTACTAAGAATGCTAAGATGAGGCTTAATTTGTCTTTAGGAAAGCATTCATTCCTCATAGGAAATTATTTGAATAACTTTTTTTCTTCCAATTTATGTAAAAGTCAGTAACTGTACCAAGCCAGAGTTCATTCCCAGGTCATACATAATCAGAGCAGACACATGGTAAGATTGATGAGGAGATGTGGAGCAGGAATGGAAAGGCAGTGGAGGATTTCTCTTTAATGATGAAAAGAGCAGCTGGAAAACAGGAGTGGTCAAACATGGGTAGAATAAAGAAAAAGGAAAGAAGGGGTGGGACGCCTCTCCTCAGATAAGAAAGCCAGCCAGAGGTAATGGTCCTGGGCTGGTAATTAAGTTTTGTCAGATTACATATTTTTTCACCTTTCTTGTTCGTGTGTTTGTTTACTTTGCGTCCACAACCAGGCATTGATCCTAGAAGTTATTCCTAGATGCTCCCAGATGGTATGTTATTTCTCAGATACTAGTGCATCAGAAAAAAAGAGAGGATGCAGAGACAAGGCGGAGAGGAGGCATCAAAAGGATTCTGACGTAAAGGAAGACCTTTACTAAAAAGGAAGACCTTTACAAGAACACTGTGCATGATTTCGTTTTGCCCTCAGCTTTCATGCTGTGGACTGTGTGAAGCTGTATGTTTCCTTGAGCAAACCCGTCGGTTGTCGGTCCTACTTAACAAATATTTAAATGCACAATTATATCTTCTCATTTTGCTGCAGTTAAATGAAAAAATGATCCACAGTCTGATCTGCAGATAGATGTTTAAGTGTACTTCCTGTCCTCCCATCAACCAGAAAATCCCGCTGTAAGAATAGCCAAACATTATCTTGTACATTTAAGTTTCTTGGTTTTGTAAGATGAAAGTGCCAGTCCCTTGCTGTTGCAAGCAGACCCCCCCTGGGTCTTCCTTGGGGGCTGGGGCTTCTCGCCTGCTTGAACGAAGGCAGGGGTGTTGCCACTTGCTGTTGTAAATAGCAGTACCGATGGAGTCTGCAACTGCACGTAGATCTGGTTGCAGCACCAACGATATTGACCATCTCCCAGGGCCTTTGAGCAGCAGCTGAGGATGTGTTCTAAAGATCCTCTCTTCTGGCACAGTTGGCAAGCAGGTGAGTCCACCAGGCCCCAGGAAAACAAGTTGGCAGGACTCAGGAGAATGTCATACACTGACTGAACAAGGAACTTGAAATGGTGTAGCTCCACCTTCCAGAGCTCTGCCCAGGTGATCTTATGGCCAGCTGTATGCTCCCATTTGGTCCAGGCCCCCTGCTTGGACATGCCCACTATTCTGCTGTAGCGAGCTTCCTCCACCTCGGCACCTACCTCTTTCTGGATTAGCTTCCGCTTCTCCTTTACTTTTACTGCCCTCTACACCTGCTGAGTAGGCCTTGGTGTCAGCAAAATCTCAACAGCAAGAGACTGGCTTCCCAGATTCCCAGACGTCATTTTTGCAACAACACTCCGGCCAGACATGGTCTTGATGTTTGGGGCAACCAGTAGGTAGTGCTACTTGAGCTGACTGTCCCCTTGGAAGATCGTATGAAGGAAACTAAAGAGCGGGAAGAAGGCCAAGTACGCTGACCTGGTGGCGGAGTGTCGGAGGAATGGGTGGAAGGCCCGCTGCGAGACAATTGAAGTTCCAACAGTCTCTACATCGGGTCCTGGGACTCCTAGGGATCTGTGGACTGCACAGACGAAGAGTCATGAAGAACATCATGGAAGCTGCGGAAAAGGCTTCACGTTGGCTCTGGTTGAGGAGGGGGAATGTGTGGCGTGGTGCGCCACCTGGACACAAGACGGGCCTGATCACCCCTGGCTGGGTCTCCAGGGTGTCTGATGTAAGACTGAAAACACCCAGTGACCCCGGTTACATCACTGAAGATGTGTCCAGGTTGCACCACAAGGTGTATTTCAGAACATGTTTGGTATGTATGTACTGATAACAAAATGGCCAAAAACGTTTTAAACATTTTGAAACCTGTGTAGAGGAATTGGCATCTTTACACAGATCCCGCTCAAATCATCTATGTGATTTTATACCCCATTATGTGACATTTTTACTGAGCATAATGTGATGTAGTTATTGGCACTATTCTGTAGCAGATTGAGTGGTTGTATATGTAAATAACAGATGCAAGAAGGTCAGCAGTGCTAAATTCTGGTTGACGTTTTTAATCCATGAAGAACTGTTGAAAGGGAAAGTGCAGATCTACGCCATCTCCTGGCTCCATTTAAAACCTTTGAACCACAATTAAAAATCCCCCTAAGGATTTTTTTTTGATAATGGATTAAACATCACTTAGTACAATAATGAATGCATTGTGGCAGCAGAATGTTTTGGTGAGTACTACAGCTGTAGATAGTTAACTGCAGTTTAGCTGTAACTCTCATGGCTTTGTGCTGAATCTGCTGGGTGGGACGTGTGGGTGACTGTTGTTTGTTTTGGGAAAACACTATGTTTTGTAATGAGTTATTCATTTTGATCACTGATGTTGGCATTGCATCTAATGATGTACAGTTTGAAACATTTGTCCCTGCAGATTCATTATTATCTGCCCTCTTTCCTTACCTATGGACAAAAAACACCCCAAAGTACTTCTTGGCCGTTTCGTATTTTTTAGCCAGATGTTTGTAAGGATCTTTATATGAATTGTTGATTTGTCAATGAAACTTATTTGCTGAAATGTTAGTTGCAGGTGTACCTCTACCTGTTAACAGTTAAAATGACTAGTGGTGTTTTGAGATGTAACCTCACTGACCTAAACTTGAAGATTATGTCAGAGAGGATCTCATCTGTTACCCACAGGAGGCTGCTGGCTAGATATTTTTGGTCAGTGGACTATTCTCAGTCCAGCAGGGACACCAATGATGATAAAATGGACCCTGAGTGTAGATATAAGGAGTGCCTACGTGTGTATGTGTGTGTATAATAATAAGTTAAGAATAATATCAATGATTTAAAATATCAAATCACTTTGATATTAATATTGAAATGCAGCTAAGTATAAATCCCTTAATCATTATTGCAGGAGATATCACAACCAGAGATCCAACCTGCTGAGTCTTACTCTTAATGAACCACTTTCCTGATCACGGTATTTCCCTGTCAGGTAAGTATGAGCTCTGCATGAACAGAGAAAGAGGAATCTCACTCAACATATAATTCATTGGTAATTGTTTGTTTTAGCCCACAGTAAGAATCATTATTACTCAATTAGACAATTTTGTGGCGTTGAAGGAGATGAGAGTAGGACAGGCCTGAACACTGATCCCTGCTTACAGTAAGAGAGTCTGATGGCTCTATTTTGCTCGCATGGCACTGCAATCCTCCACATGGCGCAGTGTTGTAATAGTCTTGGCTAGATCTCACAATCACTAGGACACAGTCTTGTAAATGTCTGGGGGTTAAGTCTTTTGCCCCTATCATTACTAAATATTGATAGGCCTTTACACAGTATGAAATGATGAATGTAGGAAGATTCTTTTGTAGCTTCTAAAATAGATTCCAAGTTTTACCTGAAGCTTGTATCGTTTGAATGGTGTTTGAATTAAGAGATCAGTTGCACTCCAAGTTTATCAAAAGCATTTAATATTAATAATCATAGTAATATCACACAAATTCACAAAGTGTTTAAGACATGTCTGGCTCAGTTTGCTTTCTGTGTGAACTCTCTAAACAGTGCAGATTTTAAATAAATGACCACAAAAAGAAGAGAGGATTATATTGCAACAGTAAAAATAGATTTTTTTTCTTTAAAAACAAAATAAGAAAGACAAAGTAGTTCAAAGAGAACTCAGCACCTTCTAATCGTGACCAATGTTTTCATATGTGAAATAACTGATTCAAGCTTAAGACTAAAATAAAAAAAAAAAAATTACAGTTTATCAATCGAATGAATAATTCGACTCACACTTAACCTCATTCCAGTAAAATGCCACAGTATTTACAGTTTAATGTAATTTTTAAAAACAAACAAACAAACAAACAAACAACCCCAAACCTCATTTTTTCGGTTTATAAAAAACAGCTGCAGTCAAATTTTTTGTATAACCAGAGATTGCCTTGGTTGGCATTGCAACCGTGTTTTCCCATACACAACAAATTCAAGCACCTCTAACTGTGTAGATTCTTTAAAAAACAGCTCCGTATTTATTAGCATTTTCCCACAATACGAGGTAAAGAAACCATCAGGGTGAGTTAGGGGTCATAATGCACAGCTGTGATGATCATTTGCATGTCATTTTTGCTGCTAATGTCAGTGAAAAAGTGGCTTTTTTGCTTTTCAATAAAAAAAGACAGCTTTTAGTTAGACAAACTACATCTGCTCGGTGTTCTACAATCTACAGGAAAGTGGAGTTATAGTCATTAAAGAATTCATGTTCTTTATATATATTTATATAATTTCATATATAGACCATGAGAAGAGGGTAAGAGATTTAGCACCTCTGAATCTCTTCTTAAAAAAACGTATAGATCAATAGAAAATAGAAAACCTTAGACATCTCTGATAACCCTATAAAAAGGGGGGGGGGGGACCATTTTATATCCAATAAATAGAAGAAAGAAATTAAATAAAATATACAATTGGGGGAGCATGAGAATACATCTGTATATTAGGTAATAATGAGAGGTAAAACGATTCACCGAACAAACTGATGACAAACTGTAATCTCAAAAACTAGAAAAAGGGGAAAAAAAAGACACAATGCTATTTTATGTTTGTCATGATGATGGATTTCTCTCTTCAAGAAAATAAAATCATGACATTAAAAACAATATTTTCAGACACAGTATCTAAAACTGAAAGTCTTTTAAACCCGTATGTTTTGAACCATACCAAACAAATGTTATTTTTTATACTTAATGCCTTAGAAAAATGTTTATATATCTATTATTAGTATTATTCATTTATCTTCACTAAATACAAGTCACAAGGCCAATGTGGTATATATCTAGGCTGTTCTAGTTTAGAAAATAAATTAAGAGGAAAAAAAAAC
Organism: Prochilodus magdalenae; assembly: GCA_024036415.1. Lineage (NCBI taxonomy): Eukaryota > Metazoa > Chordata > Actinopteri > Characiformes > Prochilodontidae > Prochilodus > Prochilodus magdalenae. Next base: position 661,030 of record JAMWET010001720.1, on the reverse strand, counting down.
AGCACCCACAAAAAAATACAAATAGCATTTACAGTATTCAATACAGAAAGAGAACGACCCAAAAGAACAAAAATGAAAACCAATAAACAACAAATACAGAGATGCCATTTTATCGTAAATTATGCCACCATTACTGTGATAGCACAAGCTGCGTTCCGTTGTACATCCCTCAGGGCCAATCTGAGGTTGGCATGTTGGGCTGCTGAGAGTAAACTGGAGTCTTATTGGCTGATTGGTATTGTAAACAACGCTGAGTAAACTGGTTTACGATTGGCGGTTCAACAAGCATTAGCAGTAGTAGTACTTTAAAAATGCAAATGTAGGAAAAATAAAAGAAAGGTTTTCACTAAAAGAACTTGTCCTGGCAAGCAGGAGTTTTGGTTATGGCTGTGGGGAAGAGGGGTTGCAGAGTTAATTTCACCGAGAGCTGGGGGACGAGGCCTAAAAGGGAAGAAGAAAGAAGAAGAATTTTAATGCATGACCTTATGTTACCTCCACTGCATCATCAGTCTGTATCTACTGCATATGCAGATGAATGTTACCAGATCATAACTGTACCATAAGTACATAGCCCATAACAGGAACAAGTTAGTATAACCCTACTGAATGTGTGTGTAAGTTCTCCTCACCAAGGTGAAGGAATCGTAAGTGTTCATCAGGTCCTCCATGCGGTATTGTTCCAGCACCACTACATTAGAGAGGTTGGGGCTGCGCTGCTTGGCACAGTCCTCACAATGCACCACGTACATCTTCTTACTTCCATTCTCACTCGTCACAAACAGCAGGTTAAAAACCTCCACCTTTTACAAAAAGAAAAAAAAAAAAAACAGGTTCAAGTTGAGATTACAATAAGTCACCCTGTTATAGAGCCTGTGAAGTAACATTTAACTCCTCAGATGGAGAAACTCATGCAGGCACTGACAGAGCTCATAATTCAATAAGTAGATATTACAGGATCACTCACATCACACTCGTTACAGTAGTAGGCAGGCTCATCTTTTACTCTGCTCTGGTAGGAAATCTTCTTGCCTGCAGCTACCAATTGGTCTCTCAGGATCTGAATGTGCTTGATGGACTGCAGTAGACTGTGTCTGAAACCGAAGCAGAACACAGTTACATGTCTTTCCTTTTGTTTGAATAACACCTTTCTGAAGACGACACACTTTAAAAATGTTTTACATTTCAATAAAAAATACAGACACATGTACTTATACCCAAATGTTCTCTTACGCAAAAATTGAAAATTGTATATCTTTAAAGAGCTGAAATTATTCTTGGGGCAGTGGTGGCATACTCACTTGATCATCTTGTAAATGTCAGGGTCAGTAACTTTGACTGTACGGGCCACATTCCAGGACACATGGATCATGGGCACGATGGACTTAACTTTATTCACTTCGTTCCATTCGAATCTTTCCAGGGCCAACTGGTACTGGTACCCTTAAAGCACAATGACATACGCAGTCACAAGACTGAAACAATACTGTGTTAATATGAAGTGATAATTGCATTAGTACGGATCCAATAGTACTTCTCTTTAGATCAGCCCCTAGGGGGACCCCCTTACCATTCAGTGGTCCCACATTCCATGCAATGTTGTTGCACCAGCCCACAGCCTGGACCCAGTGCACTGTCCCTGCATTGATCCACACCAAGTCTCCAGGTCTCTGGATGAAGCGGTATACAGGAATATTGGAACGGTAGAGATCCTCCAGCACAGGCCACCATGAGCCAGTCAAATAGTCCACACCATGCCTGAAATTACATATCACAGTCAGGCACATTTCCACTTTCTGTGCTCATAACCAAACAGCTAACAATTTATATTAATGAACAGATCTGCTGTTGCACTATCCTGGAACTTACAACTACAAGACTTATCATGATAAACTTCTGAGTCTGGGCTTGTATGTATATACCCAACACCTGCACATAATCATGCAATACTGAGATCATTTTTGTCCATTCCCCGTTGTTGGTCATATACTTGACCTGTCGAGCAGGTATTAAATGTATCTAAAGATGACTTTAGATCACTAACAGTGATGAATGCTTTGCCATATTCTAATGATTTTATTAAACCTGTTTTCTTACTTCTCACAGAAATCACTGATGGCCTTCCAGTAGTTATCATGGACAGCAAACCACTCACAGTCTCCAGGGCCAATGTTAATGTTCACAGAGCAGAAATTGTTATTTTCCTGGTGGCCTATGAACAGGTAAAATGACATACTTTAACACCAAGCACAAGCGCACATAAGAACACATTCAGTGTTGATGGCAGCATTGTGCTTATTTTGCACTTTTATTTTATTCACTTTTATAGTATTTTAGTGGCTTTCTAAAGAAGCACACATCCATACACACCTGGTGTGCGACTGCCAGGGACCTTCATGTACAGTTGTACAGTGTTCATGCCTAGAATGGTGTGTCCAACGTGACTTAGCATATTGCCGCTGGAGGACACACGCATGAACGCAGGCAACTTCTGCAACTCTTGCAGCTGAGGCTTCCACCTGAACACATACACACACACACACGTTCAGATTACCACAATAATAATATACCTCAATAAAAAATTACCTGACTTTAATGAGTAAACAAAATAGAGATAAGAGTGCAGATGATTGGATTGACCAGTAGAGGTCAGCAAGACAAAAGCATTTAGAGGCTTTGAGAGATAGGGAATTGTGGAACAGCCACCTTTTAAGTACTTAAACAAATATTACCTAAAATGTTGTTCTCTTACCTCTTTGGATCAGAAAGGTCAATGTTGGTGCCAAATTTGATGATTTTCCCCAATGATTTCTGTTCTGAGCTGATGGAGAGATACAAGAAGTGGTGTGTCAATATCTATTATCAATGTAAAAACAACTTAATCTTTTTAGATTTAGAATTCTTTTTAAGTTCAGTTCTTTTAAAATACCTGGAACCTAAAGCTGAGGAGTTGCTACATGTGGCGTCTAAGTTATTAATAGGCTTTTTCTCATCATCGTCGTCGTCATCATCATCGCTGCCTTTCTCTTCCTGCAGAAACAAGCATTTAAATGTGAATTTACTTTAACAGATGGTAGTGCACACTTGACTGCTTGTTACAATGTAGCAAAGGAGAATTATTACTAAAAAGACATGCAAGTCCAACCTGAAGGCTCTCCTGGAAGCTGGAGGCCTGGTACTGAGCATATTTAGCTATCGTAGTGTGTGATCGGCTGCTCTCGCAGGGCCAGATTTGCCCTGTGCCACTGGGGTCCCAGTTCTCATCAGCTGGCTGCTGCACCTGAGTTCTCACCTCAACTGCTTGTTCTGCATTTGCCTCCACTAGGGATTTCGTGGAGAACAGACCCAAATCTGTGCAGAGAAAATAGCAGAGATACAATAATTGGCTTGCATATTAATGTTTATTTTGGGGATGGGCAGGTGGTAAAGTTTTCTGCCATTAAAGGGCTCATTTTGAATGTATTTTTCCCATAAGGTTAAATTATGATGTTTGTGTGGTCTTATGTACCAAAACTGACATCGTTCAGGTTTACATGACTGTTTTCCAACAAGCCGTTTTGGTTACTATACCTTTAAGACTAATAACCTCAGTTTTAACTGGCTACACTGTGCGCTGTGCCTTAGTAAGCAACAGGCTGGAGCAATCGTTACAGGTTTTAAACGGATGGAATTAAACTGCTAAATAAAAAGAGAGGTGCAAATTTGGTGTTTTTGTGACATCACAAAAAAATTCAAAAACAAGTGATTTTTGCAGCTTAGTTATGAATTGTATAAACTGGAAAATAAGTAGTATGTACTAAACTTTATACTGTTAACACACACTAACTATTTAAATCCAAAAAAGTTTCACATGGTGTTTCACAGTTAGTAAGAAAAATATTTCTTCGCATTGCTATTTGGTAACCTTTGCTAAAGTCTAAATCTCTTCTTGATGCGTTGTGGGCAGTACAGAGGACAACACTGTAGAATGATTCGATACTCACTCAGTCTGAGGGAGCCTGCCAGTCCTCTAATAACAGTAATTGGGTTTTTGGAGTCTGTGCAGAACTGAAGCAGCACCGGAGAGAAGGCATCTCTCTTGCTTTCCAGCTGTAAGGGGAAATGGGCAGAACCATATAAAAGTATGTAGGTTAGTGGAAAGCACTGGGATCATGCCAATGCTACAAACATAGCCTGCAAAAATTTACAACCGTTACACAGCTATCAGAGTTTAACACTCACATAAATGCTGGGGGTGGGAGGGTTGAGTTTCTCCCGAGGGATCGGATGTTCCATGGATAAAATTGGTTTGACACAGAAAGCTGGGAGTAGATAGGACTCCTTAAACTTCCCCTTCACACGGGCTGCCCTAAAACATGAAAAAATTTTAAAAATTATATATTTATAAGAGAGTAGTATAAATCTATGTATACAATGTCAGAGTTATTGACAGTTTTGATCCTTTTAGTCAATATTCCTGACAGCATAAACATTACTATTACTCACTTGCAGGATCTGATGATTTCACTGGCTGTGTTCTTGATACTGATCTCCTGCAGTGGAATCCTCTTCTCCTCTACCTCAGAAGCAATGAAAGTTTCTCTGTCTCCACTCTCCACCTTAATCAGACGAATCTTCAATTCTTTGGGTGGCCCATCAGTCAAAGCCTTCAACTTTTGAAAGTCTGTTGAACCCAGTGCAGAGGAAGAGTGATCTAATGAACTTCCACTCTTCTCCTTGTTCCAAGACACCCATTCCTTACTTTCACTTCCTTCTTCTTTCCTTTTCCTTTTCTCTCCATCTCTTTCTTTCTCTCGGACCTGAAGATCCACATTGCTCCTCCTCTCCTTGTGTGGTTTGCCCTCTTTATGCCGCCGGCTGGAGCTCGATGAAGAGGAGGAAGAAGAGAGGGACATTTCCTCTCGTCGTTCTCTGTGTTTTTTCTTTCTCTCTTTTCTGTCCTCATGCTTTTTGCTACTGTGTTTGTGTTTCCTCTCTGGGTCACGCTCCCGTTCTTTGTCCCGGTTCCGCTCCTTCTCTTTCTCAGGTTTGTGCACCTCCAGAGTATTAGGCTTGCTGTGGTCTAATAATGCTTTTGAGGGAAGTTTGTGTCTGTTCAACATCACCTCACAACTGCGTCCCAATTCTGCAAGTGATGATTCTGAGATAGTCATGAGTTTGGGCCTTGCTTCCACTTCTTTGGAAACCTCAACACCAACAGTACCTTCTTCATCTATAGGCCCTTTCCTCATCCCTTCATCGTGCTCATGTCCAGACAGGTCAGACTGACTCAACAGTGGCCCTTCTTTTCTCTCTATGGTGCATTCTGATGGTGATTGGGGATGGGTCTGTTCTGGGGTAGTATTTGTTGGGGCTTGGGCTTGATTCCTAAAGCCAGGGTGGCTAGATGAACCAGATGTAGGAGAAGTGCTTTGTTGTCTGCAGATATCTGGGCCCAGCGAAAGTGAGGAAGAGTATTTCACCCCTACGAGGGCGGAGGGAGGTGGCCGACCAAACGGCCCGCCGCGGTAGGCGTATTTCTGGCTCTCCAACACAGAGGCTAAGTTTTTGAACATGCTGTTCACTCCTGTCTGATGCAGGTGTGGCCTCATTGGTGGTGGGGAACAAGAAGGTGTATCATCATCTTGATCCGCCTCTTCCTCATCCTCATCGCATTCACTTTTTACTGCTTCTGGAAGTCCATACAGCTTGGCCAGGTCACTATGGCGATAGTTTGTTCCAGTGATGGTGACACCACTGTCTTGACACTGAGTATTGACTGCATTGGCAGGTTTTGGGATGACCTTCAGGATTTCTTCCTCTTCCTCAACTGAAGAGGTACGGCTGCAAGGTGATGCCAAAGAGCCCTGACGACTCAGGACAGGGGGGCTAGCGTGGGTGTCTGTCAAATAATCTTCAGTGGATGGTTGTTTTAGGGCAGGCATAAGGTCAGGGGCACACAGGTAACTCTTCACTGGTGCTACGGTGGCAGAAAATGGCTGCTCAGGCCTGGTCTGTGCATCACTTTGACCAGAGTACAATTCTTCTTCTTTCTTAATTGACTCATCCAACATCTTCATGATGTTTGCCAAACCATCAGGAAAGAGCTCTGACTGTTCCTCTTCAAACTGGGTGCTATCTGAATCCCCACTGCAGCTACTAGCACTGCTGCCAAGACTACCTAAACCACCACTGGGCATACTTTTATGGAGATTTCCTGAACTTGTACCTGTTGGTGGGCAAGATGGTAAAGTGTCCCTGGGGAAGGCTTGGTACAGTTTAGGGGGTTCTCGTAAGTTTGATGGGGTGTGAATAGCACCCATAGCTCTGACCTCTTGAGGGCTTTTTTGAATGGGAGAGTCTTTGGATGCACAAGATGTTGACTGGATTGTTTGGTTAACTGAGGAGTCTGCTGGGGCAGGTTGGGAGGGGTATAGAGGTGTGGGAATCCCTGAGGTATTCTGTGAAGGGGGACTGAGCGATACTTTACTGCTCCATTGTTCTCTCTGTCTTTGTTTCTCACGGGCATAGTCTGTTTGGGGCGTTAGAGGAGGTGGACGAGACCTTTCTGGGGGAACTGTGCCAGGCACAGGTGGACGGGTGGAAATGCCACCCCGACTCAGCCAGGGGGGCGACGTCTGACTCAGTGGTGACACAGAGGAAGTTGCAGTTCCTGGAGACAGTCGTGGAGGAGATGGATCAGTAGCACCACTAGACAACAATCTCTCCAGACTCTCAATCGCAGACTCCTTGTGTACGTTCATGCCTGCTTCCTTTCTCTCTCTGTTTTGTTTTCTCTCTTCCTCCTCCTGTTCTCTCCTTCGCTCTTCAGCTTGCATGTGGCCCTGCAGCTCAGCAAGCTTTTTCAGTGCATCTTCAATGGATTCTTGGCTGGATATGGCAGTTTGCTGGCATGGTCTTTGAAATGCCTGGACAGGGGGCACCTGAGACACTGCTGGGGCTGCATGGTGAGGCATCTTGGGGTACATGGGATCTGACTGTGGCTGAGGAGCTGTGTTCACAGTGTTGGGTGCTGCAGGCTGTGGGTGGGGAACAGGTGAACTGGGAACCTGCGGGAGGTGGTCTGAAGCCCTGCTGGTGATGACGCTATTTCCTGATCTCTGAAACCCTGAGCTGAGAGTAGAAGGAACAGAGGAAACTACTGGGGTGTAGTGGGATCTACCCTGACCTTGGTGGGGTAAAGGGAGTGCCTTATGACGAGTTTTGGCCTCTTGGTGGTGGTGGGAGAAGGTTCCCTGGGATCCCTGATATCCCTGATGTGAGAGACTTGGTGCTGATGAAGTTGGGTTGGTTTTAGAGATGAGCGACGAGGAGGAATCTGTGGCTCTCCAGCTGCTCACGGTGCTGGCTGCAGCAGAGTTCGTAGAGGGGACTGAACTCATGGTAGGGACAGTTTCCCCCTTACTATAGAGACTCAGAGGAGAAGGGGAACTTAAAGACTCTAGGGAGGGCATGTTGGAGGTGATAACTGGGGCTCTAGTCCGAGGGGGACTGAAGTGTTGGGGAGTACCCTTATCTTGGTTCTCCTCAGTCCTATGCTGCTGCTGCAGAGGTGAAGGAGTGACCTGAGGTTCCATCACTGGGCGGTAGGGACCTGAATTCTGAGAGAGAAAAAAAAAGATTCATGTGTCATTAACTCCACTAACTACACTTAAATGTATTTTTAATGAAACTATCATTTAACCAAAATAATCTGTAAATAGTTACACACAGCTGCAGGTTGTGTTTATAATACTGTTAAATGTTGTACTCACTGGGACTTGATGACCATGTTTGGTCTGGTTCTTCCAGGGCTTTTGAGGGTCGCATTGAGGTGCTGTGGCCTGAGTCCTGCTGGAAGAGGAGCTGGTGGTTTGAACCAGCCCTGGATGGGGCTGGAAGTTGGGGTGACTGTAAGGCACAGTGGCATGGTGTGCTGGTGTGGGGGCAGGGCAATCGCTTTTGGACTGGGTTAATAAAGATTGTGGAGGGGGTGCCTGGCTGCCAGTGGAGCTTACCCCAGAATCATATGCTCTGTGGGAGGGAATGCCCTGTTGCCCTCCCTGAGTCTGAGCTGAAGGTTTGTTGTTTGTGTAGGGGTAATTTGGGTGGTTGAGGTGCGCATTGTGAGAAGAGGATCCCAGAGACTGTGGTGACAGAGAAGGCTTGTGACGCTGGGCTGGAGAACCTCGGCCTTGTCCATAGCCCCCAGGGGTGGAGATGTGAGTAGGAGAGAGCTTGGAGGATGAGCACTGTTTGTAATTGAAGTCTTCCATTCCTGGTTTGCGCGAGTCCTGTGAACGAACAGTGAGGAGAATTAGCCACACGTTATGTAAAATAACTGTGATGTAAAACACATATATTTGGATCTATAACTTAAATGCTAAAGTGTTAGGGACTGAGAATCCCTCTTCTTAAATGTTATTACTAACAAGATCATTTTTACTGACCTGAAACTCTGTGGGTTCCATCTTCTGTTCTGCTGTGCTCCAAGATGCGCTTCCCTTGTGCAAAGGGTTCCAGAAGCCCTGTTTGGGTGGGGGATAATGGGACTGAGGCTGCTGCACTGAGGACAAGGAAGCTCCCATTGGTCCAGAGAACTGATAGGCACCGGTCAAATGCTGTAAATACAATTGGTGCTTCTTTAAAACGATTGTTACATTTCAGAAGAAAGCATTAGCAGAACAATACACATACTCAGTAACTCATTAGGAGAATTAGATGCAGACATGGCTACCTCACCTGTTTATGGAAATCTAATCTACTTTAGTCTTCCAATGTGGCATTCCATACCTGATCAGATTCTGAGCTCCTCTTCCTCTTGTTTGGGCTAGGGGAGTCCTCACTAGGCCTGTTCAAAGGATGAGGAGTGTGTTGGATGACTGATTGCTCGCCCAAAAGGGGTGCTGATCGCTTTAACTGGCTAGCCTGAGAGTAAGAGTCCCTAGGTGGTGGTTGTTGCTGCTGAACCTGTGCCCACATCTCTGGGAAAGGAGGCATAGGTCTAGAGCCATGGTGTGCAGGAAGGGGACCATACTGTAAGGAAAAACATTAAAACAATATGCATTTAATTATCGTAGTAGAAGGTTGGAGTAAAGTAAAAGCTTTATAAAAAATGGCAACATACTTATTCTTGTATCTATGAACTTCCTAGAACATTTGTTCTGGCTTTGTGGATGTGAAAAGCTTGTAAACATAAGTTATTGACATATGCTGGAAGTAAGCTTTCTGTGTCATTCAGTAAAATCACTGGAATACTGCAGTATACTAGTCACACATGTCAAGAGTCACAGCATGGGTTTATATTTAATCATGGGGACATATGATCACACTGCATGTTATTTACCTTCAACAGTTGATTGGCTCGGGCGGTGAGGTGTGCTGGTGGTCCAGCATTGTATCCGTTATGTAAATGGGAATGGTCATTACTGGGTAACTGTTCGTAATGCTGACTGTTTGGCTCCCATGGCCGAGGAGGGGCTGGTGGTGGTCGCAGATCCCTATGTAATCCTGGCACCAAGGTCTGAGGCAGGTCCAGCTTATCTCCTCCGCGTGCCAGTGCACTAATTACAGAGACAAGCAGTTTGAGGTGTAAGAAGCAACCTTCATTGTAAATGATCATTAAGACAATGCCTGTGCTCACATACTCACCCACTGTTGAAGAATTTATTTGAATGGTTCAGCCCTCCCATATGACTGGATGGGAGGGGTGAGAGGAACTGGGATTGACCAACACCAGGTGAGCACCTTTCAGGAGAAAAATAATAAATAAATAAACAAACCAGTTGCCATTACCAAATTTCCAAACCATTCCCTGTGCTGTTGGCCTCAAACTATGACAGACATGGAGTGATACACAACAAATTGTTAACCTGAAAGCGATGAAAATGAATATTTCAGCTATCAATTAATGTGAAAAAGGCAACATAGTAACCCCTACAGAACACTTCTTAGCAAGCAAGAGTGCTGAGCCAATGGTTTTAAGTTTGTTTTTGTGTGGTGTAGGGAAACATTAACTGTGTTACAGAGATTAGACAGAAATATGGCAGAGGTACCTACCTGGATGTAGGAGGCCAGGCGCGGCTGCTCACGGGAGCCCATGGTCCACGGTTGACTCCGTCTAGAGGGAAAGGGTCCCGTGTGCTGCGCACGCCAAACTGTTCTGATGTGTGATGCATCCAGCCTGCGAAATGTGCACAGTTATTAACTACTTATGTTTTTGTATTTAAACAAATCTAGCATTAAGTATCATATTTAGTGGTACAGTATTATCTAAAATTGCAGTCACAAACAACAGCTAAAGTGCTGCTGAGGTTAAAATCACTGTAAGCATTCTCAAAACAACTCATTTTGCCACCAACACGAAATGGGCTCCAGACATGTTTTGACCTGTGTGCTGATTTTGCAATTACTCACCACACTAGCTGTGCGCGTGAAGCCCTCCACTGCAGCAGAGAGAGGGTCACACACCTACACGGAGGAGAACTTGTGTACTGCTGCTCCTGAGAACTGCAGAGGCAAAGAAAGATTTCAAAAGGCTTTCTTTAAAGAGCACATAACAGCATCCACAGAAACGCTTTACAGACCTTTCATTACCACACAAAAAAGGTAAACGTTTTATGACCAGTGTCACTTAATCAGATACAGTAAGACTGGGCTGAGTATTTATAAGCCCTGGTGCCACTTTGCTGTTTGCAGTGCCCTTTATGAAAAATTGCAAAAGGCAGCACAACAAAAGAGCGGACATGTGACATGCTGCAGCAGATTTTAATGGGCAGTTAGGTACACTGAATAAAGCAAACAATATATTTATGTCTTCTTTTTAATCAACCAAACACACGCTATGGGTTTACCAAATGACTTGTCTGTTTAACGGCTGCCAATGTAATACTTCAGTGGAGAGCTAGACAAAGAATGTCTCAGCTGTGTTAATACTACAGGCAGCCTGCAGGGGGCAGCAAGTGCAGCATGTGTGGGGGTGTGTGAGTGGAGCGCAGATGGGCTACTGGGAGTTCACCTATAGGATGAGTGCACTGAGGTCATTATAACCCTTCCTGGGGCCTCCTGGCAGAAAGAGAGAAATAGAGGGGGAGGGAAGGAAAGGCAGAGAGGACTTTTGGAGGCAGGCCAGCAGTGTAGTGTGTGCTGTGTTTGTGGGTAAGCTTATGCCTTTCTGTTGAGATTTTGAGTGTGCACTGTGCTTCTGGTCCTGTGTGTGTTTGTGTGTATAACAAGAAAGACACCAAGGCTAATCTCATTAGGCCAGGCGTGTTGGAGAGAAAGAGAGTGAGCGAAAGAGACAGAGATGGGACAGGAAGGGGCAAGGAGGAACAGAAGGGCTGAACAGGATGGAGCAATAGATTAAGAACAGGAAAAAAGTGGGCCTAAAATTACAGCATTCTTCAGGGAGCCAGACCAATTGACAGGGCCGGCTGTGTTCATATCAAATACCCACATATACCTGCCCACATAGCCAAATCACAAACACACGCGTGCGCACGCATATAGACAGGACGGAGGCACACGCTCAAAATAAAGTATTGAACGTAGACAAGTGCACATAGTGCTTTATTAATTAAAATTTTAAAAATGTTTATATTTATGTTAGCGTATTATCTGCACTTTATGAAAAGACCAGCCACTATTTTTATTTTGTAGATATTTCATCATGAATAGTCCAACAAGAGGAGTCTTCGTAAATAATATGAATGTCTATGTTTATTTATCCTTTTTACCTTGAACGCTGAATTTAGCATGCCAACCTGCCAGTTCATAAGCTCTTATTAAAATTAAAACTCAAAACTATTTGACTGCTAAAACAATACAAGGTTAAAATTGTACTATTCCTAGTAATACTAAATTGTACTCAAATTAAAATTGTAGCCCATCATTTGAAAAATGCATTTTTTAAAATAGAGCCATTATGCTGCTTTTAAGTATTCATAATTTTAATTTTGGGGTCTCTACTTAAATATCTATTTCAGTATTTTTCTCATACTCCATTATTTGCATGCCCTCTGTCTAAAACGCTGTTAGAGCTGCTGTGTGTTTTGAGCCCAGCATGCCTGACTACTGTGTTCTGATAGGGCAGCCACCATAGTAGCATCCTGCTTCAAGCAGAGTGGTGATTTTTTCATACTGTGATTACTTAACGTTGAACAAATGCATGACTAGACCTGTTAATAGAAATCTGAATTTAAAAATCCCTGCACTGTTTTTGGGATTTCTTTTTAGAGTCTAAAGATTAAGAATCATTGCACAGAGCCTTAGGCTTGTTCCCAACTCACAGTGAACAAAAGAAATGAGCCAATAAGACCCTGTCACTAACAGTAACAGACTTACATGCCACACTATTCAAGGATAGCTGTGACACATGCAAACAGCAAGCATGTGGATGAGACATCATTGCTCACCAGGGCCAGTCAGACAGTGTGTGTGTGTGTGTGTGTGTGTGAATATTTTAAGGCCACAGTGTCCGGACTGCCCCACAGTCTCTCCAGCTCCATGTGCTATGCTATTATATGCCCTGTGTGATATTTTAGGAGCCTTGGATTTAGAATCCATGGGGACTAAAATAATCATGACGCTGCTGTTCACTGTTACTCACTCCATTTCACACAAATTTGCTGTTTAGGTGTCAAGGACAGACACAGACACACACGGCTTTTACCTCTCAATTGAACATCTAGCTTCTGTTTCTGGTAATGTTCACAACTCTTGGCTTCAGTTCTGGCAGCCAATCATGTCGAAGAGCTATACAGGCCTTGATCACTGGAAAAAGAGAAGAGAGAAAGTGAGTTGCCTTTATTCTGTACTGTACATTATTCTGTTTAAACCACAGCTCAGCATGCACTGGGCTAGAGCGATAGCTATTTAACAGCTATAGCCATTTTAGCCCTACAGCCACTTCTCAAAGAAGATACTTCAACTAGGCCTGACCTCCATATCTACAGGTTGTGTAAATAAGTGCCATGAAAACAAAACCCTCTTCAGGTTTCTTGGAACTGGAAGCCAGCTAACAGTCATAAACCACTTGTTCTTAGAGATACTTTGTAAGAACGTCCTGCATACCACATCGTCTTCTTCAATGGTAAGAAACCAGCTCAACATATGGGATGAACTACTAGTGTTTTTGTGTCATTGGTACTGGCTTGATACTTGGTGATTAGTAGTCATTATTCAGTTTAAGGTAATACCAAACTGTACATTTTATAAAAGGTCCAGGTTATCTGTATTTGCCCACAATTCCCCTTAAGGGGTGTATTTTAATGTAACGATGTGCTGAATATAACAATGTGCTTAGGCCTTCTTTGACTTGTTTTGGTTCTTCCTCATCTTTTGTTCCCTCAATTTTCTTTCTTTTGTCAGACCAGACCCGTCTACTTTCATAGACTTTATAAAGGAAGTCATTTTTTCCCCTTTTTCCCTCCTGTGGTATCTGCCCTGGCTGCTTTAAGCGTTAAACTGTTAAAGTGGATTCGACCACAAGGCAGGGTTGTAAGGCTGCCAACCCATTCTCCAGTTTCACAACAGAGCTTTTAACCAATAAGCTCAACCTGGTACAATTCACATTAACAGGCTAAATAGCATTAACCCTCTGGGCCCTATGATTCAGTTATTATCTTAAGGCTTAATACCTCGTATCTGTTATTTCATACATAGCTATTATAAAACTAAGCTATGTAGCTCTGCTTGCTGCAGTTCTAATGCCTGAAGTACAAACACAATGGTGAGATGGATTTTGGGAGATGGCTGGATAAATGGCATGTCCGCCCCGTGCTCTCATAGGAAGGGCTATGTGTGTAAAGCCAACTATCACACGAGAAAAGTGTGTGACAGGAAAAACAGAGAGGGGTGGAGCAGCAGGAGGGGTCACAGATCGTGCTTCAGAGGATGTGCTTGTATGTGCAAGTGGGGTTTTCTAGTGTGCACTCTGCTGCATCTGTGTCTACGCCTTTCTGGGTTAAGTAAAGCAGACAGATATGTGCACAAGATAGCTGGAGGAAATGAGTGACTGCAGTCACATTTAGTCAGAGTGTATTAATAGAACACACACACAGCTTACCACTGAAACCGTCTGCTTACATATAGTCTAGTCAACTTTTATACCTCAAGCAGCAGCAACAACAACAATAACAACAACAACAACCTCAAAATAGCTTTGTGTCCAACTATACAATAACATCGAGGCTGTTTATAACAGAACCACTTTAAAACTCAGACTCCTTTTAACATAAAATGTCATCTACATTTACATTTATCATCTTAGGTTTATAACAAAAGGCCAAACAGCACAAACCTAGCACATACGTTACTTTCTACCTAATTGAAGTCCTCCTATAAATACAAACAAATAAGCCCCTTTTACTGGAAACGACAGACGCTGAGACTGAAAAAGACAACACTGGCTTTCTCCTGAGAACTGCCATTTTTTTTACACCATGTGCGTGTATCTGTCTGGGTGCATCATTGGGGAACCCCCATGATTCAGATGGAGACTACAGGGCTTACCCCACACATCGGACTCCGCCCCCGTGCACTTTCATGCTGCTTACGGTCAGGTGATTGGGGGCGACCACTTAGAATGACAGCCTTGGGACTTTCTAAAGTGGTTTCATCATCGTACTCAATGGTGCTGTGTTGTGATAGCAAAAACAGGATGTGAGGTAAATAGGTTGGGTTTTTCATTGCTGTGCCGAATCGGGGAATCCGTAACCAAATATTTAGCCAGAATCGAGAGTGAAAATGATCCACGTGGGTAATGGTAGCAATAGAAAGTTGAAGACCAATGCTTTATGTGGTTGGTTGTGTGGTTATTGGATTTGTTGGATTACACAGTGTAAATGCTATAGTCGCGCACGGAAAATGAACTAAACAAGAAAATCAATGATCGAGTAGCTGAAGTGTTCAAAGCCTGTCCTGTCACATGTTTATAACAAGGCAGGTATATGTACATACTCCCGTATTAAAATTAAATTACATTATACATTACATCCGTTAGAACTGTGTAATTATTCCATATTGATAATGACATCATGAGAGTAAATCCCCTGTTCTCCCCCACATCGCCCCCAAGGGCAAAAAAAAATCCCCGCAACAGCAGAAGTCAGGCCGCTCTTCCAGTCAGCAGCTTTGTCCTCTCAGCATCTAAAAACACTGAACCAAATCAGTGCCAAGCCACAGGGCCAGGTCACTAACCATGCATGAACAAATTAAAACAGACCCCAGGAAACAGGTGATCCCGACAGAAACTGTACTAGGTGTCAGAAAAACCTGACATCACCTCTATGATGGATTATAGAGAATTTAATACCAGTCAGCCTGTACACAACACATGACAGCACAATAGCTTACAGGATGCAAGAGCAAAGAATAGAGATAAAAGAGAGAAAGATAAAAAAGAAAGAGAGAGAGAGAGAGAGAGCTCGCAACAGTGTTCTTATGTAGAGGCTGACGGAAGGGCCTGTGGGTGAATGTCCACATTTGGACATTATGTAACCGACTTCAGATAGAGATCGCACGCGCACACACGGAAATAACATCACAGCGGAGCTGGTATGCTCCCTGCCCTCACTGTGTGTGTGCTGTCCACACTCTGCCAGTGATGCAAGGTGGATCATCATCATCATGATGATGCCATCACTGCCTTCCCAATCCACACGCCTACATGCACCCACACACACACACTGAGTGTACATCCTGAACACAGAAGTTCAAATCGGGACAGATACACACACACACACACACACACACACACACACACACACTTAAAATTGATTGCTGGGCTGATATGCGCTTTGCACTCGTGATTGATTTATTTACACTAAAAATTCAGTGTGGTGGTCTTTTATCAGACACCCTTTCCTCATTTTTATCTATTTCCTTTTTTTGGTAAAGACTTCTCGACAGCTACACATCCTTCCAGATACTTTCTCACTGTGGAAGAAAGGCCTGAAAACCTGTCCACATCTGAAGCAACAGTGGAACTTGATTTTCTCAGATTTCTCAAAGATGAAAGGACTGTTTATCTGATGGCATTGGTGAGCTACCAAAGAAACCAATTGTCTCTGCATCTTTAACTTATTAATCTTTATTTACTTGTACAAAATGGCTGTTTTGAAATAAAATCTAATAAATAAAAGGTCTCTGATTTCCACAATTTACTATACATGTAAGTTACTTAACACTGCAACTCAGCAGCAGAGACGATACAGCTGACATCTGAGCTGTTTCTGAGTAAGGAAACTCAGGCGTGTGACACATAAAGCTTTTATATAAGGAAATCAAACGCTTTTCTCAGTACCATGGTGGTGTTAATAGTAAATGACCCGTGTTTGGGGCTGTCACTGTGGTAAACACTCTGGCAGGTATGTAAGCAGGCAGGATTAGTCATACCACTACTTGAAAAAAAGGCAGCAGATTTACACACACGCGATGAATCATAAAGACAATATCACTTCACATAAGAAGCCATGGGCTGTTACGGAGATCAAGTACATGGGAAAAGGTGTTTTTAAGTGATCACAATGTACTGCTGACATTCTGAAACCTATAGGGCCGAGTTAACGTGAAGTGAAAGAGAGTTCCCTGCTAATATTGTGCTTCACCTCATGGGAAAAGAAGAATGAGGATGTGTGGATGTGTGTGTGTGTGCGTGTGTGTGTTAATGAATGAGAGAGACAGGGAGACAGTGAGAGCAGGCATAAAAAAAAGCAGAACAAAGAGCCAGGCTGTGATGAGACAGGAAGTTGTCGTCAGAGCAACAGGAAGTGGGCCTCCCAAAAGGGGAGGAGGTCTAAAGGGGCAAGGGGAACATACTAACATCCTGTGGAACGCCAATTGGCCGAGCGAGAATTATATGAGTGATTTTTCCTTCATAGCTTTAGGCTGAAATCTGTTAAAACCTCTGAACAGTAGCTCAAAGACCTACTACCACCATCACTGTCAGATCAGAAGCTTATTACTTCCTTTTTATATTGTATTATACACATTTTAGACACTACTTTTAAAAATATTCATTAGAAATTTAGAATGTTCTCATCGTCCTATAAAGCTTTGTAAGACAGCGTATGGCAACCGAGAGGGTCCAAGAAAACATCCCTTCAGTCAGTAACCTTAAAACAGTGCTGACACTAAGAATGAAAGAGACAAAACAACTTTCAAAGAAGCCTGAACGTCACACTCAGCAGCAGCCGATTTGCTGGAATCGGGCAAAGAGAGAGAGAGAGCACATGAGAGAGAGTCCGTGACTGTGTAGAACAGTGACTCAATGTGTGAACGTCTCACACGCATTGAAGTGTTGTTCGTGACCATCTGTGCATGAAAACAGGCTGTACGTTTTACAGCAAGTTTAGAACTTTCAGAGGAACATTTCCATTTAGCGGAACAAGGTGATCAATCGCTCGTGCCTGTTATTGCTGACTTTTACCCTAAAAACCCTCTACCTACCTCTTCATTCCTGGAACGAAGTGATACTGCACATCACCGTGTGTGTGTGTGTGCACGCGCGCTTATGCTCAGCCCCCCCAAAATCCCCCTCCTACATCAGTGCCCCTTATTTCCCAGAAAGAGAAGCATGATGCACAAACAGGCTGATACATGGACTGGTTACCAAAAAAGAACACAAACAACAAAACCGACGAGAGCAGGGCCTAAGACTCTGTCCCCAAGGCAACGGTTGCCATGGCAGCCAGCAGAAGCAACTGCTGTCTGACGCTGAGAAGAAAAAAAGATAGGAAGTTGGAGAGCGATTCAGCCAACCAGGACAGTCAGAGCCATCACCGCACCAACCTGACCGGCACTGGAATCCCAAATATTCCGTCTGCTTCAATCAAAAGTAGGCCAGATAAATGAACTGCTGACCATATATAGACCAAAACCATATACAGACCTAACTGAAAATGAGTTCACAGAAAGAGAGAGAGAGAGAGACAGAGAGAGATAGCGCTTGTTTGTTTGTGTGTGTGTGTGTGTGTGTTTATGAGATGTTAGAAAACAATTCTTCCTCAGTGATGTCTCCCCCATGATATTACGCAAATGGTCAGCCTTACGCACGATTCTTTCTGACCCAGAGAATGTTCTACTCCTATACTGATTCACAGAGACGTGAGAGTATTTGTTTCCGTTTCTCTCTCCGGGCCCTCCTGCTCTAGTTTCAGTACCACTCCCCTCACTTTCTCTTTTTTTTTTTTGCACACTTGGTTGGACTCGTACCAAAACGTGAGGTAATACAAGTCGTTACGGTGACAAGGGAAAAAATAAGGCAGGCTGAAAGCAGCGATTCTCTGGTGCGTGTGAGTCATGAGCGTGCGTGTCCTTACAACACCCCGTCTACGTCCTCTTTATGATCACGTCTCTGTCTGCTGGAAATGGTACAAATATCACTCTTTTTTTTACTTTATTAGAAATAAAAGTCAATCCCAACACACATACCACACACTCAAGTCAAACCCCTGACACGGTCTAGAAGAATTCCACATGACTGTGTGTCTCATTCCTCTCATTTCAGTCTCCAAGCTCTGACCATACTGGGTCAGTACATACTTCTGAGACGGACCTGTTCAACATACACAAAGCCTGTGAGCTACAGAAGCACTTAATCCTATAAACTTCTATAGGCATGTTTGAGCTGGATTAGTTGTACTAGAGGATTTAACAGACCGATTCATTCAGGACAACGTATCTGTACAATTTCCCCAAATTACTGGAGGAAGCCTGGATCAAAATGACACAGCCTGGACATTCACATCAGGGGCAATATTAAAATGAAATGGGTCCAATTAATAAACAACAAAGACTTCCAGTTAGACAGACTGCCATTAAACTAGTAAAGTAGGCTTACCGGAGGGCACCCAAGACTGATAATTCATTCTGCTTCTGTTTCATATTAGGCTATCACCAAGATTTCAGTAATCCTGTTCTAAACTTGAGGATAAAGAACTTCTGAGCTTCTCTTTAGTAGTTCTCCTTTTCCCCAGGTTAGCAAAAATAGGGGTGCTGTTGTTTATTAATAGGATAGTTATTACATTATCATGAGGTTGTTTCCAACAGGAGTACTATTACCAAAGTAGCTCCAGGTTTGGCAAAATATAGTAATAAGCTCTACTACTGTTACTTACTTTATTGCTAAAACTACACAGCACTGTGGATTTGTACTCGCACATGTCATTGGTAATCACTCTAATAACAGCATGTGCCCATGTAATACTAATCCAGGTGGAATAAGGCTTATAACCACATTCATGACCTGAATAGCAGTTATCATCAGACCAATTCAACTCATGACAGTTAACAACATGTACATCAGTGTCTACTCTGCCTCATACACTCACGCACAGTTTAACGCATCTAAACCACACTTTCATCCTCCCTCTCAATGAAAAAAAATCTGAGGTATTACTGTGAAGATGAATAAGCAAACCAGCAAGCCCACTGACCTAAATTACTCATCAGCTCTCTAAGACACTAACATACACACTCCATGATCAATTCTACACCCCACCCCCCGCCAAAACACCTGGTCAGTCAGTCAGTCACACACCTCCACAACACATGTCTTACACAAACATCGCCTCCACACAACCCTCCTACTGGCAATCCATCATCAGCATTGCCCTTGCGGAAACCTCCTCTAATTACTTACTAATTATGACTGTATTACCAATAAGCTCTACAGGGCCTGTGTTTTGGTCCTTCCTTTAACCCATTAATGGCCATATCTAAAACAGGACACTTATATTTGGTTCATGTGTCCTCTGAGCTGATTTTCAGGTCAGTCGGACCATATGGCGGAGTTTTTATCACTCTAGTTATGTTCAGCCTTTTGGTCACATGGGACTACTATTTTAACTATTGTTTTAAAAACATAGGAAACCAAGACTAGATCATTCCTTCACTCTGAATGGAAAGGCATGAGTGGGTTAATAAACACTTGGTTCATCTGCCTTTCTCTCATGGAGGGAAATTCAAACACTGTTGTGATGTGAAAGAAAACCAACAGCTCAGCATTATCCCCCACACCTCCCCATGTCCTTGCAGCTGCTCCTCACTCTCCAAACTTTACAACCCTGCACTCGTCACTACTTCAAAGCGAACCAAACACGGTCCTTCGTCTTCAGGCTAATCGCTTTGATTGATCGGAAGTCCCTGTTAAAGGGGGTTACCACAACCCCCACCCCCCGCTGAAAATGCGCCTCTTTTAACCCACACTACAGTGTTTATGGCGTCCTGTAAAAACCCATATGAAGAAGGGGTGACACAGTCTGAGGTGAGGACGCACGTTCTCACGAGCACGTAAACGTTCGGAGTGTTTACGGACCCTCGTGTTTCTCCGTGGTGATTCTTGCTATGATTTCCCCGGTACTTTACACACTGAAAGCTACTGAGAAGAGAAGCCTACACACGCTCACACCGGGGTGAAAAATCCCCTGTTCCTGGACCGGGAGGTAGTAAGAGTAGGATGATGCAAATGTTGTCCTTTCAAACATCCGTGCGCTTTTGTGTGCGTAAAAGGGCTGATCCATTCACTCCATGCGCCTGTGCCCAACCCACCCCCGCTCTCAGCCCTGCCTACTGCTGAGCACAAAGGCCCAGGATCGCTTTACACAATCGCTCTCTCTGTGTCCGGCCCTGCCCCCCTCCCTCAGTCCCTTATAGCCCCCTATCAGACCCCCCGTCCTCGTTATGGCACGTGGGAAGAAGCAGCCTGCTCCGGTATTAATATACAGCGTACTGAAAGTTACTAACTGTGTGCTGTCAGGCGCTGGTTATGCTCGTTTCACTATCACGTACAAACGGCGCTTTACATGGTTTGTTCCTCGGACGCTGAAGGGTTAACCCCACAGAGCTGCTCTTCCGGCTCTCGTAAGGCGACCGTTCAACTGCTACTACAACACATTCATTCAACCGCTAGTCTACAGCGCACACAGAGAGACTAAAGCTGGAGAGTAGTCATACTGGCTCCACAGTCATTAAACAGTGGTGAAAAAGAAACAGTCCCACAAAAGGAGGAGAACAGACTCACCTCTCCTGTTAAACTCGGCCTAATGCAAGTTCAGCTGGTCTCTCTTCGTCCTCACAAAGCTCCTCGTCTCGATCTGTTGAAGAACAACGGAGAGCTCTTTAGTCTCCACGCAAAAACAAGTGATTTCACATTTCCAGGGGTGTCGGCAAAAACGTCTCGATTAAGGTTGCCGAATGACTCACGAAGAGAAGTGACGAGCGGGAAATGAGTGAATTATGAATGATGAAATAAAACCATTGAGCTGCTTGGGTTACCAGGCCCTCTGCTCTGGTCTGCTCTCCTACAAGCTACAACAAACCGAGCAGCCGACAACTTCTCTCTCTCCCTCTCTCAGACACCACAGAGTAGCGACTACAACATCCAGCTCCGTCCCCTCAGAGAGAAGGACAGGGGGTCAAACGCTAACGCTAACCATTCCTGCTCGTACCGGTGGAGAAATAGTCGCCGGTGTGTCTCGGTATCCTCGAGTTTAGTCGCTCACTCTGAGCTCCAAAGCTAGACCGGGCAGCCCGCTGCAGTAATCCGCCGAAGGGGCTTCTCTCCTCGGCTAGCCGGCTGTAGTTGTTCCGCTCGGCAGACGGAGGGCGGGGAAAGCGGACTCCTGTTAATGTTTCAGTGTCTTTTTGATGTTGACGTTAAATCGCTCTTTCGCCGCTGACCGTGCTTCTAGCTTCTCGCTCACAGAGCCGGAGGATCAGATTCCGTTTTTAAAGGGACACAAAGCTCCTGGCTTACACACTCCCCACACACACAGACATTCATACGCACGCACCACACACTCCGCCTCCCTGACGTCAGGCACACGGCCCCGGAATTCCCTGACAGAGCAAACTACTGGTCACGCCCACCGCAGCCATAAGGCACGCCCCTCCTGTGTGGTCCGTGTGTTTTAAGGTGGACTCGTGAGCTTCCCACTGCAGTTCCGTCCCTCAACTATTTTTAACTCTGAGCAGGACACGATCATCACGCCTCATCACAGCGGGCAGAGGGACTGCGAGTTCAGAGAGCTTTATCTCTGTCTCTGCCCTTACTGCTGGGACGAAAAGTCTGCCGTGTTTGGATCGGGATAACACTGTATGTGCTGTTATAGACAAGATAAATGATACAGCCCCGAATAGCTTGTCATGCACTGCTGCTGAAAGAAGCAAAGGGACAGAACAGCCAATATATGAGATAAGATGAGATAAGATAAGATAATCCTTTATTGATCCCACAGTGGGGAAATTTGCAACGTTACAGCAGCACTGAGGAAAGAACAGAAGTGTCAGGAAAATATACAAGTAATAAATAAGATCTATAGACAAAAAGTACAGAAGATGAGAATATGAGAGCCAATATAGGTCTCATTATAAACTGGAGCTTGAAACTTTTGTCTCTTCATGTTCGTTTCATTCTCTCTCACCTCATCCTCCTATGATTCACAATATTCATCATTCAACTCATTAAGATGTTGACTACATTCAATACAGTTTTCAATGTAACTGAAATAAGGAGTGTTGGAATAAATGCTCTTATCTTAATATGTTATTATTATTATGGGGTTTTTTTTTTGTTTATTGGATCATCCAACATAGGACCATCACAATCCCAAAATTGTTAATCCCAAAACTTAATAAATAATTGCCATACAAAGAAATAAACTGTGTCACAATTATCTACATATCGTGATGCAGAGCTTTCTACTTACGTTAGCATGCTAACCAGCTAGCATTGTATCGTCTTGTAATACTACTCAACAATAGGGGGTATGAGTATGAGAGGATGAAGATATAGCACTGATAGAGTATCAGAGAATAAAGGTATAGCACCAGCCCTCTTCTCAACCATGCTTAAGATCCTGTTCCTGGTTGGATCATTTAAGGGCACATGGCCAATGAAAGGAAGAGTATGAAGCTCTCAGATGTCTGAAGCTCATTATAATGGCTGCATATGGCAGACAAAAAAGTGGTATAAATAGAAGCAAGACAGAGTTAACATTGGAGCTGCTTTCCACCGTTTGAGATGCTTTTGCTAAATACAATGCTTCTTCTAGTCTGTTAAGTAAACAGCTGTCGACAGCAACATTAAGGAGAAAGGACTGTGTGTTTCCCACAACTTACTGGTTACATATTGCTGCCTGCTGTTTGGAGTATGAATACTCTTAACATCATCTCCTATATTGCTCCTGTAACTGTCTACTTCTGTAGTACTAGCCTATGTGGCTGATTAGCTATATGGCTTCCTAGCAGCTGATAATTAGTAGCTCTCAACTGACAAGAGATGCAGCTTATGCTCAAACATACACACACTGCTCATCTGTGCCCTGTCCGAAGTTAATATCTGTATTTGTATATAATGAACTGTATATATAAGGTCCATAGTGTATAATGTATATTATAATGTAATGTATTTTCTGTGTCCTCTTATTTACGTGTCCTTGACAGAGCCTTACAGATGAAACTCAGAAAGTTCACATCGCTTCTTCTGATGTAAATAGACAATCATGAAAGGAAGCACCTGTAGTGATTTTGACAGGCATAATGTTAGCTATGAACTAACATGTTAACATTTTTAAATGTTACAATACCATATGTTTTTTTTCTCTCCTTGCTTTACTGACATGACTCAGAACTGATTCTGAAGGATATTAACTGATTTTATAAATGTCACTCTTTCTGCATCTGTGGAAGGTGAATAAAAGACAGAAGAATAAGGATGACTGACATTATGGTAGTGACAGAGGATTAACAAACAGAGCAAGTTAAAGAACAGAAAAGCCAACGTTTAACTATAGTTTCTTACTGCTGCAGTTGATTGTATATTATTTAAACAGTGTTATTCTTCACAAGCAGTTAGCCGGCTGAGACTTCTGATGTGTTTTAAACAGACCAGACTTGCTTTGCTTTGTTGGCATTTGAAGTGCTGTCGTGCCCCAGTAATGACAAACAGACGCTGCGGTGTGTGTGTGAGATCAGCAGTGTCCCACGCTGCACGTTACTGAACGTTATATTTAGGTCCGTTACATCAGCGACTACGAGACATAACAGACTGGCTAAACCACGGGAGTGTGTCACGAGAACTTGGCTTCTTGGACAGAGACGGAAGGACACCACACACACATATACACACACACACACACACACACACACAGAGGAAGTGAGCGACGCTGAGCATGACGCCCAACATGGATAACAGCAGATGTATCAACACTTCACAGTCCGCCACTTCCCCTTTAGCAGAGAGGACAAGAACATATAAATATGTACATGAGCTAATATCCTACTGCCCCTAATGCCCTCTCAGCACAGCTAAGGCCAAAGAACCACCCCACGTTTACCCTAACACCTTGTGTGCCTATGAAACAGTTTATTCTTGGTTACTGAGATTAGGATTAGAATACTTTACTACACCCAGGTACCTGTATGTATATACATATAATCCAATATACATATAATCCATATGTAACATATTATAATTAATAACAGTATTACTTTTTTATTGCATAGTACAAGAATGATTTATAAAGTATATAGTTTATATCATTTCACATTCTGACACTGAGTAAAGTGAGCCTGTGTGTGTGTGTGTGTAGAGTAGGAGGATACTGTGAGCAGGAGGGAGGAAGATCATTGATGTGGCTACGGAATACCACACACAAGCACATTAGCCCACCCCTTCGCACACACCCACTCTCAATGGTCACCCCCACACACATCTGCATTGGTGTCCCACATACAGTGCACATACTGATTCACTCTAATGTAACTGTGGGTTCATTCTTAAATGTTTTACAACCTCTGACTACTGTGACAGCAGCGTGTGAGTGTGTGTAATTATTCAGGCCAAGGCTCCCAGAGGATCTATTCTAATCAGAAGCTTAATGAGCACACATAGAGGGAGAGAATAAAAGAGAAGAGAAGAAAGAACATAAATATATGACTAAAGAGAGTGAGAGAGACAGAGAGACAGAGAGAGAGAGAGAGAGAGAGAAATGCAAGCTATGCTTTCTGAGGCACGTTCTCACACTCTCAAACATCAGCTAAATATACCGATTCCCAGTGGATGTGCACACACATACACACACTCACCCAGAGAGAGAGAGGGAGATCTGTATACACCAGCTCTAGTTTTAACAGACAATGAATAAACTACATAGGGTTTAATGTGGTGAATTTAAGCACTGACAGCAGAACACTGAGCACTGACTTGTGCTGAATGGATGTGTCACGGGTACACCAAGTACCTCTTCACCTAACAGTCAGCCTCCACTTTGTGGGACACCATGAGTCAGCAGTGGGGTAGACTATTAGAGCCCACATCACATCTCTCTCTCTCTCACACACACACACACACACACACACATATGGGTAAGTCTGTCAGATATGGTGGTATGAGGTGTAAGGAGCACGTAGGTGAGAGAACAGTGTCAGAATTTAGTCATGTCTTCAACTCAAGGCCAGCAGGCCTTAGTCAGTATCTCTCTGTCTCTTTCTCTCTCTCTCTCTTTCACACATACACACACAAACACCTACACACACACAAACACCTACACACACAGAGCATATCTGCCCTTGAATGACTCTAGGTATATAAGCAAAATGTCCTTCAAGGGCAGTCAGAATCACCTGATTGTGTGCCTAGGCTATTACACAAGTCATAATGCACCTTGACATGCATTAGAACTTTCACCTCTTTTCTTCCTTAGCCTCTAACTTGTCTTCTCTCTCTTGACCCCTTTTGTTTTCATATGAGTATATACATATGTATATAAATATATATATTTATAAATATAAATAATATATTATATGTACATACACACACACACACACACACACACACACACACACACTACAGACAAGCTCTCTCTATAGACATACAAAACTTCTAATTACACAGACATAGTAGCAGCAATATATCAGCGTAACACACTGACCTTTTAGACAGTTGAGACAGATTTATTAATTTGCTGATAGCAGTAAAGTGGAATACTAGTTAGGGCTCTTGACCTTTGAACTACAGGTCAAAAGATCAGACGCCCTCTGGAGACACAGCTGGTGTAACTTTAAAGATACCTTACAGTATGACTACTGAAGCCTGTTTTTGCTCTCTTTAGGGCAGTGGTGCCATACAGGAGAGAGACAGTTCTGAACTTAAACCAGAGAATCAGAGAATGAAGAGAAAGGGAGAAAACCAGAGTAAGAAAAAGTCATTTGACGCATGCGAGGATAAAAAGGGTACATATTTTTCAAGCCCTAACAATACAACTTCCCTTGCTCTGCAAGCACATTACTTACTGAATGCTCTACAGGGACTAAAAGAAATATCAAAACACCATATGGACAAAACTACTGCCCAGAACATTACCATGCCACAATTAGAACAAGATTCAGCCAGCATACTGGCCTGCTTACCAGCGTAAATGGTAAATTCCATTTTCTATACAGCAAATCATGGATATGAGCCGAGATCCACTTAACATTTCATATTTACCTGTGCATTTCTGCACATTTCTGCAAAGCGCACTCCAAATGGCAAACTGAAATAAGTGCACAAATTTTATTAACTTGTGTAATCCTTGGCTGTTTGCACAGCAAGTAGAGCAAAAGATTCTATAATGTTTACTGGTAATAACTATCTAATTTTCATAAATAAATGTAAACCAAATCGACATTTAGAGTGCTTACCATGTATCATGTCAGTAAGCCAAATGTAGACACTATCACAATATCAGGGCCAAAAATCTCACTTTTAACAGTGCTGTAGCTGTGCCTGAAATGTCAAGGTGAACTTGAGGGGAACCAGCAAAGATGAAAGGTCAGAAAACACTGCAGAGTCAGAAAAGAGAAGGAAGAAAAAGGCCAGCCGCCATCTTTGCCATGAAAAGGTTAAAGGGAGGGGGCATTTGTCTGATACCTATTAGCAGATTCACAGACAGACACTGGGAAAAAAACTTAAGTGAATGAGCTGCTGTTTATGAGAAAGAGGAAGAGAGAAAGACATACAGAGAATGAAAGTGAGAAAGGTCTGTGGAGGCAGATTGTAAGAAAGCAGAGGGCAATAGGAAAGAAAGTAGGAGAGGGGGAAAAGACAAAGAAAGGAATGAGGCAAGACTGAGAAGAAGAGAACAAGAAATGAATGAGAATACAGAGAGAGAAAGAAAGAAGAGAAAAGGTCAAAGAGAGAGAGACAAAAAAAAAAAGACAGAATGTAACAGAAAATAGGGGGACACAGACATGGACCGACACTTTAGATGTATTCTCGTGACTGAGCAGCATGTGAGCGTCTATTGCGGTGAGGCAGCACAGCTCTTTCACTTATTGTCCACACACCAGCTGGGACACGCACTCACGCACACACACACAGTGGTGACACACATGCACACTTCACGTCTTTTGTGTCTGTTGTTTGCTCATTTGACACCTTAGCTTTCATATGGTGTAAGAAATGAACAAAACACCAGCACCTACACACTCACCCCACATACTACCCAACACACCTTCCCTGCACAGAACACAGAAGACGTTTACCCACTTACACAGTCATACACTGAAAACAGCACTGCTGCATTTCTGCCTGAAGTAAGTAACCGAAGCACAACTGTGTTAATGAAGTATATTTTATTGGTGGTGAAGTGATGTACACAATAATGTAGTGAACCCAGCACATTGTTATTCTCCAATGTACAGGAGCACTCACGCTCAGTCAAAGGTCAGTGAAACAAGCTTTAAGCACAAAGGCCCAGTGACCTCTCAAAGCTGGCATACAGCATATGGCTCCAACGCCTGGACTTAATCTTCTGTACATGCAAAAGGCCTGATTAACCTACAGTCAGTGACCTACTGAACGCGCCCTGCTAGATCAACATTAGCCTGGCTATAAAATCTAATGATCAGCAATTGTCACCTATTGCACTCAATGATACAATACTACATAATACAGCTGTACATATTTTGACAGCTTAGAGTTGTTGCATGAGTGAAAGGACAAAGATAAAGTGATGAATACATCAGTCTTACTACATCCCACACCCACACACAACTGCTCTGCCTTGCTAACTAAACAAGCCTGTTCTTCCACCCTACTGACCTCCAGTACACTGGGCCAAACCCTCTAACCACTTACACACACCCACACATCTTACCTTACAGAGACACACGTATCCAGGCTGTATTGAACCCTGCTGGATAAACAAACCCATTCTCCATTATTGACTTTCTAAGTGCTCATTCATATGTCAGCTATAGCCATAAGTCACAGGTATAATACACAATAATGCTGTGAAGTATATGACCTAGTGGTCTAAGGCCCTGTATTTAGTAACTGTTTGTTTAACATAGTGGTTAATGCTGCTATGCCATATACCAGTGGGGACCCCTAGGGTCTTCTAAGCTCAGAGAAGGCCAAATCCTTTCTAAGAAAATAAAAGTACATGTCTAAGATTTTAGTTTGATCATGCTTGCTGTATTAAACACCTGTCTGTGTTAAAGGATGATATTCTAGGGCACATTGTTCCAAAAGAAAACTTATTTTTTCATATTTACCACTATTTTACTACCATCAACGTATAAAACATAGTATTTTACAGTATAAAACAAGATGCTGTAGGTTTACTGGTCACTAGTAAATGAAATAGCTACATTTGCTAGACATGAGGATCCCTGGTTCCTGTAAAGTTCCTGTACCACTGCAAAGTTTCACATTAAAGTAGTCTGAATGATTTTGTTTGGATCTTAACCACAGATTACAGGTAATTTAATATTGGACGTTTTAAATTTAAGGCAGTGAAGCTCCTCACTGTAAAGCAGCCTAATATATCAGCTAATATATCGTCTTACTTAGCAAATCGTGGTGGGTTATCATGCATGCTGCCTCATGGTGTTGTACATCATTGCTTCACTCATTGCTGCATGCACACACATGCACACAGACAGTGAGTTTACATCAAGTGGGTACGCTTTGCATGAAAACAACTGCCATATTTGAGCTGTTCAGGTGGTTAGTCAGTGGGTGACTCAGATCATCTTTTCATGCTGGGACAAAGGTCTAAACCATGGGTATGCAATCCTGGTACTGGAGATCTACCACCCTAGAGATCCGATCCCACACACCTGGCTCTAATGTTCAGACACCCCCGAAAGACCAGTTCTAAACACTACACACACGGCCTCACTGCAGGTAAACTCAGTGTCACTTTTTTATTGTGTATGTAATTTACTCATGAATAACATATATTACGTCACAACCTTGTCTTTGTTTACCTACATAAGGCAACAAATTCTATGCATCCCTTTTTTAGTGTGCATGCTCAAAAACACACCACTGCATACTTCTGTAATGAGAAAGCTACTCTACTTTCAGTCATGAAATAGTAGTATATCACATTACCCATACTATCCTCAACACAATATTACCCTGTTGTGCACAAGGTTTGCATGTTTGTTGAACCTTTCTTTTGAATGTGCATCGCTCGGTTAACTCTCTGTCTACCCACGTCTGTCTGTCCGTTAGCTCTGGAGTGTCTATGACCCTGATTGCAGTGAGTGTGGGCTGTAGAAAGCCAGTGCGTGTGTGGAGGGTGAGACTGTGGTTGCGTTTTGGGTCTGTGAACTTTTGCCACATGTCTTATGAAAAGGTCATGGTCAGCCAAGTTTGGTTTATAAAGATCACACATGCCCACGCATGTGTATACACATTGAGAAGTCAGCTCAGGATCCTACTGTATGTGTATGGCAGAGTGTGTGTGTTTGTTTTCACACCCAAAACCATTCTGTTTAAGTTCCGGAAGTTAAGATTAGGGTTAGTTTCAGGACCAGAAAATTCTTATTTCGTAGAACACCCAACGTCGTGTGTTATCACGAATAACATCACAGCTGTGAGTCAGTCGCAGCATTTAGAGTCGTGATATTATTGGTGATAACACACGCCTAGGAGTGTTTGTTTGCTTTCATGCAGTAGTTCTGGCTAAATGCACTAATCTTTGCTAAATGCAAAGAAGCCCCCACTATTACATCCAACATGCTTCAATATTGGCAGTTTTCTTTCCACCACAAAATGAGCATCTCTTTGAGTGGTGGATAAAGCCGTATATGTCCACGATCAGGTCAGCTTTTTCACTACTTTAATACTTGTTAGATTAAGTTGGATTCATGTCAATAATATTCCATATCCGTTTTCATTTAAATCAATTTGTTTAGATGTTCCGTGCTCGACCTGCTGACTGAAAAGCTTGCTTAAGGGCAACAAAAGGTTCATAATTTAATGTGGGCCTTTGAATAAATTAAGGAGACCTATTCTGTTCGAATATAATGCTCTTAATTTTATTTTTGGGGTCCACTAGACTAATGTGCTTCAAGTTTCTCAAAATGCAATATTTCTACTACACGTCTGTATTCACCCTTATTCTTAAACACGCTGTTAGAGCTCCTGCAAGCCTGGCCTCCCAATGAGCTCTGTTCTAATTTGTCAACAGCCAGAGCAACATCCTGCTAAAAGCTCCGCCCCCACACTGTGGTGTCTGTTCTTACAATGATGGTATTTCTTCCAAATCAATTTGAGCGACAAGCTTTTATTGTTTTATCTCTCTGTGTTGTGTGAGGTGTGCCAAGCTTGCCACTATGTGGGTTATAAGGACTGTGTTATGAGATGACATCACCTTGTAACAAAGAAAAGGGCTGGAATCCAACAAAGTGTTTCTCTGGCTTAATGAGATAATTTTCTCTACATATTGTGGGTTTTTTTCCTCTTTCTTACATACATACACACCCATACACACGCACACACTTAGACATTAGTGACCACATAACAGCAGTTTGTCGTGAGGCTAAAAGCAGACAGCATCCCACAACAAAACACAGCTCCCTACCCCCCAAAGAACTTTTCATATACTGTCACACGCGCACACACACACACACACACACACACACACACACCATCAACAACCCTCCACAGACCAGACAAATAACAGACTGTCTGCACACATAAACATCTAAAATGATTCGCCACAGTCAGTCAGGTAAAAACAGATGCTGAGTTGTACAAACAGGCTTACACATGCCACCACTATTAAACACACACACACACACACACACACACACACACACACACACACACACACACACATACATACATACACACACTACCTGTAGGCATCAGGTTCTGGTATAAATCAAACACTAGGTCAGAGGTGAAAAGCAAAAAGACTTTAGGCAGGATTTTATTGACACACATTCCAGCAGTGTGACATGCCCAGGACTGGCCAGCTCAACACCACACTCTTAAACACTCTGGCATAATACACCCTCACGTCCTCCCCCTTTACTCTAAACATACACACACACACACAGGGTAAAAAAGAGGCCCTGAGGACTCGGCTTCTCAGTCTGTCTTGCTGATTTACCTACTTCTGCAGTGAAAGATCTAGGTGGACACAGGACGCTACTTGCAATTTTAACCATGTAAACTAAAAGACCTATAGGTGGGCTCACACTCACAGTTCCTCACTCTCATAACTACATATTATTTGACTGAGTAGTTTAGGGCTATCACAATTACTCGGTTCAGCTCAATTAGTCACCTAATAAAATATAATCCATTAAAATGGAATGTTTTGATGAAACAGTAATGAGTTTATATGCTGATGCAGCATATTTTTATTCTCCTACTGGTCTTGGTTCCAGTAAAAACACAAAGCCTGAGTGACAGCAGTGTCTATGTTTTAGATTTTTAATCACTTCTTTTAAAAGATGTTTCTCTTTTTTTGCGTAACTGTGCTATGGGGATGTTTTTAGTTGTTCACTCATGGGGGCTAATAGAATGTCGGAGTAGTTTGAGCATAGTAGTAATCTGAGGTGCTCATCTCAAGTGGATCAATTAAAAAACAAGTTTAAAGCTGAGGATAAGAAATATCACGTCAATATTGCTCCCGACTGATACAATGTCTGTTTAGAGTAATAACTAAATAATAAGTCTGGAGTCCAACTGGCGAATTTATTTTAAGATGTGTTTTCTTGATTCAGTGCACAGAGGTTTTAGCATTACCCATATGGTATGGGTGCTTCCTTACCTGCTGCATTAGTATATCTATACAGCTGTATGAGTGAAGTATGTGGTGGCACCCTAAACTCAGCAGTGTTTGTACTGATAGCGTTAGACTGACATTCGGCTGTAGTAGAGTAAGAGTAATGGTGATGGTGGTGGGAGTGGAGAAGGTGGTAGGGGTAGGTGTGGTACTACAGTAGGTCGGTGTATAATATAAAGGAGAATAAGGAATGTAGTTAATTGCTATAGTGCCTGACTATGAGAACAGTCATCTCATCGTTCAAATATCAGTCTTTCCATTACTGTCAGAAGTATACACTCTTACCCTCCCTCGTATCATCACTCCCTCCCCCACCAATTCACACCTCACTCCCTATCACTCGTTCACTCTCTCCATCCCTCACATCCTCCCTCACTCCCTGCTTCACCCACTCGCTCATTTCAAAAAGGTTCTCACTTCTTTACATTCTTCAGTGCTTCCCCTTACTCACTCTGTCACTCATTGCATGCCTTAACTCCATCACTTGCTTAATGCATGCCCTCACACCCTCATTCACTGCTTTCCCTCACTCAACACACACCCTCTCAGTTAACGCATGTACTAACTGATATAACACACACCCTGACTAATTTACCACACGCCCTAAGTCCCTCAGTACACCTCGGTACACACCTTACTCGCTCAATGCACGACCTAACTCCTCAATGCACACCCTCAAGCACTCACTGCATGCCTTCACTCGATGCAAACTCTCAAGTCAATTAAAAATCTCACTAGTTGGACACCATTTTTCGTTCACTCCTTCACCCAATGCTCTCATTCACTCCTGCACACTCCACCATATATAAATAAATAACTAAATTAATAAATACATACATACATACATACATATATACATACATTCATACATACATAAAAATACAAAATATAAAGAGGTGCTATAAGTGCTATAAGAGTTGCGACTGTGTGTGTGTTTCAGCAGAGGAGTGTTGTTCTCATCAGGAGTTCCAGATGCCTGCACTAAAACTCACATTAACACAAAGGGACTCTTCATCTCAGAGCCACATATGACCTGCACATGCTCTTTAATACTGCCCTTAGACCACACACACACACACACACGCACGGTCATGCACGTGCAAATACGCACACTCACACATATATTAAACAAATACACTATTGTTATGACATACGGATGACACGCTGCGCTACAGCATACACTGCTTATAACAGCATGTTTATTCTTGCATTATTGCAGTCTAAGTACGAACGAGAGACTGTCCTCCCCAAAATCTCTTCATTCCTCTATTGCCATAGAGACCATTAAAGGGAAGAAAGACATAATGGTTAGCTAAGGTGCAATCATGCAAACACACCTGACTCCTTATATGTTCTCTTCTAAAAACAAACAAAACAGCAATCTGCTCTCAATGCTTCCACTATATGTGTGCATGCATGTGTGTTATAGTGTGTGTGTGTGTGTGTGTGTGTGTGCGTTGGCTGAAGAAATGAGGCAGAACAATCTGTTCCACACCTGTCTGTCTCTCCCTGGAGGTGGAGCCTGAGGCAGGACACAGAACAAAAAAAACAAAACACACGGCGGTGAACACACACAAATGCACGTTCCATGCATATCATCAAACATAATTCTGAGGATTGTGAGAGGCAAAGAGAAATAGGGAGGATGGGAGAGAAGGAGCTTTCTTCCTACAGCCAGAAATAGAATAAAAATGGAAATGCAGGCTGCAGAGCTGAGGGGGGGGAGGGCTGAGATGGAGACAGTGAACAGGAGAGAGAGACACACACAGGAGAGAGAGTAAAGGAGAGAGAGGAGACAGACACAGAAAGAGATAGCAAGACAGAGAGGGAGAAGGAGAGAGAGAGATAAAAATGGAGATTTAGAATGCAGGACTCAGGGCAGAGAGAGCAAACAAATGAGAGAGAGAGAGAGAGAGAGAGAGAGAGAGAGAGAGAGAGGGAGAGGGAGAGGGAGAGAGAGAGCGCATGCGTGCATATAAGCGGTGGGGGAGGGTTACTCTAGGACGGCAGAACCCAATGACATGACACACACATGCACAGAGCTACTGTGGACTGCTGGGAGAGGGGGATGGGATTAGAGAGAGAGACAGAGAGAGAGGTGTGAAATCACACTGCTGTTCTATTTAACACTCCCCAAGAGCACAAACACACGCGCACACACACACACGCATGCATGCATGCACGCACACATCCACAGACCCACATACACACACACACACACTCCTACACCCCCAGCAGGGGACACTACTAGAGCTGTAAGCAAATGGCTACATATAAACATCACACACACACCACAGAGCTGCCATTGATATAACTACAGAAAACAAACGGAACAAACATACTGCACGAACAAACACAGCGATCCCCACATGCCCATTGCCTGACTCAAATCACTGTTGAAAGTCAAATCCCAATTCCAATTTCAGCATTCCTAAGAAAAATTACAAATCACAATTAGATATCTCAAATCATTCTGCTCTCTCTTACATCAATGACTCCATAACGCACACATGCACCCGCTCTGAAGGTACCATGCTCCACTGGATCCTTCCATTTTATTTATGAGGCTAAATATTTAGTACCCAGGCCTGCTCTCTCTCTCTCTCACACGCATGCATGCACACACACACACACACACACACGGTTTCTTAAACACAAAATTTAAATAACTAGGGATGAACCAATATGTAAATAGTCACTGCAGATACATTATTATACATTATAATTATTTTAAATTAAGAAACTGGGACTAAATTGACTTGCATTAGGATGGAAATATAACCTTTACTTCTCTAGGGTGACAAACGCACCCCATCTAACCCATCTACTGAGGGCCGCCTAACTATTCTGCTCTCCTGGAGTAAATAAATAATTCATAACATAAGCCAAATCTAAACATCTATCCAATCCTGATCATTCATAAGGAATATCTGCCGATGTTGATATGGCTGATGATACGAGATATGGAGAATAAAATGATACAATTTAGGATTGGAACATTGTGCATTACTGGGCAATACTGTATCAATACATGGATGCAGAACATTTATAAATCCCGATATACATTTAAAGTAAGGTTTTAATTCCTTTGTAGGCTGTCTGCTTTACAGTGACATGTTACTGCGTTAAAATGATTAAAGTGAGTTGATCAGACTGAAAACACATGCTGATGGAGGTTTTTTTTTTAAGTACAAAATTTGCAGTTAAAAAGGTCATAAGCTGCAGTATATCGCAATACATGTTAGAAAGACAGAGAGAGAGAGAGAGAGACAAAGAGAGAGAAGGGATGAGTTTAAAAGACATATCAAGAGATGAGGGAACAGTGGGAAATCTCTGGGGATGAGAAACACAGACAAAGCCACCATTATGCCCTTTAACACGCCCATCCACACACGCAGGCGGACACCCTCAAACACCCACGTCACATTTTACACTTTGCACTATGGACTACATGGACTCTTTCAATGTTTGCGAAGCCGTACTGGACTGGAGACAGACAGGCATAAGCACACTTTGTATTTGGCAGTAAATTTGCAGCAGGGCTTCACTTTATGAATGGACTTTCATATTTGCGGTCATATTCCTACATGCTTTAATTACAGTACATTAGAATAAAACCAGTATTCTCAGCACTGCAGTGGCAAATATCACAATGACAATTCACAAACTATATATGCAGCCCTAGCCTGCAGAGAATCTTTTTTAGAGGATACTGCCAATAAATCTTACACTGGTACAGCAAATACTCCACTCCTTATCACACACCTGACCAGCACCACCTGCATGCATGTACGCACGCACATTCACACCCACACACACACACACACACACACACACAGCTCTTACATAAGAGGTCAGAGCTCAGTGAAGAAGTGGGTTATACACCACAACACATAGACACAGAGAGCGAGAAAGAGGGTGAAATAGATTAAAAACTGAGGATATGGAGAAAAAATGGGAGGGGAGAGTATGGCAGACAGTGAGTGAGAGAGGTGGAGACAGTGATGGAGAGAGAAAGAGAAATACAGAAAGACATGAAAGGAGTAGCAGAGAAATGCATGACACACACGCACACACACACACACACATTCTCATTTGATCCCACATTGGTCTCATTTCTCTCATTGATTGGCTCAATGCCATTTCCTCCATCAATAGTGTAACCCAATAGGCTGATCACATGACTCCATTTCAGTAATGTGAGATACTCATCTATGATGGGGCAGTGGGGTCATGCAAGGGTCTTGACCCAGAATGCATCATGACAGAGGGACCATTTGGTGGAGTTCAATACTGCAGCAACTTATTGAATACTGGCACAGTACATAAGACGGCGGGATGGAACGCACATGTGATGTGATAAATGTCAGTGGTCAAGCCTGGTCCTGGAGAGCTACTTTCCTGCAGAGTTTAGTTCAAAACTGCACGTAACATGCTGCCAGTCCTGTTACCTAACACTAATGCATAAACCAGCCAATCAGGAACTTCTGAAGAAGTTCATTAGCTGGGGCAGGTGTGGCAGATTGTGGTTGGAACTAGACACTGCAGGAAGGTCTCCGGGAACAGAGTTGGACACCACTGGTGTAAGCTATACAACAGGGACTGGCTGGCCCCAGAGGGCAGCTGTGGCGCTGGTTTTCATTCCAATCAGGCAGAAGCTGAAGCACACCTGATTCCACTTGATTAATCAGTTGGTCTTAGCCTCACACAACTGATTAGTTATATGAGATGTGCTTCTGATGTGCTGGCTGGAAAGAAAAAACCTGCAGCCGCACCTGTTCTTCATATGTAAGACTGGTGACCCCATAAATACAATTATAGCAATACTCTCAATACTATCAGAGAAGACAATGCAGGAAGTTATATATATATATATATATATATATATATATATATATATATATATATATATGCACTGATGCTGGTAAATATACATGAAAATGATCAGATACATGTACTGACCCACTGTTCCCCACAATAAACAGTTATATCACAATGCATGGTTCACTGAAGATAGCGTTTATTATGGATCCTCTATTCACAATGCTAAATAAATCCATTTGTAAGGCATTATGTAACATTGCTTCTAAGTAATTATAACTGCATGCATAACACATTATAAAGCAAGACATTTTCACTTTATAATATTAGGTTTCATGATGTTATTTCTAATGTAGGTTTTTATTATGAAACATTATAGTATCTGCTCATCAGAACATGAATATGGTAAAACCCAGGCCCAGCAGTGGCTAGCTAAGGTTTTAGCTGTTGACCATGTTTTGTAATAAATAACAAATAATAATCAAAAAAACACATATTACAATTATGTAATGTGACTTTGTGAAGTCAGGTACTCTTACTTTATAAAACTGCATGTAATTATAACTACTTAAGGACAACTGGTATTATAATGTTATAAGTATGTTGTCAAAAAGTCTTATAAATACATTTATAAAACATTGCCAGTACAAGACTCAGGAAGTGTTACCACAGTTCATCTGTTTCATCTGTTTCAATGCACCCGATCACATAAAATACTCTGATATGCAGTGCTTATTGAAAATGTCTACTTTTGCCTCATTTGCCACCCCTAGGACAGACTGTCACCTACTCCAGTGACACGGAAAAACACACACAGCAGAAAAAGTCCTTTCATAAGCTCGTCACACTAGCTACAGTACAGTACATGCAAACAAAAGGAGGAGGAGCAAAAGAGAGAGACAAAATAAGAAAGAGAAAATACCGCATGGAGGAAGATCAAAAGAGTTAAGAGTGGAGAAGTGGAGTAAAAACTCAAAGCTGAAACAACAATACTGCGCCTGTCAGCAGCTAGAACTTTTGGAAAGTCATAGAACCAAGTGTTCTTTGAACTTCAGCCTTTGTAAGCTAACTATAGCATTGTAGACTCTGTCCATCTTTCTTTCTCTCCTTCTCCGTGTTTTACTGCTGGGATCCAGGCTGTGAGAAAGAGAGCGTGTTGTGGTTACTATGGCTTACTGACACACAAACACACATTATGTAAATGGGATTTAAACTTCAACCTTTCCTTCGCTGATAAGATCCTTTTATCAGAAAGAGCACATACGCCTGCACAGATCACTCTCCCTATCCTCTGGATCCTCACAGGTGTGGAAGGGATCAGGTTACAAGCCAGAGAGAGAGACTAGGGAGGAGAGCAGGAAACAGTACAAGCCACCACAAGAGAGAGACGAGAGAAGTGTAAGGAGAGAGAGAGATGAGAGAGAATGACAGGTTAAAGACACAAGCCAGAGAGAGACTTGAGGTTCTGAGAGAGAGAGAGAGACAGAGAGAGAGAGAGAGAGAGAGAGAGAGAGAGAGAGAGCACACTCTATTCTCACAAGTCTTTTCGTGAACTACACCAATCAAAACACTATCTGACATAGAAAGCATGTGCAGAGTCAGCAGCCTTTTCTCTCCAGGACAGAAGGATGGTGGTTCTCCAGTGGTCTGTCTATTCTCTCCTCTTATGTTTAAATCTGTGCACCCCTCCAAACAAGTCCCCCGTCTCCCCAGGCTTTAAATGCTGTGTGTCTATGTGCATGCATGCATGTGTTTCCCTCCCTCTCCCTATTCCCCCTTCACTCCTTCACCCAGAGAGCACAACACCAGCCAAGCAGCACCACCCCTCCCCCACCCTCTCTCTCTCTCTCTTTTCGTCTCCTTTTCTTCTCCGGCAGCACACTCAATCATTCCCCCCTCCCACCATCCCTCCCTACCACCCTCCCCCCTCCACACCCCCCACTGTCTTTCTCTTTCTTTCTCTCTCCATTCCACTGAATGCACAATCCCTCCTTTAGGCAGCCAGGCCTGGCTTGGGGGGACAGGGGTGGTGGTGTGGAGGGGGGGTGATGGGGTAGTTGGGTGGGGGGTGAACACACAAACACACACTCACACATTTCTGTGTGCACATCTGCAGAAAAACCCAACAGAGAAAGAGAGAGAGAGAGAGAGAGAGAGAGAGAGAGAAAGAGAGAGACTGAGCTGCACAAAATAGTGCATTAAATGTCAGTATGTCAGTAGTGTTCACAGCAGACGCACGCGAGCTGACTTTACACTGTGATTTTAACAGCAGCTCTGAGCTCTTTTAGCTACTGCTGAACTCAAATCGGAATCTAGGCTAAAAGCAGAATCAGCCTGAGGGCTATATACACACCCGCACATACACATACGCACACACTCTCTCTTTCTCTCTCTCAAACGCTGATCGGAGCTGGCACTTGCGAAAATACGTCAGATCTGTTTCAGAACAGACAGTCATGCCGGCCTGTGATTAGCTATTGAGAGAATGTACAGAGCACAAAAAAAGAGAAATAAATTAGTGGTGAAGAAAGAGAGAAACTGAGAAAAAGAAAGAAGTGAAGGAAGAGAGGGAAGAGAGAGAAGAGGAAGGATATTCTTCATTAAATGATGAATGAACAAATTAAAGATTAGAGAAAGAGATGTGGTTGTTGTTTGGGGGGGTGATGAAGGAGCACTAACAGGGGCTTCACAGATTTCAGATGTAGGTGACTCTGTGTGTGTGTGTGTGTGTGTGTGTGTGTGTGTGTGTGTGTGTAGAGATCACGTTACAGCTGAACTGATAATGACAGTGATGTGAAACATTCTTCCGTTGTGTGTGTGTGTTTTTCTCCCCCCTCTGTTCATCTGAGAGGATTGATTTAATGAGGGGTGGAGACAGGACTTACACACCCAGCGCAAGTGTTCATCTTCTCACACACACACACAAACATACAGTGCACTCTCCCTTGATTTATCAAAACACTCCAGGATGCCGGTAATGGACGCAAGCAATGCCAGACACACACACACACACCAAAAGCACAGCAAAACCACAACCACACACACACTGTCTAACAATAGTGATCTGAGTGTTGGGCTTCACACCAGTTAAGTGTTCTCCTTTCACAGTTTGTCCAAAACCCAAAAGCACGACCACTTCCTACTCCTGAGATGGACAAAACAAACATGC
This sequence comes from Prochilodus magdalenae, assembly GCA_024036415.1. Lineage (NCBI taxonomy): Eukaryota > Metazoa > Chordata > Actinopteri > Characiformes > Prochilodontidae > Prochilodus > Prochilodus magdalenae. Next base: position 620,986 of record JAMWET010001720.1, on the reverse strand, counting down.
ACACAGAGGGACCACAAACTGCCACATAAACTCAATATATATATATATATATATATATATATATATATATATATATATACACCAAATTAGAAACACACAATATTACAGTATCAGATACTACAGCTCAGCATCTATTGGTCTAAAAAAGACAAGTTATAAACCAACCAATGCAATCAAACATTATTTGTACAAAAAGAGAGAGAGAGAGAAAAAAAGGATGGAAACAGAAAAAGGAAAAGGAAAGAGAGAGAACAGAGAATAAAAAAAGAATAAGTGGAGAATACGAGGAATGCTTTTCTCGTCCCCCTTCTCCCCTTTTTATTTCTTTTGCAGTGGAGCGAGTGAAACGTGTGACAGTGTGAATATAAACAGAAAGGCTTCCACAACAAGCTCCCTTTGTGCAGCATTCCTGCTGAAAAGACGAGTGCAACTTTCTCTCCCTTCTCTCAGCTTTGTGGGGATTCTGCTTTTGCTGAGTTTGCCCGACACGCGCCTGCTAAGTTGAACAGCTTTGTTTAAATGCCTGTTAAAGGGCGAGTGACACAGCAAGAAAGGGAAAGACAGCAAATGGGGAAAAAAGGAAAACATCTTACCGTGGTTTTGAGTGCTAGTCCCAGTGGCAGTAATTCCACAGCCTCAGTCCAGCTCAGCAAATCTCCACTCCTCTATTTTCCCTTTAAACCCCCTCACATGCGCATGCACGCGCAGCCCTGGCGGCACCACACAAAAACACAGACCATGCAAAAGCTGACACAGTACAGGACAAGGTGGAATTCCACCTCAACACAAACAGTAAACAGAATTTCTTCTATTTACACGTCTAAAAAGTGCCTCTTGCTCTCTATTTCTTTCTTTCCTTCTGCTGCCTCCCTCTCTCTCTCTCTCCCTCTCTTGCTCACACACTCTCTCTTTCTCTCTGGCTTTTCTCCATTCAGCAGTCAAACAAAGAAAGGAGCTGAGCTCTCTCTCTCTCTCTCTCGTGCACACATACATGCGCATACGCACACACACACACACACACACACACACACACACACACACACACACACACACACACGACTCCTAAGCCCAACCCCCGCTATAGAGCAGCCTGCTTTTTTCATCCCTTTTTCTAAACAGCCCCTCCCCCATCCCTGTCACCCCCGCCCTCCTCCCCCTGCTCCCTCACTTGCTCCCTGTGTGTGTGTCAGGCAGATGGGATTGGAGATGTGATTGGAAAAGCGGAAGGAACACTTTACCCTCCTTCTTTCATTCCCTCTCTCTGGGACTGCACTGAAATACATGCGGATAGGGGTATGTGTGGATTCATGGCACACATGATTTTAGAGGCTAAAATAAGCTCACTGGACAGAAATGAGTCACCTTGCCTTTTAAATGGGGGTAGTAACTTTAGGCCCCTTCAGATGGCGCTACACAAGCGTGACAAGGCTATAAATTCCTGCAGGGTGCGTAACGGGATTCATAGATTGAGAAGAGGTGCTATAGTGCAGTGCATGTTCTGTGTGATATGTGGAAAGTGGGTCCAAAGCAAATGTTAATAATTCTATCTATCTATCTATCTATCTATCTATCTATCTATCTATCTATCTATCTATCTATCTATCTATCTATCTATCTATCTATCTATCTATCTATTATGAAGGAAACAGTTGAATTTGAAGTATATGAAAGGGTACGGTCATTTGGGTGTACCAGAAGTGACAAAAATCCCAGTCTACAGGAAATTTTCCTCAGAATGAAGAATGAAGAGTGGCTTAACATTGATGTTGCCTACATCCAGAAACCTGTCTAGTCCATGCCAAATAGAATAACACATGTTATTCATGCTTTTTTGTCCAGTGAGCTTATCTTTGTGGGGAATGTGTCCATGCTGTCAATGAAAATTTGCCTTGCAATGTAGAGTGGCATCCATAAATCTGAGACCACACTGAAATTCAGAATAAACCTGAAAATAAATAAGTCTTTTTAAATTAGAATTAGAATAAATATTTGATTCGATTTTTTTAAATAAAAAGCTGTGACAAAAGAGTCAGTACTCAATTCCATCAAATGACTCAAGAGGATTTGATCGACGTATCAGAGACTCATGTCGAGTGCACCCTATTTTTTAAAGCAAAGGACATATCAAATTCATAATTGAGCATTTCTACAGTTTACTCAAATTGCTATGTAGATGATATAATTTGGTTTGTGCTGATAATATTCTAAATATACAAATAATACAAATAAATATACAAATATTCAATTAGAAAGGAATAATTTTATGAACTCACTGTTTTAAAACATTATAATTTTCTTAATATCTTGTCAGTATTGGCATCGGGTGAATCAGTTCAACCAGTAACGAAAATTTACAACAGATACAAGTCCGATCAGTCAAACCACTTCAGGAACCTCTCTCCGTTTTCTCTACAAAATCTTGATGTATCCAATAATAAAAGGAAGCCTTGTGCATGTTTTATTTTGTGATAGAAACACAGTAGCACAGTAGAACACTGATTCAACATGCTGACACATTTAACTCTGGCTAACATGGACCTGCATGCGCAACAAGTTTAAAAGGCCACAGCCAAAGTCTCAGAACTATCAGATTGCTATGGTATGATGAAGTTAAAGTACACTCTCTGGTCTATTTACTTATGTGGTATAATGCAACATCACCAGCACTGGATCAGCAATATTTTTGCTGACACCAATACATCCAACGGACCTCAGCACAGACTGGGTTTATTGGCCAAAAGTTATAACTGTCGGCCCTTAATGTCAACAGGCTTGCTTTTATGCAAGAGTGGGTGTAGGTGCACAGCGCTGGAGCATCTGAGGTAAAGAGTGCACGTGAGTGAAAATGAGATTGAGACTGAAAAAAGAAAAACATCTGTAACACTTTCCTCACTGTGTCAACTCCCATCAGTCTCTCTCGTCCACACACACACAGTCTCTTGGAAAGACACACGTGCAACTCTAAGCTTTCCACTGTGGAAGTCCGGAAGCACTGACTGCATGGAAAACCCTCTGACTGAGTACAGTGAAGTCACACAGTACGCAGCTTTATACCACATGCAAATACACACGCACACGCGCACACACACACGCACACACACACACGCACACACACACACTCACACACACACACACACACACACACACACAAAGACAAATGCATGTGCCTATTTGGCTATGTATAGCTATGCTCTTCCCCTCATATGAGCAAAAATCAGATAAAACGTTTCCGTTATTAAACACATGCTCAATCCAGCACATGTAAGAATCAGCCAGATCGAGCAACGACAAGAGAAAACATGAGAGAAAATTAGAGAGGGATGCAGAGAGGCAAACAAAGACACAAACGCAATGAGTGGCCATAGTGACACTGGTCTCCATATTATGTAATTTCCATTGTATTGATTTATCGCAAGTCAGATCTGGCCTGGTGCCAGAAAGAATAATACAAATTGGACTAACGGACTAGCAGCCAATACACAGAATTCAGCAAGAGCGAGGTCTGCATGTCTAAGAGAAGAATGTTTGAGCGTGTGTGCTTGGTGTTCAGTACAGACATATATGTCAAAATGGATTAATGTATCAGGAATACACACTAGAGGTGAAAAATCAAAGATCATTTGTGGGGAAGCTGTTTGGGAAGAGAACCACACCAGGGTTGGTTTTTTTTTTAGTATATAAAAATACCATTATTAACAAAGCTATTAAAATATTATTCAAATATAATGTATGTTCCTCATCATCATTATATCAATGTAATATTATTCAAACTCTTTATTTAATCAGCAATATCCATATTTAACTAATCAATATAATGTATACTATGACCTCTAATGTTATTATTATTAAAAAATCAGAACAATCAACATTATAACACAAATGCTAAAAATGTGTTTCATCGTGTGTCAGGTATTTATAGCACCTTTTTAAGACACTACCATCCCACCCCCGATGCCCAAAGTCATGTTTCCCTGTAGATTATCATATTCTAGGTACACAACATTCAACCCTACCTCAAGTGTTTTAATGACGTATTTTTGATATTTTGGCCTTAGAAATGTACGTGTGGTCACCAGGGTGGCAAAAAGTATTGAAAGTTTAGTCCTTAGTCTTTACCATTGTAGTTTCCGTCCATATGAAACGTATTGTACTGATGTAAAAACGTCTGAATAAAAGGAATAATGGATATAACAAAGCTGTAAAAATCTGAATAGTTTTCTGCATTTAATCTTTCAAACATGTGGGTGTTCAGACAGTGATGATTGTTTCTAACATTCTCTCTATAGTAATGGTTGGTATTGAGCACTGTAATAACTATTGTAATCTAAATCAAGTGCTGTGATCTAGAACTTTTGACTATATTCTCAGAGAACTTTCTAATAGTCTGACACACACACACACACACACACACACACACACACACAAACACACAAACACACACACACACACACACACAAACACACACACACACACACACACACACACACACAAACAGACTTTTCACATCACCACATACTTGAGCAGATGGAGGTATACAAGGCCAGAGTGATGAAAGAGAGTAGGCTTAACGTAAAGAAAGGAAACGGATACGTGAGCACAGGAAATACTGTGCAGCGTAAATAATTCCTTCTCTTTTCTGTCTTTCTGCGCCACTAATCACTCCTGCTCTGCTGCTTTTCCTTACAATATACTCATCTGGGAGCAGCGCTTCTGATTAATTGCCAATTAATGTTTAACAAGCTACAGCTGTGTGCAATTAACGCTGGAGGCAGTCCTCTACTAATCCTAAGCTTCATACAGTGCACTTTCTGCAAGGGCATAGTTACAGACAACAGTTCAAATTTACAAACAGACTCAACAGAAACTCCAGAGTGTCAGGAATTCAGCCTAAAATGACATGCTGACTTCATCCCTGTGAAACTGTTTCCTAAACTGTTGGTTCATAAATAGCCATCAACAGATTTATAGCTGCTGCAAAAAAAGTTGTTACTGTAGACTGTTACAAAGGACGTCACCCATCAACTAATTGCAAATTGTTTTGGAAGTGTTGATTTTATATAAACGTGTATATGTGTGTGTGCATGTGCAGGGTAAGTCAGGTGAGTCCCACACTAAGCTTCACACTTTCTATTTCATTCAAATCGGATACCTCAAATCTGTTCAAAGAGAGAGAGAGAGAGAGAGAGAGAGAGAGAGAGAGAGAAGATGTCTTCTCTTTGTAGAGACAATGCTGCAGCTTTTGGGGGTCTAAACAAATGCATGTGTGTATGTGTGTATCGGGTATCACTCTGCTCATTTCAGCCATGACAGCATCGATAATCTATAAATACTGAAACACACACAAACTCTCATACACACACATATACACAGATTTTGGTCTCTTCTTACCTGCCAGCGGTCTACTGTCCCCTTCCTGTTTGGGAGTGGCTCCTTCCTGGACCTGTAATTACAGGATACACACACTGTTAACAAACACACAATAAACACACCAACACCACAACACACACACACACACACACACACACACACCACAGCTCAAACAAACAACTAAACAAACCAGAGAAGAGGAAGGGAGAGAGCTGGGAAACTAGAAAAAAGGGAGGAGAAAAAAAGAGAGAAACAGAGGAGTGACAGAGAGAAAGAGAGAGAAAGGTAGGAAAATGACAAAGACAAATAAAGGATGAGGTATTGAGAGAAGGAAAGAAAAGTAAGGAAGAGAGAAAGAGATTGAGAGTAAGGAGAAGACAGAACTGGTGCAAAAAAACTGAGAGGTGAGAAATAAGAGAGATGGCGACAAATAAGTAAGAGAGTTTGATGGCGAGAGAGAGGTGAGAAAAGAAGACAGAAAGAAAGATGGTTGGTGAGAAAGACATGAGAAATAAGAACGAGGGAGAGGTAAGAAATAGGAGACATAGTGAGAAAGAGGTGAGAATTTGTGAAGGTGTGGTGCAGCATGGTCGTTAGCTTCAGTCAGTCAGTCATAACGAGCACTCCCAATCTCCATGATTACAGCTAAGGAGAGAGTGTGTGGAGACTGCCTGGGCCTCAAACCCTGTACTTACACACACGCACACACACACACATACAATACACAAATACACACACACACACAAACACACACACACACACACACACACACACACACACACAGACTGTGTAACTCAAACTCAAAACACATTTGTCATATCAGCAGACACATACACATAAACATACAACATAACATACCATTAGAGCACTAATGCTCACAACCATTTCATACCCATATTCTTTAAACCTTTCATTTAACCAGGCAAGACATTTACAGCTAATTCTTATTTACAACAGCGACCAGGCAGGAGGGCGAGGACACGTGTGCAGAAGTGGGAAACAAACAAAACAAAAAAGCATACACAAAACATCAACAACACAAACAAGTCAAATACAAAAACATAAATAACACAAACAACACACATATGCCTATGTATGCCTGCCAGAGGTGGGTGTGCCAATATCATCATAAACTACATCACAGTATGATTTTCAGAGTAAGATCTGGGTGTTGTTAGTGCTTCTACAACACCTAACCACTGCATGTAACTAAAAGACCTATTACAAAGAGCCTGTAATTAACCATAGTCAATACACGGCATCCAGTAAATGTTTAAGATTCTGCACTATTTCTACATCACTGATCAAACTGATGTTAATCTGTGGCTTTGTAAAGGTCAGACACAAGTATAATCTCTTCCAATGATGCTCGTGTCTCTTTGATCTTCTCTATCTATCTATCAGATGCTTTCATCACAGTCAGTGAGTCCAAAAACAGCACACTGTCATTAAAGCAAAAGAGGTACATTCTAGGGCTGAACGATACTGGGGAAAAACTGACATTTATCAGATACAGCAGTGCTGCTGGAGTGTCTAAACACTGTGTCCACTCACTGTCCACTCCATTAGACACTCCTACCTTGCTGGTCCACCTTGCAGATGCTAAGTCAGAGATAGCTCATCTGCTACTGCAAAGTTTGTGTTGGTCATCCTCTAGTTCTTCATTAGTGGTCACAGGACATTGCCCACAGGATGTTGCCCACAGGATGTTGTTGACTGGATAGTTTTGGTGGGACTATTCTCAGACTCTGATCCACTCACACCAGCACCTAACATAATACCTGCTCTGTGACAGTACTGTGAAGGTCCTGACCATTGAACAACAGGGTAACAAGCAATGCAGCGTAACAGATGGACTGCACTCTGTAACTGTAGAACTACAAAGGTGAAGCTGATAAAATGGACTGAGTATGGAGTGAGTATAGAAGCAAGGGGCTGTTCCTAATGAAGTGACTGGTGGTTTAGATTGCAATATGAAAAGACACAGGAATTTTCATCAGGTGACTTAAACAACTGTGTTTAGAATTAATCATTCTACATTGACTGGGGTCATTTTGTAGTGGTGCATCTCCCACAAAAGCAGGTGTGCTCTTCTGAAATGATTTTGGAGGAAAATTAGGATAGGCAGATTCATTACGACACCACTGGATTCATATAATACACTTCTACTGAGGGTAAAGTAAATGAACATGTACTGAAGATAAGAACCCAGCAATGCCTGGACATCGTAACTAGACTAAACCTCCTAAACACTGTCCTAACGTTGTGTGGACGTCATTACCACGATAGATTACATCACAATAATGTCTTTCTGATTATATTGTGGATATGGTACTTACATGTACATGTGCTTGCATGTTTCATTAAAAGGGATGCATGATTAGTCCTATTAATTTTGACTCATTGCAACACCGTATTTTAGGAGCTGAGTACGAACTTTTTTGTTGTCTTAAAAGCTTTTTATTGTTTTTTCTATGGCACTAGTTGTGTTCTTTGGTTCTCTTTGTCAATACCTAATTTCTGTTAGGTAAGGCAGTAGCTTTACCAAGAAGGAGGGGTGTTCCAGTAAAAAAGCAACGGGTAAAAAGGCATTTTTATCCCTTTTAATCCCATTTTATGCCTTGTTTGAATGATTTTCTCAGTTCAAATTGTATAAGATGCAGGTCCAATGAACAGGCTGTAAGACCACTTCACATTACAGAACCAGAAACGTGAGCATGTGTGAGTGTGTGAGACCCTGCAAGGCGCAAAACCAGGAGCCAAACCACTTCCTGTTTAGGCTAGAGGAATAAAGTGAGGGGATGGAGCAGGAATTATGGCCTTATGACATCATCGTCTCAGGACATGGCAGCATATCGACCAGATTAACATGATCTCCATCTACTCTACATCTCTCTCACTCTCACTCATTCCCTCCCTCCCTCCCTCTCGCTCTCTCTCTCTTTTTCTCTCTCTCTCTCTCTCTGTCTCTCTGTCTCTCTCAGAATAAGGTGGAGCAGCAATGTTTTGAACAGTGCGTGTCCTGCTGCTCTGGACATGTTCACAGAGAGAGAGGAATTTGGCTGCTGGATTTTTAGACCCCTAGCCTTTCCCCCCACCCCCCCGATTAGAGCCTGAGGAATGTTCACATGCACACTACGCAGCTGGCCAAATACACAGACACACACTGGCATGACTCTTCACTTCCACCCCAAACAGAGCCATGTGCACATGTATTTTTCAAATACTACTCCAAGAAGTTTGTCTAAGAAATCTATTTAGTATCATAAAGTGACAAGTCACCCCCGTTTTGTCTGCATCTTAGTTTGCTCCAGCATGTGGGAATGTGCAGCAGGAACAGCTTGCATTTCATGAGAGGGTGGAGCCATTCACAGCAGGGCAGGGGGAGTTTATTCCAGCTCAGGTCGAGGGAGGGGTGAACGGGTTTATGGGATATTTTTAGCCATGCCATTTCTGCTCCTTACATACTAACACTGTCACACAGGCATGAGCACAAAGAGGGGACTTAGTGAATGAATACATACACACATACGATCACATATCCAAAAATGTGCATGCACAGACATTCCTGTTTATAAAATCCTAATAGAAAGCAGACGCACAAATACAAGCACACAGATAAACAGATAAACAAACTTATAGAAACATATTTGCTTCCCAGGCAGATAAACAAATAGCAGTCACATGTAGACATGTAAACAGGAACTACAGCAGACTGATATAAATAATTACTGAGGAATGCAGAGACACACGCATTCTTATAAAACACACACAAGCAGCAATATTTCTGAAACCCATTTTAGAGATGGCACTGCTTTGTTATCTTCAATGTCAGTACTGTTTTCTTTAGCATGGGTAGCCTTGCCTCGATAAATGTGATTTTGTAACAAGATAAAACGTTGAGCTAATGTAATGTAATGTTACTGAGCCTGCAGATACATTAAGAAATTCTTAAAACAACTGAATGCCTAAGGCAGGGGAGATGGCAGTCTTTAGTCTAGTGCCACGCGTTTGACCAATTGTCCCCAGATCATATGTGGACTCCTTAAGACTACAGTACTGGCTGACACTCATCCAACGTTGTAGTAGTATTCTTTTTGTAATACCTTCTTTTTATTGACGTTTTTTTCTCATAGCTAAGAAAATAGCTCGTATCAGACAAGAACAAAAAGTTCCTAAAAGAAAAGGCCTTTTAATAGTTCGGAGTAGTATGTGAGCACTGTTCATCCCTCACTTTGTGTGCCCACTGTCGGCAATAAAATTGCTCAGCATCACTGAGGCAGTCCTTCGCTGGTGACCGTTTCTGGCAGGCACTGCTCGCCGCTGAGTGCTGCTGGCTCTCATTCAAAATGAATGACTTACGGCTGCTTTGTTGCGTCGCCGCTGGTGTGAATGCAGGGTCAGTCCTTATAGACGAAACTGCAAAAACAGGCCGTTTCAAATGCATTATTTTAGGTAATGTAACAAAAAACATCTAGGTGATTACTGAGCCTACAGTAGGTTTGCTCTGCCCTGTAACACTGAAGTTATAAAGTGTGATTCAGCCTAGGCTGATGTAATTGACATGTATAAGCTGTAAAAGCACAATAGCATAAACGGCCTATGTATTTTTGGCAAACGTAAAAAATGGCTATGAATAACGGTTCTGTTGCACACACCAAATCAAAAATTAAAGACGAAAAAAAAAAAAAAAAAAGACACCAGCTCTTAAGACGGAGTTCTACACTCAAAAAAACAACTGTGTGTAAAATTCATTATTCATAACAAAAGAACTGTAATTCCTGAATAATAGCATCTAGCTAGCTTTTGTTCTTCTGTAGACGTTAGACTGCATGTGGCTCCTGTTGTTATCACATGATGACCTACTTTGCTATGTTTCATCTTATGCTGCGCTGTTAACAGTTCTGTGATATCTTTTATCAGGCTGAGATTTCTTCGGCTCCAGCATTTCTGGTATTGGCCAAATATCAGGACTGAATGTCAGACCAGTGCCATCTCTATATCGAGCACTTCACTGTCTCAAGAGTGAGGACAAAGAGGACAAAAGGTAAAAGAGAGAGAGAGAGAAAAAGAAAGAGTGAGACGGTAAGTAGGAGCATGAGCTAATCTGTCATTCCCAATTTTCACTTTTATGTCTGTGATGGTCTTTACTCTCTCACACACACACGCACCATTGCTCTCTCTGCATGTGATGAGGGTGAAAATGAGAATTCCCACCAGTACACACTCACATGCTTAATCAGCGAGAGATTCTCGGTGTCCTCTTTACGCTTTAATGTTTGAGTGCACTGGATCGATGAGTGTGTGTGGAGATATTAGACCCTCAGATCAAAGAGGCTGAATAAAAAACTGGAAATGGGTCTGAGAACCAGAGCTTGTTTCTCCGCACTAAGTATGTGTGTGTGTGTCCCAGATAAAAAGCTTTGATATTGGTGGACATATAGATCATCTGAAAGCACTTAATCTCTCAAAAAGTCCTGCACAACTTATTTGCCCCAACTGAAAGCTAAAGCTAAAGCTAAAGCTGACATGAAGCTGCATGGCCTAAATGCCACTGTAGTTCCAATCCTTTCTTTCCATTTCACTAAATGCAAACCCTCACTGTTGTAAGCCAGTACAGATGCAGCTTTGGTGTCTGTTGTATACACAGTGATGGGCCTAAATAGGGGTGGAAAATGCACTGATGCATCAGTCTTGTCACGATCCAACTGCATCCATTCTGCAATGTTAGAAATTATTATAAGCAAAAATAAGGCACTGAGCCACATGAGGCTGATTAAGTTGTTAGCTAAGCATTTAAATAGGAATATAAGTGGCTTATTGCTTAGGCTATACAAAACAGCAGGAAAATGCAGTATGAGGAAACAAAATACACCAATGTTCAATAAGTAATTTAATAATTTCATATATTAGTAATATTAACCACAATAATTCAGGTAATTAGTACATAAATATTCTAGGTTTTTGCTGTTAAACGACATAACAGTCAAATATTATTCCATGGACAGCACAATGGGTTTAACAACTTGGGGCATTAATACAGAACCAGATTGATGTTTGTGGTCGTGTACGTGTGCGGATTCTGACAGTTTTTTGTATTTTAGTAGATGGAGCCACAGTTGGAAGAATGTCGCTAGCTTGGAGATTCAGATTTTACAGTGAATGAAGCCATTGATGATCTTTTATAACGACATCAGATGCAGATTTTCTGAATGACTTTCTGAGCCCTGCATACCCCACCGCAGTCAACAGGGTTAAGTTTCGGTCTGAGATGCAGTCTGAGATTTCGCGATGTACTAGTAATAGTCAGAAATCTACACCTCTGTGACTATATTAGCATTATACATACATATGTATGTATGTATGTATGTATGTATGTATGTGTGTGTGTGTGTGTGTGTGAGAGAGAGAGTGTGTGTGTATCTGAGTATGAGAGTGTGTGTGTGTAAGTGTGTGTGTGTGTGTGTGTGTGTGTGTGTGTGTATCTGAGTATGAGAGTGTGTGTGTGTGTGTGTAAGTGTCTGTGTGTGTGTGTGAGAGTGTGTGTATGTACCGGTTATATATTTACTCTGCAAACACTCTGGCTCTGGTTGCTAGGACACCTGCTCGGGACACGTGCTGAAGCATGACAGGGTGGGATGGCCTTTGACCTTTCTGAATAAGACCTTTTCGACCCCAGCAGTAGCTTGGCTTTTCATGTCTTGGCCGCTTTTCTCTAACCCTTCACCTTTAACCTATGACCTTAGCCCAGAGCCTGCAGAGAAGCTGCATATGTGTGCATGTGTGCCGGTCAAGGCTAAAGGAGAGAGAACAGGGTCTGCAAAACAACTCAGTGATCAGCCAGAACAAACACTAGCACAAACTCAGGCCACTGTAACCTTACACAAGTTCATGTACCACAGTGATAACACTGCAAATTAAGGACCTCAAACAAATGTACACTCTCACATACGTATAGACATAGAACAATTATATTGGAATCAGCAACATATGTTTACAACAACCAGTTAAACATTAAACATACTATGTTTAATAATCTCAACTGATCTGCTCTGTCTTTGCTCAGAGGTCGTAATGCAAGGTCCCAGGTTTTTGGAGTTGACTCTGACTCTTGACTTACTTGACTTTTCCAGGCCACTTTAAGTGGTGTTGCTGTTAGCGTAATGGTGCACCACTTTAATGGTGTGAACTCATCATCTCACAGCACATGTGTATTTGTTTACAGGTCGACCTCTCAAGTCACTTCAACCTGAGAACTACTACTAACACAGTGGCATCTGAAATTTCATTGGTTGGAACATTTAGAACCAATGTTTCCCTAGTTAAAAAAATATACTCATCAGCAAAAAAACAAGTTGACCTTAGAAAGTACATGATTCAAAACATTAGAATGAACAGTTCACAACCAAACAATGAATTGACAAAACAATGTTTATGATATTCACAGTCACAAACATAATAACATCTAAGTCAACACTGAGCTGCACTATATCCAATTAAATATCTACTCATCTCTCAGTAGTAGGTTTAACAAATGAAAGAATGAAGAATGTGTTATGTGTCAGCACAGATACACTTCATACACACTCTTGTTGACACACACACACAAACACACACACACACACAAACACGCGCACACACGCGCGCACACACACGCGCACACACACGCGCACACACACGCGCACACACACGCGCACACACACGCGCACACACACGCGCACACACACGCGCACACACACGCACGTATAGGCTTTGAGTTTTCATCCGTGAGTGCACTGTAAAGACTTGCGTTGCCTTGAACATTCCAGCAGCATGAATCTATAACAAAAGCAATGGCTACAGTACTGTTCTCCACATGCTGCTTACAGTGCCTGTTTGCATCATCTTGGCTGGAGCCAGAGTCTGAACCTGGGCCCAGAAAGCACACAGACCCTATTAAACGCTGCCGGCTCTGGATCTGCCCCACAGACCCTATTAAACGCTCAGGATCAGCTGAGTCAGCCAGCAACAGGCCATACTTAGACAAAGCACTACAGCATACACACATGCGAACACACACACACATCTGAATCCACTAAGGAGTAAAATCAAAACACATACACACACAAGGTGAATAGGCACGTGTACGTCCCAGCATCTGGAATCATTTAACAGAGATACAAAGAGTCAGTATATGAGTGAGATGAATGCTACATTCTGTGTGTGCATGTGTGTGTGTGTCAGGCGGCGGGGGTCTTGTCAGTGTTTGATAACCGGCGGGTCTGGGGTCACCAGACAAGGTAATAATGACTGAAAGAAAGAACAAACAGCAAAGAAAGAGGCAGAGAGAGGAAGGGAGGGAGAGAGAGAGAGAGAGAGAGAAAACGAGAACAAAGAACAAGCAGAAAGAGGGTAAGAGAAGGCAAAGAGCGAGAGGAAAAGAGAGAGAGAGCGCAAGAGCTGAAATATAAACACAAACCACATGCAGCTGTTCTGCCTCTGCTTCAGCACGTGACTGTCTAAATCTCTCTCTCTCACTCTCTCTCCCCTCTCAAACATACATTGAAAGTTCAGGGAGTTTATTCTTAAATGTCTATTTATGCACAATGTTTGCAAATGTATATTAGTGTCCACTCTCATTCCCCAACACAGGCGCACACACACATATACACACACATTTCTGGCATAAATATGAATGCGTGATTCACCCCAAGAGTTCACAGGGCTGCCAGGAGTATAAATAGTCCACAATAACAACAAACAGCGTACACAACAGTACACAACAAGCTGCTTGAAACTCTATGAGCTTTACATGTAGAACTGCTTTATGTCTGATGTCAAGATAACAGCGGATGAAGGGAGTGAGCAAACGAATAATCCACAGCACACACACCTCAAGTCAAACAGAGACGCCGACACACCCACACACACACAGCACTGAAGCAATGGCGCCTCTATCCTGGCTTCCTATTGGTCGAGAGGGTCGCTTTCCCCTCCTACTGCAGACACCTATGGCCGAGAGGGCGTCAGCATGTCTAACCCACCCCCACTCCAATACTGCTATGTTCCTGAAGAGAGACAGAGAAGGAGAGGACATGTGTAGGATCATGTGTGGTTGAACTTTTATCTGTAATTAGTCACCTACTTTACAGGAACAGTCTGGTGAAGAATTCAACTTGGACTGTTCTGTTATGTAATAAAATGGAAATAATTATTCTGCATAACTAAAAACCCTTCACAGCAATCTCAGAGATTGATCCTGGGGGGAAATCGTCTGTACTTTAGTCTATTTTTACAGATGAAAGTATGCCATACTGTGTCAGAAAGCAAACAGACTATAAATATATCTGGGATTTTATAATTCTATACAGCTTTAAGCCTTACATACCATAAACTATGTACACTTAATTTTATAAAACATACTAAATAGTCAGCAATCAGTCAAATAGTCATATATATATATATATATATATGTGTGTGTGTGTGTGTGTGTGTGTGTGTGTGTGTTCTGTTGAAACAAAACATTGTATCTCCAAATTGGCAACATTACAAGAGACAAAAACTTTACTTCTATACTTCTAACGCATGTCAGTGAAACCAGACAGGAGCTACCTTCGCTTTGCATTAATAAGATTTGCAAAGATAAACTCCCCTTTCCAACAAAAATGCTTTAGTTATTGGTCAACTCAAGGGGTCAGTGTGTCTTCTGCTGTTCTGAAATTGCCACACACTTCTGCGTCTGCTGCACACATACTTTCACACAAACTAACATAGGCCGAACTTATTAGTGCAAGGAATTCCACAAGCTTATTAACCATCATGGTTTAGCTCCATTGCTGCTATAGCTCCTCCAGCAACTTTTACAAACTCGCAGCAGTGCCGTGAGGAGCAACAGCTGCTATTGTGTGCTGTGGTGTTGAAGCAGAAGCAAAGGGGACTGAACTTTAGCTGTGGGGGGAGGGGGCTGTCTGGCCTTGCCGGTCATGTGAGTTCATAAAGCCTTCAGAATTCCAAGAAAGAGAAAAAAAGGACAGAGGGGGCTCATGATAGAACAGAAAAAAGTATGGCAGGAACAGTCTGGTCTGACCAGGAAGTTCCTATCTATATTAACAAAATTATTATCATTATTATTATCATTGATTTAGTGTTTGTATGACTGTACGATAATTTCAAAATAATATCAGTATCTGCAGATAATTGCTTTAGAGGAGCAGTGTGCAAAATGTATGAGCTGAAATGTATTATGGTATACAAGACAGTGTATAAATACCTGCAACTACAAAATATTGTGTTTTGTTAGCATAGCATAAGCCCTTCAAATCTACATAGGAGTGGCTTGTCTGCTGATGGAGTCTGCCATGTAGAGCTGTAGTGTTGCTACACTAGCCCAGAACAGACACACTACACACTTGCTGTAGAAAGTGCTTTTCTCGTTTTACACTTTTACATAGAAGTGGCAGTTTGAATTTGGTGGCACTACAGCATTGGCTAGCAGACAAAAAGAAGAAGAATCCTTAATGAAAATATCCTACGGTTGTGCACATTTATCAGCAGCCCCGTGCGTGTAACTCTAGGTAAGATATTTTAGTAGCTTAAATCTCCTTATTTAAAATGCTATCAGGGTGAAAGCTACAGGGCTGAAGTCAGTGTCTTATTCGGCAACTCCATGTTTTAATTTTCCTGTTTCTCCTTAAATGGTGCAGCAGTTATTAACACCTCAGGTGCAAGAATTCACCATAGCGCCATTTCGGATGCAGCAGGAAAAATCATAAAGCTGGCAAATGTTATAATCAACATTTTAACTAATGATGTGAGTATGCTAGGTAGGACAGCTCAATGGGTAAAATAGATTGCTAGAATGTCTGTGCTAGATAACAATTCTGTGTTGTGAAAAGTCTGAGAACCCAAATGGAGGATCATACTTATTATTTAGCACTATTCTTTGTTTAGTATTATTTAGGAGGGTGAGGAGGGTTATTTTCCTCACCGTCAGAGAAGCTAAAAAAATCAGGACAGGCACTGGGCAACAGCAGAAAACCAGAAAAACAGCCACCATGACCAAGAGAGGGGTAGGGAGGTTCAGTAGATAACAACATGCAATGTCTCTGCTACATAGTGTTTCCACTCCATACTGAGAGGTCTACATCTGTATGTGTAGCTCAATAAATATTACCCATATCAGTCAAAATTAATCATCATTTATTGATTCTTGTAACCTTCATCTTCCTTCCGAACAGCACTGCAAGCCCACACCTCCTTTTGAGTGCAACTATTCTTTCAGTGATGAGTGTATATTAAGAATATCATACTCTAGAACACTAGCCAGTATCATAAAAAGGCACCAAACCTTTGCTGGTGCATTTCATCCATTTCAAACTATTATGATGCATATCCTGTATCGTGTAAACGTCTTCAAGAATCATGATAATATTTTTTCTCCACTCTTTCTGCCTACGCGTCATAAAAAGTAAATGTTCACATCCACATCAATACAGCTTTGGCAGCATCAATCCAATTATCCAGGCATGCTGTAACACACACTGGAAGCAGAAAGTTCACTTTAAATAGCATATTCAAGTAGGGCCCTCTTTAGGAGTCTGCATGCAGCATTATTGCACGTGTACGCATATTTGTGTGGGAACTCTGGCTCACGTGTGTAAATTCAGTGGTTTAGACTCATTACTGCTGTTGATCTGACGCGACCGAGGGGAACCTAATGAAAACCCTATGGAGAGACCACACATCTCCAGACCTACCAAGGCACTCCCGCAGCAGCGGCCTCTCTCTGGGCTTCGCCGTGGGTGGTGCAGGGAGGTGCACACTGGTATCACCGCGGCTGGCGTACAGTAAATGGCGAGAACGTATTAAGCCAAATAGTCAGTGGTTTGATATGAGGCCACACACAATGAGCACACACAACACACTGCCACGCAGCGGCCACCACAGCTGCTAAGAAGCGTGTCTGTGTATGTGTGTGCAAGCATTCCCAAGAAACAAGGGAGGGAGGGTGTGTGTCAGCTGGAGATAGAGCAGGGCATCAAAGAAAAATGCTATCAGGAGAGGGAGAAGGAAAGAGCTCTAACACTGGATCCCCCTAGTGCCAGCTGGATGGGGGGGGGTTTAGAGAGCTGGATGGAGCCCAGCTTTGTCTGCCTGCGCCTCCAGGGAGCTGCGTCTGGCACAGGCAGGGCAGCCTGCTCCTTTGGAGCCCAGCCAGGCCACACGCGGGGGCTGCGCTCAAGAAAACCCCTGGCTGAAAGGGGATCACCAGGCCCCAGGCCATGCACGCACGCACACACACACACACACACACACACACACGTACGTATTTATATCTTTGTAGGCTGTTTCTACTGACTCCCACCACTATATGGGGCAAGCATGTAAACATACAAACACATGCACGCATGAACTCACTTTTATACACACGTCAGTATCTATCGGTAACTTCCAATACAGTCTGGGCAGATTGCACAGGCATATCCACACATGTGTATTCCTGTTTACAATACGATCATTAGCATCTGCGTTGTACACACACACACACACACACACACACACACACATACACACACACATTTATCTTTGTGGGTGACATACACTTCCATTGCTGTCCTGACCATGCACACTGCACGTGCACATTTTTGTAATGCTATTAGAAACACAATTATGATCGAGCCACCAAAAACTTTAGTGGCATTTTTGATTTTTTCCATTCACTCTACTGTGCAGGTAGTTCTAAGGCATCAGCAGAGTAATGTACATGTATAGAGTAATGTACATGTATAGAGTAATGTACAGAAACATTTGGCACATACAATTTAAAAAAATGTCTACACACACAAACACAAAGGTATTGAACACCTTGCATATGCGCACCACACACACAAACAAACAAATAAACGAACTCACACACTCACATCAGGCATCTGTTACCTAATTATTGGCAACTAATTAATTCTAGATCCAGATATCCACTACATCTTGGAGAAACTTATTTAAATGTTAGACATCTGGTCTGGTTTGCTCTTTGTATTTGAAGCTTGGGGTATCATCATGCCTGGATCAAAAGAGCTCTCTGAAGCTTTCAGAAAAAAGCTTGTAGATGCCTATGAGTCTGGGAAGGGGTTTGAGAAGTGTTTTCAAAATATTAGAAATAAATCGCTCCATTGTCCGGAAGATCAAGTAAGGGAAATTTTACAGCCATCGCCAACTAGTCCAGGCCAGAACGACTCCTAAAATTTTCACTTTTCTAATATCTCCTTTATTTATATAATGCCTTTCCCACACTCAAAGACCTTTTACAATCAAGTACTTTATAAAAGTAACAAAATACATAAACAACAATAACTAAACTGCACACAACACATATACATCTCCACAGTTCCTACATCTAGCAATGAGATTCCCCACACTATGGTACAGAGTCACTTAGCTAGCACATAAAAGGCTCTTAGCTGCCGGGGAAGATTTCACACCACAACTACTGTGCAGCACAAAGGTAGCTTGGCTAGGAAGCCTTGGGGGCCAGATAGGTCCTTAGGCAGTCTCATAACTACAATGCAGCGTCACTCAAGCCTCCTCCCCAGGCAGCCATATAGCTACTACGTAGCATTGCGCAGGCAGCCGACCAAAAAACCTCTTAGCTGTGACATGGTGCTGCTTATGCATGTAGCCGAACACCAATTGTTCAGGCAGCCTCAGACCTGCAGTGCAGCATTAATCAAGCAGCTGGTTCAGACATGTAACTGTAATGTAGCACTGAACAGGTCTTCAGTCCAGGCGGCTCATAGCTGCAATAGACTGTCGCCCAAGCAGATGGTTCAGGCTGCATCATAGCTGCAATGTAGTTTTGCTTAACGGCCTCTGACAAGTCTCCAAGCCACGGAAGCCTCTGAGCCATGGATGAAAAAAACTTGCTGCTATCCAGTGTGATGGCAAACTCTTAAGCCAGCATGGAAACATTAAAACATACACACAAATAATAAAAACAAAAAATCCCAAAAAGCAGCAGCCATATTGTGCCAGCGCAGTCCAAAGGATCACACAAACAGCTTGAACCAAGAGCAGGCCATTAGAAGAGCCTCCTAGTCTAAGAAGAACATTGGATCAAAGCTTGCTTACGAATATCTAAGACCAAGCCTTATGGAGCAATGTGCTATGGACAGTCAGGTCAAAGATAAAGTTTAGGGATGTGCGGCTGGCTCAGAGCCTGGCTCAGTTGCAGTCATAGAAAGACCATGAATTCTCCTATACAAGTGAATGTGAGACCATCTAGTAAAAAAAGGTTAAAGCGTCAAAAGGACGAAATGAAGACCTTTAGATCACCCAAATCTGAATCTATTGCGATTTTGTTCATGCAAGAAACACCTCAAACATTGCACAGCTGAAAGAATTCTGCATGGAGGAATGCGCAAAATGTATCCCAGTTCTTGTCAGAAACTGTTAGACAGCTATAGAAAGTAAAGTTGTTTCAAATTGACTAGTACCAGTTACTGAAGCCAGTGGTGTTCTTACTTTTTTACATACTTTTGTAACTTTTTTTATAACATTATAAATACAATAAAAATGATATTAACTTATGTTGTTTTATTACTCAGTCTTTATCTAATCAAACTCCTCAGCTGATTATCAAATACTGATGTGTTCACATATGTCAAAAAAACAACAACAACAACAACAACAACAAAAAAAAAAACCTTCCATGTGACGTACATCACATGACTGTATCTTCATGGTCAGTGCAAATGTTTTGACTGTGGTCAATAAAAATTCACATACTGTTTTACTTCAAACACACTTAAACCCTCAAGTGTAAACTTACATTAACCATGCTGCAAGACAAAAACTCCTACAACCTCATCTAGTTACTGGAAGATGTTAATGTGGAACTGAATATAGTGATATCAGAGTGGTTGTGGTGACTCAATGCTCTTCAGTTACAGGAAATTCCTGACCAAACCTACAATGGCCAGTGAGCCTATCAATTGCAGCAGCGGTAGCTGCAGTACTGTGCAATATCCACCAATTATTGACTTAATTATCCTCAATAAGTATAAATGTATAGTGTACACAGTGCAGTATAATAACAATACTGGCCCTTACATAAACGTGACACATTAGTTCACCAGTTTATTGTGCAAAATGTGCAGTCTGTGCTATTAAGCGGTCTGTAAAGTCTTAGTGGTCATCCAGTAGAAATGGGCTAAATGTAAACTACATTACTGGTCAGATGCTTGTGGCAGAGGAACATGATGTTAAATGGTAAAGTGGAGAACGTTATGTGTTCAGAGAACTGATGGCCTGGGGGTAGAAACTATTGCCTAATCTGAGGACCCTAGAGTGGTAAATGTCCTCTAGCGGGGAATGCACCATTTCTAAGATTGTATGGGCTGTCTTGACCACCCGCTGCACACATCTGGAGTCCTGGGTAGAGCAGTGTCCAAACCAGACTGCCATGTAGGCAGTGAGAATGCTTTTAATTATGCACCTGTTCCTCAATACACTCGATGTTGTGCTTTTTTGCCTAACCTGTTGTGTTGTGTGGCCAGGTGAGATCACTGACTCGCTCACGCTCTTTATTGCCTTCTGATGAATAAGCAGTGGTTTGTGCCGATAGGGTCCCTGTCTGAATCTCTGATTGACCAATATCCTACAAGTACAAATGCTTACACAGTACTACAATGGGAATAAAAGCTGCACTGACTCATTCACTTGCCCCACTTCCGCTCCTTCAATGTCCCACTCAATGTTTTAGGCAACACTGATACATATTCTAAAATGATGGCACCTTCAGTCTGCTCATCATGTGATCATATTCTAAACTGTTGTTTTTTCTTGGTATAATATTTCTTGTAAATGACCAAACAGACTGATTTAAATGATCTCCCTCATGATTTACTTAATATTAATAATAGGTTTCCATCCACTGTGAAACAGTTCCACTCTGCAGACATTTTGATCTCTTTGTTAACTTCTAAAAAATGCCCCGCTTCCACAGGATGCAAATAAAGTCTGAGTTTCCTGCTTATCACCTGTGTGATAGAGACGCAAACAGAACATATAAAAAGGTATGGAACAGCATCAGAACAGGAAATAAAGGCTATGCTTAACATGCTTTAAAGATAAAGGGATACACTGTTAACAAAAAACACAGCAGGAGCCAAATCCAGGGATTTTTAGGCAGGTGATAACAGAACAAGGCACTGGAGGTCTAAACAACTGGCAAATTTCATTTCACACAACTAGATGTATACGTCTTGATGTAAAAATAAAGCAGCTCTTGGAATTTCTCTCTTGCCCATGCCCCCTCTCTCTTTTCAGTGCTTGAATGAAACGAAACAGGCATTAGAATCGTTTCTACACTGCCTTGATGTTTCAATCAGTCATAATTCCACATGCAACATGGCCATGAGAGCCTTGCCATTGTTCTGTATGCTGTTGCTGGGGATTACATCACCACCCTGTATACCACAGCAATGGGAATAGGGGGCAAACCAGTGTTTACCAGTACGCCAGTACGTGTGTATCTGTGTGTGTATATGAACTAATGCTTTGTGCTGAGGCAAGTGACCTTTGTATTGAATAGACTAACCAAAAAGATCAAGTTACCCCATTTCCCCCTCTCTTTCCCTCTTTTTTCTCCCACACTCTCCTTCACTCTAGCTGTCTGTCTCTGTCAGGTGTTGGGTTACTCCAGGCTCCAGACAGAGGCAGTAATGTGGCCCTAACCCCCAGACATGAGGGGGGAGAGGGAGAGAGGGAGAGAGAGGGAGAGAGAGAGAGAGAGAGAGAGAGAGAGAGAGAGAGAGAGAGAGAGAGAAAGAGAGAGAGAGAACGAAAAGGAGAGGTAGAGATAGACAGATAGACAGAGATACAGAGAGAGAGAGAGAGAGAGAGAGAGAGAGAGAGAGACAAAAGGAGAGAAAGAAAAAAGGAAAGAAAGGGAAAGAGATAAAAGACACAGCAAGAGACAGAGAGGAAGACAAAGTACTAAAACGGGGAAGAAAAGGACAGGAAGAGAGAGATAAAAAGAGATTAGTGAGAAAGAGACAGAAAAATAGAGAGAGAGAGAAAGAGAGAAATATGTCAGGGGCACAAAAAATTAAAAAAGGAAACAATAAAGAGAACGAGTAAGTGAGGAGAAAATACAGAAAAATAAGTGTGCAGAGAAAGAGACAGCAGGAGACAAAAAGAGGGAGAAATGGTTACAGAAACAGAAAAAAGAAAAAAGAGTCAAAGAAGGGTACAGACAATAAGAAAGAATGAGGGCGAAAGGGGAACAAGAGAAAAAAGAAAGAAAGAAAGAAAGAAAGAAAAAGAAGAAATAGAAAGAGGGCACGTGAGAAAGACATTTGAATAGGAGAAAGATCAAGAAAGAAAAATAAGGAGAAAGGAGGCACATAAAGATAAGAAAATATATAAATAAATAAATAAAGTTGGGGGGGAGTTTTCATTATCGTGAACTCACTCTGAAGAGTGTATTCGTCTTCATTAGAACAGCAGTGATTAGAGAGACTGAGGGATTAGTCCTCTATCAGAAACATATCAGAGTCATAGGAGTCACGTACAGGTCAAAGAGCTCAAACAGTGAAGCTGCACTCGTACATGAAAATTCCAGACAGCAGATTCAACCTGATCACATCACATAGCTAATGTCCAGTTGCATTTATCTGAATCTCTTTTAAAGCCCCTCCCCCATGAACCCTTACAAAGTCAGCCCCTCACCCATGACCCCGGAAGCCCCACCCTCAGCCAACAAGGCCTTTATTGATGAGGTCAACACAGTGAGGTCAGCAGAGGAATAGTGCTGCTTCTGTACTTTTAGACCTGCACTCAGCCAAACAACTTCATGAGTCCCTCAGGGCAATTTATCTCGCAGAGAAAATACACAAATACGCCCCCAACTGAGCACAGAGATCAGTAGAACAGGTTTAGATTTGGTGAGGTCGCTCTGGAAGCTCTACAGTCTTGTGATTGGAACATGTTCTGCTTAATGCAGAATTCTCCACAACAGTATTGACTGGCACGTGTGCAGATTCAGCTCCATTACCATTACTGTAGATTCTTAAATTATTCACTGCGTCATGAAATCTCTAAATTTGATTTGATCATTAAGGTATGATTCACATGTATTCCTAAAAACATACTGAATACCTAAGTGTGACCTGTTTGGAAATTTACACATTAAATGAAATAAATGCAACAGGCCTATTTTAAAAACCCTTTTGAAACTATTTTTTTCTTCTACAAAAATAAAGTAGTATAAAGTATAATGGTACATTCTAAAGAGTAGTTATTGACTCCGATTTCTTTACAGTGGTGCAAATAGGAACAGAGGTCCCAATATCTCAAATATATAGCCGTTTTATTTACTATCTAAAGCCACCAGTGGAGCCCCACATGTTTTCAGCAATTCTACTATAACATTAATACTGATAAATTATAGTAAATCTTTCTTTTGGGTACCAAAAGTGCCACCCCTAGTGCCAGCACCATTGGTAGACAGCTGCAAGATGCAGGAATAGATGAGCATTATGTCGACTGCCCTTAACACCATGTCAGCGTCACCAAAAACCGCAATGGTCTCGTGCCATGATGAACGATTTGTTGTCACACGTACAAAAAGCCTGGTGTCACTCCACCTCCACTCCTACCACAAAATCTGCAGGAACTGTGTGACAATATTCAAGCTACATGATATGGACCATGGCAGGACATCATTAGCAACCTCTACAACTCCATGCTGAGAGGTCTGGTACGATGTGTTAGCAAACATGGTGGCCCAACGCCATACTGAGAGGCGCTACTTCTGTATGTGTAGCTCAATAATTATTGCCCATATCAGTCTAAATTAATCATCATTTATTGTTCCTGGTAACCTTTATCTTCCTTCCCAACAGCATGGCCACCCAACACTCCCTTCTGGGTGCAACTGTTATTTTAAAGAAGCATGTATTTGGGTACATAAATATGTTTTAGGCCAAAGACGTTGATTCTTACATTCCAAAAAATGTATTCCTTTACTGCCAGACTGATGCATCACAGTGTGTTGAGGTGTTTTTATGTGACTGTTGTGCTGCTGTTGTGCTGCTGTATTTAGCAGGCAGTTAAACAGGAAGAAAAAAGACGTTTCTCATAGTCTGTGATTGTGGTGCGTCTCTGAACCCATGCACACATCAACCACTCTACGCTTGGGGCGTTATAAGCCTCTGAGACTGTGGGTCTAACCGACAGGTGCACTGTGCCAAAACTAAACCACACAAACACAGCAGCAGCTGACAGGTGTACTAACACACACACTCACAAACACTTATTTTTAACTTTGCCGATTGCGTTCAGAAAATGCAATCCATCTTATTTTCTCATCTGTCTCAGTCCTTCTGAGAAGTACAAAACCATACAGATGGCAAATAACATCTTTCCAAATAAAGTTGAAGATTTCTCTGAGACCATCTGCGTATGTCAAATGTGTGGCCAAGCGTGACAATTGAATTATTCGCATGTCTCACAATGTCAAACCTACCCACCAAGTTTCAAATCTTGTCAGTTGATTTCTTCTGGGTGCAACTATTTGTGCAACTATCTTGGTTGATGATGTGTGTACATTAACAGCCTATAAATCACTTTCTGTTAAAGTACTACAATGGCTAAAGCTTGCTGTCCAAAGTAGCTTGTTTGTGAAGTATCGGACAACATATCAAGGCTGATTCAAGACATTTTCTGACATTTAAATGGTCTGACTTTATTGGGAATTCTGAGAGATAGAAAGTACTAGCAATCTGCAATATTATCATCAAGCAAGCACTGCAGCACTGAGAAGACTTTATTTATGTCACTGAGGCAATACCAGCAAAATGTACTGCTCTTAGCAGCAGTACGGGACATGAGCTGTGTTCTCTGCAGTTAACAAACCAAACACTTGTGTTTCATAATCTATCACAACACAACCGTCTCCCTTGTTAATGGCCCTAATGAACACACACCCTCACACAGAGCACAGAGTTTGCCCTGAGCCTGACATTGAAAAACCATGCTGGCAGAATAACTGGCTTTACCACTTAAAGATACAGCCTGTACCCGCCAAACAAGATCGACCGAATGCCAGAGAGGTAGGGCACACGCACACATACACCGGTAGTCCAACTAAACAAAGAGCCAGACAGTCAGCGACAAAGACAGGCAAAAGGGATCTCAGACAGATGAAGCGAGAGAGAGGGCGAGAGTGAGACAGAGTGTGAGCGAGTAAGGGAATGTGAGAACAAAAAGATGAAAGGGAGATAACACACGCAGACTGCCTTCTGTAATTTACACTCCTCCAATCAATTCTCTGTTTCTCCCCAAGTGCCAGACAGCAGACACGCTTCACACACTCACTTTCTCCCTCAATCTTCAAACCCCTTGCAGCCCGAACTCCTCTCTTACCCTCTCTCTCACCTCTCCCACTTTAGTCTGCTCTTTATGCCTCCATAGCCTGCTGCTGTATGAGTGCATATGCGGCAGCAGCTGCAAAAAGGAAAGAAAAGCTCAGTAATGACCCACCAGAGTGCTCTAGACCTTCACGGTGCTGCAGCTTGACCAAGCACTCGTGTACACACGTGCACAATGCATCAGGGGTGCACGGCTGGATATGAATGTGGCACAATAACACCTTTTCTTTTCCTATACCGACACCAATACTAAAGCGCTGAGCAACAGCCAATACCAATAACAGTCCTATATTTTGCGTCATATTGGCCCATATCATGGAAAACGGAATTTTTCCTTCGGAAATAAAATGTTTGATGTATGTTGAAGGGAAACCTATTATGCCTTTACATGTTTTTCTTTTCTTGTAGTGTGTTATGTTGCTTTTTGTGTGTGTATACTCTACAGTTTGTAGAGTTAAACAGCTCAAAGTACATGGCCCAACTCTCTTCCACTTAGACCACTTTTCTCAGCTATCTGAAACAGCTGGTTGGATTTCCAGCCCAGTTATTTGTTATAAAGGTGATGTCATCTAGTAACACAAACCTTATCATCCACCTACCTAAAAGCTTGGCATGTTCTCACACAACACACAGACAGGGAAAACAGTACAATTTTAAAAATTGTCCTGCTCTAGTCTAGCCTGTAAAGGTGGAACGGGTCTACCAACTTGTTTTACTGGACCTTCAGGTTTGGGCACAAACTTCTAAGGCAGAACCGATGCCACTGTAAGACCAACAATATCTGTGTGGGGGTGGAACCTGCAGCAGAATAGATCATTCAGAACAGAATGGCGAACTGACTAATCAGAGCACAGCAGGTTCATCTGGAGGCAGAGCTAAAAGACACAAAAGCTCAAATAGAGCAATTCAGAGGGTAAATACAGACGTACATTATGAGAACGTTTGGGAACATTTATGCATGTAAATCTATTCTAGTAGACCCCAAAGACAAATTAATGAACACTGAAAATGAGCAGGACAGGTCTTCTTTAAAGTCTCAAAAGGTGTCGTTCACTCTCCAGTCCACACAGTACATGTGTGGAAACTAAATTAGCTAAACTGCTTCAGTCTGGACTGCTTTTTTAACAAGGCACAATTCACAGAACAGAGCTTGTCTACATATATCAGTCTGAAAGGTACAGTGACCAAAAAGATTAATGATCACTTTCAGGACATAAAACCAAACATAGGATGTATGTCAAGGTTGTCCTATCTTATCTATAAATGCACAGTGTGGATGCAAGTTTGACCCACCAGATCAGATGCCTATGCTTGTTTGGAATGAAACTCTGAAGCCACACAGCTTCAGATAACACTAGACAGCCCTGCCATCTTACCCAATCTTGACCAAGCACAATGTTCACAAATCCAGAGTTTCTGCAGGTATTTGGATAAACTCCTAACAAAAATCAATAGGTTGTTTACAATCACATGATTGTAATGACAGTGGACGAGATAAAGGAAAGCCTGTACTAAGCAAAACGTGGAGGACGTGAAGTTGTTATAAGCAACCTAATTTTCCACACAGTTTTCTACTCAGAAAAACAAATAAAATCATTAAAAAGTAACTTTTTGTTAATTGTGGGCTTGACCTCTGTTCCAAAGTGCTCCACAAAGACTGTTGTTTGGTTTTCTTTCATTGTCTTTAAATAACCTAGCAACAAACATTCAATACTGCAGCACCTCTCCACGTTAACGTTAAAGTTGTTTACTTTAAGTTAACCACCCTCAAAAGGTCCAACACAAAGGTGGCTTTTCGTAAGACAAGACTATATTAATGTTACATACACGTTTATATTAGCTTCCTAAATACAGGAGATACATTAAAAGCAGAATGGGAAAACTGGTAAATAAGAAGCTAACTTTAGCTTCCTCTATGGTTTGTGTTTCTGGCAACAGAAGGCAGGGTGAACACTTGAGGCGCAAACTAGGTGGATTCAGCAACATTACAAATTTGAGCAAAATTTTACTTTATGCAAATTATGAGTGTTGCCATGGTGATTACCAATAAGAACTGAGCACTGAGCAGGTAGTTATGTGCTTTATTTCAGTTTCAGTGGTTTCTGAGAAATGGTGCATTGTTTTCTCCTAGATAACTGTTCCGAGTAAAAATGGAGGAATGGAGGCAGCGATTTTGTCTGCAAATATACAGCAATCGTAAAAAACAAACACTGTTTTTACTTCTGCACAGACAGTGATTAACTGTACAGAAAGATTTCTCTCCAGGATTTTTATTTTTTAGCAGGAATGCATTGGTGTCAGTAGACCACGGCCACCAACGGTCTGCTCAGGCTCAGAAATGCTAGGTGCAAAGAGCGACCAGCAACTTGGCAACAAGTCACTGCAGGTGTGAAGGCAGGGTAACACTTAAATTTGAGCAACAAACTGGTGAATTTGGTGAATAGCAAGCCATGTTTGCAGATGGCAGCTGTCTTTCTCATGAACTACCTCACTGGTATTCAATATTCATTTCATTGCATATATACCTCACTGCAAAACAAATGCGGTATTTCTCTGAAATACTAATGCAGGTGAATGTAGTCCCAATTACTACCTTTCATAAATATACAGATATGTACATTAAAAACATTGGATATCGGTATTAGCCCACAATTATTATATAGATGCACCTGGATTCATTTCATGTCCATATTACGCAGCTCTATAACACAAAAACACGGTACAAATAAAATCCAAAATATGGGAAAAGTAGTAACACTGTAACACTGTTTTGCATTGCTTTGGCAACAGTATGCTGTGTGGTCTCTGCAGACAGCAACAGCCAAGAATGAGAGATGGATACTGCAGAGAGAGACTGTCTATTTCTGTCATCCACTCACTTTCACACATTTGGTCTGTCAGGTGATATGCTGAAACAATGTACGTACAGTTGCAAGCGTGCAACTCTCCCACACTCACCTCTAACACATATGCACCTTATTCTCAACTACTGTGATTCATAATGAACATTCTGTTTCACCTGTCTCTCTCTATATATATATGCATGGGAGGAAGAGAAAGAGTGCATACTCAGGAATAAAGGCGGGAAAAACGCTGGAAAAACAAGGAGAAACTGGGTGCATGAGAGGAAGAAATGGAAATCAATTCCTATGCACATTCCTTTATCTCTCTCTTTTCATTTTTAGGTACTGGATCATACTGAGTCTGTGTGCGGGGGAGGCACACACACTCCTGAGCTACTGATGCAGTAATCCAGACTATTTTTACCCCTCAGCATGCAAAGTGTGAAGATTAGACTTTGCCAGCACCTCGCTCTTACACTTCAGCAACAAGGCTACACTCAAAGAAACTGAGGCACACAATTAAACCCATCACATATCTTAACAGCAGTAACACATCTCCATATATTACACGACCCCAGCAGCTCGGCTGTGTACTTGCTTAGTTGTTGTGCGGGTGATCCGGGAAGTGCCACGCTGAGTGTTATGTAACTGGAGCCACACTGCTACAGAGGAACTCACTGACCTCACTGTACTCTACAGTAGGGGAGACTAACAGCATCCTCACTATGTAACCTCTCCATATACAGTAGGTGTTGAGCAATATGACAATATGTTGTTGTCATAAATTCATACAGCAGAAATAACATCGCAGCTGTAATTTTGTCACAGCTATACCAACACATAATTTTGTAGAGATGGGGATTGAAGACCCATAGTTTTTTCAGATATCAATCTGAATGTTCTTATTGTGCATTCTTAACCAGAACACTGGAATTCAGCCTTCAAGGAATCAAATGAAAAAAAAAATCACTTGGTACAGTTAACAAGCCAAGACATGTTTGATATCTGACATGTGCCTCTGTAGTTTACTTTTGTTGTTATAATGATAAACAACTCTAGACTGTCATGCACCTCACCTGGGTAACATCTGCAAAAATGGTATTTTTACAAATGATCAAAAAACTGTATATTTTATTTAAATTACAAAGAAGACATATCGTATTCAAACATTTAAGCTAAAACTGGAATTACAGTAATTCATTTATTATGAAGAAAAGAAGGAAGTGTCGGACTGGAACACTATTCGGAATGATTAGCGTTGTCTCGGCACGAAGCTATAGAGGTTCCTAATGTGTCCTACGATAATCCACCCCATGCAGCTTACATAAATATATATATCCTCACAGAGTTTCTGCAGATTTTGCAGTAGGGGTGGAGCTGGACAACACACTGTGACAACACATCATTCAACTTGGCGCTGACCACAGTATCTCCACACACAGATTCGTTGGCCATCTTCACCAAAACAAAAGTGGGACTCATCACTGAAGATGACCCGCTGCCATTCAGAGTCACTCCATGACAGTCTGGCAAGTCACCACTGAAGTCTGGTGGCACTAACAGGATGACTCATGTGCTCATGTCTGACAATTTGCGAGTTCTCTCTCTTTGTGGTTTGTGTAGGTCTCTAAGATCCTTCATTTCGCTGGTGCACACTAACAGTGTGCAATGGTAGTATGCGCACGATCGTTATGACACTCAATGCATCGTTAAGCTGCTGATGACACACTAGGTCCAGTGTTTGCTAGCAATGTTAGCCCTCTTCTGTGGCAAACTTGTAGCAAACCTCAGATACAAAACATGTCCACTCGACTGCTTCTGAGGTAAATCATTAAGTATGATTTTCCACCTAATCATTTCTTTATTTCCCCCTCCATTCGTACCCCTTTTGTTGTTATAATGATAAACAACTCTACACTTATCATTTAGTACTGCTAGAATACAATTTCTACAAAGGCTCCAGCCAGTGCTTAGCACGTTGCAAAGGTCAGTTCCACAGTGTCATACCTGATAAAATATTTTATAAAGGGGGTACACAGCAGGAGCGTCAGATTTCTAAAATAGGAGCTAGACATCAAACCTTATTCATGCAGAGAGTATAAGCATTTTCATATTAGCTGAACCAGTCAAACCACAGATATATCCCTGTTTATCTCTGAGTGTTCGAACAATCAGATACACAGACAGCGCATAATGTTAATGCATGTGTATTTATGCTTTCTGTAGAGAGAGCTGATGCTGCTATTAGCAGAAACAGACTCGGAAAAAGGAAATCCCATTAGAGCCGAAGAGCCATCTAGTGCATTATAGAGAAAAAGAGAGAGAGACAGAGAATTAAGAGAATTCAGGCTAATGCATTACTTATCATCAAAGAAAGTACAGGTGCAGCACATATCAGCCAATATCTCATTTGAGAGTAAACTGGGTGATTTAACTATTACTGATCAAATTTTACAGATCTACAGGTGGCAAATACAACTACTAATTTAGCAGGAGAGCAGGGGCGCCGCCGCAGGTTCTCTATTTGACATTGCTAAAAACTTTGCTGTTTTCATAAACAACTCATGACAAAATGGGTTGTCTAGTGGATAATACTACCACTCCACATGCAAAAGAGCGAGTGTCCTGTCCGGGTAGGAACATTACAGGTACACCTATAAGACTCTACCTGTAATACACTTCACACAAACATGCAAACACAAACGCTTGGAGCTCCACATGGTTTTGCATGTTTTTGCATTTTAAAACGTGTCACAACTCAAATCATAATGCAGTGTCCGTGCATTCTGAGCACAGGATCAGCCAAGCTGATTTGTACCATCTTTCATTTGCAGCAGTTGTTCCAATAGAAGAAGAAAAAGCAGCTCAGACTCATGTACTGTCGACACATTTAGTTGTTGTGTCAGTTGAAATGAAAGTAGATTTAGTTTACAGACATTCAGATTTGTCCTCTGTCACCCCCTTGAGTACTGATTGTTTTAATAGTATAGTAATGCAGGAGTGCATGTTGAATTGGTGTAGAAGGAGCTTGAGCATGCACTGTGCTAGTCAGACATTGTCATTGGTGTCCACATATAAGTATGCTTCTGCATGCAGCTTGCATGGAAATGTATGCATGTAAAATATCAATTTTTAGTAGCAACACAATAATGATAAGCATCGCGAGAGTAGCGGGGCTGCTACTTAATATACTACGAATTCAATATACTTCAGTATATGGTGATACTCTAGGCAAGGCAATATTGTGATTTTTTAAATCTCATTTTGGGAACATAAAAAACACACAGGTTTGCTATTGCTAACATTGGTGGTGCACTTTTGTGCATTACGTTGGCGATTTTAATGACTGAAGATACAACACTGCTATCTAGCGGTCAGGGGTTTTAACACAAAAGAAAATATTTACGATACAAGATTTACGCAAATTTCTATTAATATAAATGAGACTGTGTTTTTAAGAATTGATATGGTACTACAAAACTTAATATTGCAAAATCCATCAACATTTTTAATACCTCTCGACACAACAAGGTGTCAGTCACTACTATCAGTCCACAAAATCCAAATGAGCACTCATAATAGTAAGTACGAATTTCTCAGATGTGCAATTACATTTCAGTACTGAGCATAAACTCAGCATTAGTATAATATTTTCAGGAATTTCTTAAGTGTATGAAAGATCTTGCTGGTGCTGTTTACTCTAATCTGCAGTTTGTGAGATTGTAGATTGGCCGCTTGGGCATGTTTGTACACCGGTGTTTGCATAGCCCCTGGGGAGGATTGAATGTAAGGACACAGGCTGAAAGAGGGGGACTGAATGAGAAGAATGAGTAAGGGGGCCTTCGTCTACGTGACACCCCGCACACACACACACACACACACACACACACACACACACACACACACACACACACAGACATACATACGCACACACAGACATACATACACACACACACACACACATACATACGCACACACACACACATACACACACACACACACACACAAAACCCTAACCTTTACTTTCAGCCTCACAGTCAGCCTTCAAATCTCTAACACATACAGCACTCAGTGAAGGAACCCTCCCTGTACACATATATCACACACGCTCACTCAACCTACAAAAAGCACACCATACACACCTCACAGCACACACACAATCTCAGAGATGTGTGCACACCAAAGAGCAGCATAAAATATTCAGTGAATTTTTCAACATGTGCTCTTTCCCCCTCTGCACGTGTAGAACTGCAAAAAATGGAGAGACAGGAAAGAAGGAGTGAGGGAGGGGGAGAAGGAGTCAATGAGGGCAATATGAGAGAGAGAGAGAGAGAGAGAGAGAGAGAGAGCCCAGCTGAATTCTTTCCAAGAAACTCCCCTTAGCAACAGCCCCAGCTCTGTCTGTGCCCTATTGGCCAGCTGACAGCACGCATCACCAGCCCATGCAGTACCCTCCACCAATCAGACGCCTGCATTGCTTAAGGGGGAGCTAGGCTTTCTGGATTCCATGTTCGCCATGGCAACTGAAGCCTGCTCTTGGCCTAGAGGTGGCCTGTGTAGAAAACATACAGACACATGTATACACACACCCACACACCCACACACACGCGTACACACACACACAAACACACACACGCGCACGCACACACACACAAACACACACGCACACACACACGCGCACACACACACGCACACACACACGCGCACACACACGCATACACAGACACACGCGCACACACAAACACACACACGCATACACACACACGCACACACACACATACACACACAAACACACACACTCATGCATGAACAAACAAATATTTACACAAACACACGCACATACAAACATACATACAAACACACACACTCACATGCACAACACATACAAACATACATACACACAAAACATGCACACAAACATACAAACATACACACACACACACACACACACAAAAACATGCACACAAACATACAAACATGTAATTACACACACAAACTCACACACATAAATACACATGCACACACACACACACTTTTCTATGTCATCTGAACACAGCAGCTGACCTTTCATAAGGAACAAATCAACAGAAAGTATATATACTTTTATATATAATATATATAATAATATATATATACTGTATTTGTAATAATGTTACATTTCTAATGATGTAGTCTTAGTTTTCTAGATTTTTAGAATTTTTTATTTTATTAGTATATGTGTATGTGCCCATACATAGTCCATCTTGTTGTTGAATTGAACTCTACATTTGTTTCTGTCTAATTATTGACTGTTTTCTAATTTCTAATGTGATTGTTTTTCTGGATGAAACAGCAAAAACACTATATGAAATCTACCTGGCTTCTTTATATTACTTTTCTTTGTTTTGTATAAAAGAGCAAAAAGGGGATTTATGTGTTACTAGCAAAAAACACATGACCTGCCAAATCCTATTACTAAGTCTGTTTTTGAGCCATTCTTTATTTTTATTGTACAGACGTGCAACAAAGAAAGAGATCACTGTACTGTATGAAACTGAATTTTAAATTCTGTGAATCTTAACACCCTGCACACACGCACACACAGACACACAAACACACACACAAACACACACAGACACACACACAGACAGACACACAGACAGACACAGACACACAGACACAAACATACAGACACACGCTGAAACACAAACACACGCACTCAGACATTCCTGCAAGAAGATGCATGGCTAAGCCTGGGGCCTCTGTTCAAGAACAGGCACACACAAAAATGCAGAAACACAAAAACACACATGCACCCACATTCCAACATCAAAAGCAAGGCCAGGTAATGCCAGTAAGCACACATTGCTTTGGTCAAACCAATAACAATCAAATTAACATAAAGAGTCTCATGCTGGCCAGAGCTAAGGTTTATCACAAAGCCCCATAAACTGGAACACCACATCTGTGCATTAATGTCACCAGGTCATCAATTTCCAATTCTGTCCTTGCCTCAAATGGAGTCTCGCCTTTAAAGAGTCAGAGGTCTAAATTAAAGTCCACATTTTATTATTCAGGACTGAACATGCACTAATCAAAACACTGATGTTCTATGTGCTGCAGAATTTCAGACCAGAGTGACATGTGCCATGTGAACATGTTTATAGCCTGATAAGGAAGGATTGGGACAGTGTTGCATCAGACATTACAGTGATGCTACAGTCTGGAGAGATGCCACACTTAACCTAAATAACCTCCTCATCCAAAACATCCAGCGCTGTCAACAAGCCTGTGTGGCAGTTATCTTTTCATTTGATTTAGTGTCTCAGTTTAGATTTTTTCAAAAACTAAGACCCCCTCCACCGAACACACACACACGCACACACACACCAAGGGGTAGTATAATGTACAGAGATGATCTGAACAGCAAAGAGGCTGTGAAAATCTGTTGTAAGGGTTTTAGCCTTAAGCCTGTTACAGACTCTTATCTGAGAGAAACATGAATAGGTGCAGATATCAATGCAAGAGGAAAAGAGAGAAAATGCGAGAGAGAGAATAAGAGAGTCAAAAAAGAGGGAAATGACAGAGAGAACCAAGAAATAGAGGGATGAAGAAAATAAGAGGAGAGAAAGAAAGAAATGACACAGAAGAAAGAAGTAAAGAAAAAGTTACAAAGAGTGTAAAAGAGAAAACAAAGACAAACAGAGAGAAAGTGCAAGGGAGACAGAGAAAGAGGTGGGGAGAAAAGGGAGAAAGGAGGAAAGAAAAAGACAAAAACAGGAAAGAGAGAACAGACAAAAAGACAAAGACAAAAAATATACATATATATATATATATATATATATATATATATATATATATATATATATATATATATATATATATATATATATATATATATATATATATATGTGTGTGTGTGTGTGTGTGGTGAGAGAGAGGGAAAGAGAGGGCTCTTTGTTCTTCGTGTTGGAATGTAGAGGAGTAGCAGTATCTCAGTGTCTCTTGGTGCTACTGGAGAAAACAAAGCCACTTTAGAATAGACTCAAAATCACACCAAACAAACCACTTCCATGAAAAAGTGTGTGTGTGTGTGTGTCTGTGTGTACGTGTGTGTCTGTGTGTGTGTGTGTGTGTGTGTGTGTGTGTGTGTGTATGTATGTGTGTGCATGTGTTTGTATATGGAAGTGACCAATCTATCTACATTGTGACACTGTCTACAGAAATGTAGACAAAGACGGGCATGTGTGTGTGCGTGTGTGTGTGTGCGGTGTTGGGGGGGGACCAATCTTTTTACATGGTGCGTGCGCTGTGTGTGTGCGGACCAAGGGGGGAAACGGGCATGTGTGTGTGTGTGTGTGTGTGTGTGTGTGTGTGTGTGTGTGTGTGTGTGTGTGTGTGTGTGTGGGTGTATATTCATATCAAGGCATTTTTAAGCCCATCAAAATTAACAGCAGGTAATTAAAAGTAATGACGGCATTTCCTTTGAGCTTTGGGCCGCTAGCTCACTCTCAGTAGTTAATTAACTTCTACATTAATTACCTCTTAATACAGAGTTAGATCACATACGGGTGCTGAGGTTTTTGTAGGACCTCTACCGGAACATGGCCTTGGTGATATATTTACAGAAAAGCATATGGATGTAATTGACAGAGATAAGTGATTTCACACTAGCACACTCTCATGCGTGTGCTTGCACATGTTCACACAGGGGCAGTGTTACTGATACACGTATTTGAAATACAAAAACAGTGATACACTGAAACAACGTGGATAAGTACTCACACTGACCTCATTAGATGAATCAAACATTAAATATTTTTACAGTAAAGAATGATACTAAGAATTATACTTAAAAATGTAATACTAAAATAATTACCTTAGCAAGGCACTGGTATTAGAACCAGTACTAGATACCTGAATCCACCTGTAATTAATTTCAAAGCACTACAGAGTTCTGCATTTTGGACACCCTGAAAATGTAACCTCACCTCCAACAATGATGTTAACATGCATCAGTCTTATCACTAGTACAATATCACTGTGGCGCATTAAAGCAGAGACAGTAATTACATAATTGCCTAATTGTAATTATTTCCACAAATTGTTAGATTTCCCAGTCATGTTAACTTTGCAATAAACAGGTTAAGACAAATATATGTAAAAACAAGACAGCAAAAAACGCAGCATCAACTGCATACTAATAATAATAAAAAAAAATTGATTAATATCAAATATAACAAAACTTAATGACAGTGACAAGTCTATGCCAATAAAATAAGTCAATGTTTTTGTGGTCTATTTATTTGCATGGGCTGCAGTATTTTGTGACTTGATTTATTTACACGTTGGGTATTTTATCTAATCGATCACAATGTATTCTGTGTCATTCTACATGAAAGGCCAGCAATACATTTCCTCAAACTAGTGGCTATAAAGTGGCTATCAAGCAGCTCAATACACTTGTGTTACATCGTGTCTTTCTTAGCCAACAAGAGTTTGTCACAAGACATATGGCAACTATGACTGAACTAATAAATCTACAACTTAAACTGATGTTTCACTGAGATCAAATAACTTACCCCAAATACAGTCAATTAGCCAAGACCTGTTGCTTCTTTAGTTTTGTACAAGAGTTACAAGACTAATGTAAATATCAAGCAATGTAATATAATACCACAGCAATTGGCACCGCATCAAGTGCATGTCTAAAAGTGAACTCACATCAAAACATTTCGAGTGGCTAAGTGACCACAAGTATGCTTACTTGTGCTTTGGTCCAATTTTGTCTAGGAAAAGAAAAACAGTAGTAGTAGTCAAAATGTACGTAATACTTGATATTTCTGTGTTTATTTTGGTCTGAGTTTTATAATAACCCTTTATGACATTAGCATGAATCATCCAGCAGTGTCTGATAGTTGTATGTATAAGATTGAGCGTATGAGATGCTTTACTTGTCTCCAATGTTGCTGGACTCAGAAAAGCTGATTCATGCTTTAATAATATCTGTTCTGTTTTATACCTTTTCACATAGAAATAGTTCAGATTTACTTAAAGACGGCATAAAATGCATTTATTCACTTCTCTGATCTCTACAAATAAGTTGTGAGCTTTTGGTCAGGGTGAAAAATACCCATATATGGTTTTACACACCCATTTACAACCTATGATTTGGCCCTTTAATTAAATGAGCTGTTTTGCATTTTTGGTGAGATCATGAATAATCTGAGCTCTACTCTGGTTTGCTGGTTTACAGCGAGACACCGCGATGATTACACAGAAGCAGAAATAGATCAAGACAGGAAAATAAGACGAACCTCTGTGTAAATGAAGACTACAGTATATATAAGGGTTCTTGAATCCACTCTGGTGTAAATAAGCAAGGTCATTTTGCTATTTAGTTATCTGTACTAGTTAGTTGGAGCTTGCTAATAGTTAAAGTTACCTATACAAGCTACTTGCTACTAGCTACTCTCGATCTCAACATCAGCAGAAGGTAAATTAAAGGTGTAGCACACAATGAGATTTTTAGTTTAAGATGATTTGACTCCAATCCTTTAAAGGCCTAAAATCACACAGTATGGCTGCGACTTATGGGTTCTAGTTGGAGTTGTGATGTTAATAAAGTGGAACTGCTGCTCTCCTCAGTCTCTTCAAGGTAATGGTAAAGGTTTAAGGTTATGAAAAGCACTAACATTGCCCTTACAGCCTGAAACAGTAGATTTCTGTTCAAATTTGTAATTTTTGTTGCTGTTGCTCTGTCATTGTTGCATGTAAATAAATGAGGGGTTTGTATATGAAGAAGGAGGGTTTGAGCTTCACAGTATGTACCAAACTCTCCTGATACAACTACGCAAACGTCAATGCAGTATTCTATGGCACCTCTTAA